>JALIZH010022746.1:0-479670 GCA_030522465.1 Rhipicephalus appendiculatus
TATGCACTAGGCGTGCTTCGCGTAACGACGTTCCTCTTTTTTTAAATCGCGCTGCGTGATAGCTCGGGACGCCCTGCATAAGATTGTGAATGACTATGCACTTATATACTAGTTGTTCTTCCTCGCCTTCCTACTTTTCCCATATTGTGCGGGATGTGGAGGGAAAAGAGGGGAATTGGCCCTTTACTCCTCCCGTGCGGCCCTTCCAGATAAGTACGCCTACGTGAACTATGTAAGGACAAAAATTGTGGGCGAGTATGACGTAAGATTACCACACATTGTTTCCTTCCGTCCGTGTAGGTCGTTAGCTGTTAATGATAATTAATATGTGGTGTTTTACGCCCCAAAACCACGATATGATTATGAGGGATGCCGTAGTGGAGGGCTCCTGGGCCATCTGGTGTTCTTTAACGGGCACTGACATCGCACAGTACACGGCCATCTACCATTTCGCCTCCACCGAAATGCGACCGCCGCCGCCGGGATCGAACCCGGGACCTTCGGGTCAGCAGCCAAGTACCCTGGCCCCTGATCCACCGAGGCGGACAGCTGTTAATGATTGGTCGAAATATTCTTGTTCATGCTCACAGCGCCTGCTCGTAACACGACCCAACAAATGACGCGTAAGTGATCCACCGCTTAATGACGTCTTACGCACGACTACGTCAAAAAAAAGAAAAGAAAGAAAAAAAACAGAATAAACTATTTTTCAATACGGTATATTATGCATCATTGGATGGATGGATGGATGCATGAAAGAACTTTATTAAGATCCAATAGCTCGCGCTAGTGTCCTAGCCCGAAGCGGGCCGCTCCCACATTGGGACCAATTCGTAAACAATTTTCGTTGTGCTATAATTCAAGAATCAAGAAAGTTTATTTCCAGCATAATAGTTGGGAGTCACCCCGGGCGAAAAGCGGCGAAATGCAGCCTGAACGTACCTGGGGGCCCATACCCAGACACCGTTCACATACATTTTTGGGAAACATACGCGTACGTAATGAACGAAGGATATTTAAAGTAATAAAAAAAATAAAGTAAGGACATAGATTATTCGTAAACATAAGACGCACACTGTATACACGCGCATACATTAGGAGGGTTTCAACTTGGGCTTGTTGGTGAATTACCTTGTTGTGGATTCTTGCGCACAAAAAACAGGGACACAAGAAGGAGCGCAGACAGACAGACAGACAGACAGACAGACAGACAGACAGACAGACAGACAGACAGACAGACAGACAGACGGACACAGACAGAACGACGCAGTGCTTCGTCCGTCTGTCTGCGTTTCTTCCTGTGTCCCTGTTTTTTTGTTTTTTTTTTGTGCGCAAGAATTCAGAAGAAGACGTGCACACATAAACGGAAAGGTGCGTATAGTAAAAAGTAATTCCGTCGGATCATGATGCGTACATTTAAACATGCTTGCTGTAAACATGTTTATATCGATACATTGTTACAAAACAAGTAGTTTTTTTTTTAATTGTTACATTGTACAATGAAAAAAAGTATGTAGTGGTAAGAACAGCTAGCATTGTTTAGTATATTTCAGACATAAAATATTCGCGCAACTCTTTTTTACAAACATTCTTAAAATCGATAACCTGCTACTGATATTTGTTTAAAAGATATGGTACATTGACATCAGGGGCGTAGCCAGGGGGGGGGGGGCTTATGGGGCTTCAGCCCCCCCGAAAGTTTTTCGTATTGTGATGTATCGCCGACTAAAAGAGCTAGCTGCGCCGGAAGGCATCCTGGATTTTTTCTAAAATCCAGGATGATTCAAGAAAAAAATCCAGAAAAAATTTTCGCAGTCGAAAAAGACTTCGGTGTGAACATTGCCGACCCCTGGCGGTCCTGTATCTGGCTGTGCAGCGCATGAAACCGTGAGAAATATTCTGCAAAAGAAGGCGTAGTGCCTTGTATTGTCATTTTAGCCGTGTCACCGCGAAGGGGTAACTATTGTTGATACGCAGGACGTTCTGGATTAACATATAAAGAAGGGGCCTCCAACAAACCTCAATTAACGGGCCACAGTAATGAAATTTAGTCCCACGAGCGCTGGTGGATTCCGGGAGGGGGGGGGGGGGGCAGAGAGTTTGTATAAAAATGTCACCAAACGTTGCCTCCTGAAAGAATAAAGAAATCCTTTCCTGCATACGTCATTTCAGAAGGGCATTTGACGTCAGGTCTCGGAAAACATATGGATACTAATTTTCAGAATGACTAAAATCTGGACGCCGATTGTGAAATATGGAGGTTTCGTTTCACGGTGATGTCGCAACTTATCATGAGCGCATGGGGTGCCTCGCCCACACGCACAAAACACTTGAGACCAGTGCCGTCTGTGTAGCTTGCCTGAACAAGCTATTATTATACGTAGTAGGCGAGAAAATAATGCGAATACTATTTAGCAAACTCGCAAGACTATTCTGTCTGAAGGCGCGGGCTGCTAGCAAGGGGGTCCGCGGGCCGCGTATTTTGTCCCGGCAATGCACCATATTCTTAGAACAAAAGGCATCTACTAATTTGGGCTGCTAGGGTACCCCTATCAGGGGGGGGGGGGGGGTACATCTCCCCAGTGGATAAGTAAGGGTGCGGGGAGAGCACCCTTGATTCAGTCCTTAACTGACCACTCTGACCTCAAAGTTGCTCGGATGTATTCAGTGTTGCCAGTGAGCTGACATTTTTGAGGTCGATCTTTGGAACATTTTGAATCTTTGGAATTTTTTTTCCCTGTCCGAGAAGCGAATCCACATCGACGACGCTGCTAAGGAGACTATAATGTACTAGCAGTCCTGCTTTGCCAAAGTTACTTCCTTCTAACGGTGATAGTGCTTCGAACAGCCCTCTTTCGGCCAAACCATGATGACTGTCTTTTGCTATATATGTGGCGTTTTTTTTAAAGAACCGAATCAGTAAAGGGCTAGATTTCACGGGAGCGTAAAACGTCTCAAACTATATTTCTCTTTTAAACGAATTGTAATCAAAATGGGACAATTCCTCACCGTAACGTGAACTCAAAAAGGCAGTATTGAATTTTAAAAAATCAGCGAAATCCTTTATCTGCTTTTATCAAACTGAGTCAGGTCCATTAAATATGTGCTGCTTCAACAGACACGACCAAAACAACCAACGTGACCGGGTCCAATTTGTTTTGTTTGGGTCCTAGTATCTTTCCCATATTGCATTTATTCGACAACATTTGCGCTGCATATCATGACCTTCTTTCACCCCTCCGAGACGGTATATTTGAAATAGAAGACAACTGAAATGAAGATACTGGGCACCACTTTAGTCCTTGAAGAATTAGAAGCGATCCGAAACAGCGCGAAATCAAATGAGCTAAGAAGAAGATGAAGAAGAGCTGAAACAGTTTTCAGGCTACAAAGAAACAAATAACTAAACGAGCAAACAAACAAACAAACAAACAAACAGCCAAGCCTTTTTCTGGAAGCCCTCAAGATGCCAAAAACGACAAAACGCTGCCGGCAGTCCTGAATGACACATTTTCCCTGGTAGGACCACTCGTTCTACAAGTCTAGTTAACGTCGTTACGCCAATGCAACAAAAGGCGGCACCGACGGAAGCACAAGCATGGTGTTAATGTTGTCGCAAAATATTGCTGTATCGTTCATTTGCTGTGATGTAGACTTCTTTTACGAGCTAAGTCAAGCCCAAATGAAATGTTACAATCTGTAAACGCCAAATACAAATTTTACTCTGCAATACTCACGATGGTAGGCTACATAGATTTTAGCCGCAATATAGATTTGAGGTATTTCGGTGACAGCGAAACAAATGTTGGAGCTGGCCCGACCATATTGTTCGTAGCAAAAAGCTGTGTTTTTTTTTCAGTTTCAGTTAGAGCGTACTTGGCTTTTTTACAAGAAAAGCGCCACATATGTATGATCTGGCTAGCATAGTTCCATTAATACCGCGTTGTTATTTCGAGCTCAGTTAGCCCGGCGTTTTGCAATACTACTAATAACAATAATTTGTGGAGTTTGACGCGCCCAGAATCACGGTATGGTTATCAGGCACCAAAATTTCTACCGCTTGTGTTCCTTAACAAGGACTTAAATCATGGAGGCTCGCGCCCTTATAGTGGCCTCAAGCATTTCGTATCCATAAAAATGCTACCGCCACGGCCGGGATGGAACCCTACATCATTCGCTTCAGCAGTCGAGCACCGTAACTACTGTACCACCGCGATGGCTTGCGCTTTGAAAAAATTTTTTTGCTTTGTATTTTTTTGTCTTTAATAAGTGCGAGTATCACGAGGTCAACAAAAATCTATATTTTATGTGTATTCCATAGAACCGCAGCTGTCTATCTGAGCTACGTTGTCTCGTGACTCAGTAGCGTAATGTTTTGGGATAAGTGGTGCTGAAAGGTTCTGCGTAAAAAGTTAATCTCATACAGCCCGTGAATAGATGTCTATACAACTCTGGAAACGAAACAAGTATGATAGGAGCTCATTCGCAAAACATCGCGTCGTCTAAGAAGCGTCAGGTAGCATCCTATATTCCCAAAAGAAATTTTACATTTCACTTCTGGTTCTAGTCATTCGTTTGCGGTCACAGAAACAGGTCATAATTTCGCTGACCGGCAGTTCATCTCAGCAATACATGCACCACGCATTATTAAGGTTTGCAATCAGTGTGAACGCTTGCTTAGTTTTCATGCAAATAACTGGTATTAGTTGCACTTTCTAAGAAAACGTAGCAGTATATATTTTAGTGGGACGTCAGGTGCAAAGGTGGATAAAACTGTCTGGTGGGTACACAAACTTACGTAGTATTGCGTTACAATGTGCACTGCCAGAAGATAAACTTGATCACTGTGTCTATGACAAAGCTCACATATGTGTGTAAGTCTGCTAGACGTAACGCCGCTCTTCGTTACTGTTTTCTTCAATAGTAAGCTGGCAGATTTCGCGGGCGAGTTTATTCTAACAGTGCGAAGTATAGAGGGTAAAAAAAAAAACATGCGCACACAGCACAAAAATTGATTCGATCACTGTTTTCAACAGATTTTGATCTGTTGAAAACAGTGATTGGCATCTTGAGGGCTTTCAGAAAAAGGCTTGGCTGTTTGTTTGTTTGTTTGTTCGTTTATTTATTTGTTTCTTTGTAGCCTGAAAACTGTTTCAACAGCTTCTCGAAACTAACATAATTGTGACGTTTCTAGTGAATTCTGCTCGATCGATTATGCAGATGGATGTCCAAACATGAGCTGAAAAACAGGAGCATACAAATGCACAGCAAAATATAGCCAGGTTTAAATTTAGTGCATTATTTTCTATTATAATTTATATCTTCAGTAATAAATTTCTGTTTTCTAAATGGCTTCTTCACATGACTCAACTTAAATGATCTAGTGATTGTAACGTAAGTACACGAACTTTTCTACATGAAGCTTTCATATTCCAAAGTCGTAGTAAGATTTATTTTCAGTAATCATGCAAAAAAAAAAAGCCGGCAGATCCCACGTACTGTGGGAATCAATGTAATGCGAAGCAGTTAGGAAGGAGCAAATCATGCTTTACATAATTTGCTTGTCATGTTTTACATGTTACGACCTGTCATTTATGTTCATCATACAGTCACGTCACGCAATACCAAATTTGGTGCATATCAAGCTAACGAAACGGCCGCGAGCGCGCCATGAGCGTGGCATGCAAGTCATGTTACTCATGACATGTCATGATTTCCATATTACGGCTTGTCATTTATGTTCGTCATACAGTCATGTCACTCAGTATCAAATTTGGTGTATATCAAGCTAACGAAACGGCTGCGAGCGCGCTATGAGCGTGGAATGCAAGTCATGTCGCTCATGAAGTCATGATTTTCATATTACCACTTGTCATTTATGTTCGTCATACAGTCATGTCACTCAGTCCCAAATTTGGTGTATGTCAAGCTAACGAAACGGCCGCGAGCGCGCCATGAGCGTGGCATGTAAATCATACTTTTCATGACAAGTTAGTCATGATTTTCATGATATGACCAGCCATTTATGTTCGTCAGTCATGTTATGCCATACCAAATTTGGTATAAATCCCATTAACGATACGGCCAGGAGAGCACAAAGTCGTAGGCGGCTAGATAGATAGATAGATAGATAGATAGATAGATAGATAGATAGATAGATAGATAGATAGATAGATAGATAGATAGATAGATAGATAGATAGATAGATAGATAGATAGATACGCTCAAAGTCGCCGAAGTTCGCTAAGAAATGCTTCGCATTTAATACATGACGATTGCGGTGCGTGATAGATCCTGGTGGAACTATTGTTCAAGGTGAACAGCTGGAGAGGAAAATTATGAGGGCCTTTTTCTCAGGAAACGTGTGATGCAGCAACGTCATGTCAGTAGAATTAAGCGCGAAATGTAGAGTTTCGGTAGTACTAGCACAACCCGTGGATGAAAAAGCGCCGTGGTACTAGAATTCCACTTAAACAACGTTCACTTTTCCGAATGGGTTCGAAAGAATGGGTTGCATAGACTTTCGTTAGTTCACTTGGGCAGCCCTATGTAAAAGACCTTTAATTGTTTCCTCCGCAATGGCAGGCGGGCACGTTTCACCGGACAGGTGCTGGGAACGATGAGAAGTGTAAAGGAAAACAGAAACTATGCATTTCATTAGATCACAGTTTTTAACAGACTTTGTGCTGTAACAGCGCGATCATGCAACTAAGACAACATTTAAAATGCTGGAGAAGCAAATACGCATCTCCCTCTCTCTTTCTATATATATATATATATATATATATATATATATATATATATATATATATATATATATATATATATATATATATAGGAAAAATATATATACGCTTCTAAAAAACTGTTTATTGGTGACGTTTCGATCGGAGACCGATCTTCGGTTTCGGTCTCCGATCGAAACGTCACCAATAAACAGTTTTTTAGAAGCGTATATATTTTTCCTATTTTGTTCTACGGCAACCGAAGCCAGACTCTTCATAATCTATATATATATATATATATATATATATATATATATATAGTGTTGACACGCGAGCCCCCCCCCCCCCCCAACAAAATTCCTGGCTACGCCACTGATTGACATCCAGTGATTGCTTCCCATAAGTTGTGCGCCATCATGGTAGTAACCATTTCATGGCCTCTGGTTCTAAGGGCGCCTATTTCTTTTTTCTTTTGTTTTTTAACCTGCAGCTACTACTTAAAAAGTCACTAGTACTTTCACGTGACGTCACAAGTATGCCAAAACTCGTGGCGTTAAAATGAAGTGTGCACAATAAACAGCGCATGACTATGCTGAACATTAAGTAATTTTTTTTTGAAAAGCTTAACAGTGTCTCATTCTGAACGTAATTGAAGAAGTCTGCCTGCCAATCACCTTGGCAGCGGCTGCTTATAACAGCTGGCGAGACGGATTCATTTGCGTATAATAGATACTTTCAATTGTTGTATAACGATGTTGAGCTGTTCTTGCGCATGTACAACTCTGTTAACTCATCCTTGCTGAGAGAGGGGTAGAGAGAGTGAAATAAACATAATTAGGAACAGACACAATCCTTTGCAGGTGGACAGTGTTCTCAGTTTAGAAAACCGAGGACGCTGATCATCTCCCTGGTCAGTTAGATCAAGTTACGCGACAAACTTCAAAGCTGGGCTCGAAAAACCGTCGTGATCGCTGCAGGCTACCATGTGATAAGCAAGGTGAGGCAGGTCGTTCGGAGACTAAAGCGGGAGCCTTTTACAGCTCTCCTGGCTCGGCACAACTAAAATACTCGACACTTCTGCATACTCATCAACTCACAGCAGCGTGGATATGGAGCAGAGTTGACGCTATTCGTTTTCAAAGAAAACGAATAGCGTGAATTAGCGTCAACTTTCAAGAAACTAAAATTCCTGAAACAGGGAGAGTGTTTGATCGGGCTATAAAAGGTTTACTGGTTCCCAAACGTATTTGCGTCGCCGATTACATCAATTTCAGGCAAGGCAGAAGGAAATAAAGTCATGACAGATTGCTCGAATGTTATAGAGCCCCTGCTGAGTGGTAGTCTCCTCTGCAATGCTTGAGCGCAAGGCGAGAAAGCGCTGCATAGGCAGCCCGCTCTGCAGAGAGCCTGCAGAGCGTGGTCATGAGAGACGGAGGACATCCGTCACAGCAGAATCGTATATAGGACAAATTTTAGTACATAATTGCGCGATTGCTGCGTTCAAGTAAAACTTTGCCTGACTTGTTAGTTTCCCAAACTGCCGCCGACAATGACCACGGTCGAAAGGGGGGGGGTGTTGTGCCCAGCTGCCAAGAGAAGCGCGAGAGAAACATACTGCACGCGTGCATAATTATGTCCCAGTTCTCAGGGAGGCACTTCGTAATTCAAAACGCGCGTGATTGAAGATTGTGGCTTAATCGATAAATGCGATTGGTTCACATTTGAGAAATTTGAATTAGGCAGTTTAATGTTTCTGGTTATTGCAACGCAGCCTGCAGGGGAAATAAACGCTCAGTGAAACTTCGTTGCCCATTTTCCTGTGCACTTCCACGCATGCACTGTGCAGTTGTAGCCATAGGACGGCAAAAATATTGGAACTCACTAAGACTCCCTCAAGAAGTATATGTTGCTCTGAGAGCTCACTCGGACTCAGATTCACGAAATTGTTTCCCAACCAGGCTCATTCGGACTCACACTCACTCAACTTTTTGTTAACCGGATTCGCTCGGACTCAAACTCACCAAAATATTACTCACCCGGACTCACTCAGACTCAGACTCCCGGCTCGATCTGAGTCTAAGTCAGTCCGAGTGAGTCGACTCGTGAGTGAGTTTGCCGACCTAGGGTTGTATCGCGCTTGTTTAATCGTTCAAAATAGCTAACTTAGGTTTTCCTTTATATTGCTTGTTGTATAGATGAATGCTATAAGTGGCTTGCAAAACTAAAAACGCGTGCATTTGGCAAGCAAATAAAAACTGGGAAAATGCATAATTGGTGTGATGCATCTCAGGTGTCAAGAGCAAGACGACTGTTTTGTGAAGCAGGACTTGTAATTTTATGAGAAACAGGTCTCGCAAAAACATGTAAAAACAACACGAGACATACGGAAGAAAAGTATGCGGCGCATCACGCGCACGCAGAGCGATAAAAAACGGCACAGTCTATACGTACGCATAAAAAAAAATCGCCGACCATTACGATACTGCCTAACTCGAATTCTGAGCGCAGCTGTCTAGGTGTTCTGAATTTGCGATAAGCACAGGGAAGTGCTTCTGCGTCGGCGGCGCGCACTTCTGGATTCTGGCGTCGGTGGCGTTGAGTCTCTGCTCGGGCTAGTACCGCGACCGTCCGGCCCGCCGCCATATTTGGTCCAGCGCGGCTGAAGCTGCAGCGGAGCAGTGTTGATTTTACGCGGAGTAACGCGTGTTTTACTCATTGCGTTCGCTTCTGCGGCAACGAATGAAGCATACCGTTGTTCTTTAAATGACTAAGAAAGAAATAGCGGCAATTGCAATTGCCTACACGCGCACGCACGCGTACTAACACGATAATGAAATACGAACTGCGCGGCGCTTAGGCGATCGGCTGTCGGACATTTAATAAATGCGAAGCATTTCGTAGCGAACTTCTGCATCTTTGAAGGTTCTATCAATCTATTTAGCCGCCAACTACTTCGTGCTTTCCTGGCCGTTTCCTTAATGGGATCTGTACCAACATTGATATGACATAACATGACTGTATGACGAATACAAAGGCAGGTCATAGCATGAAAATCATGACATGCAGGTGATGAACCGCACGATTTACACGCCACTGCCTTCGTGCTCTTGCGGCTGCTTCCTTAATTTTATATATACCACAGTTAATATGGTATGACAAGAGTGCATGACGAACGTAAGTGACTGGTCTTAACGTGCAAATCGTGACACGCATGTCATGTACAACATGATTAATACGACGTGGTCACGGGTTTGTCGCGGCCGTTTAATTCAATGAATGTATGCCAAAACTGCTACGACGAGATATATGTGTATGTCAAATGTAAACAACAGGTGGTAGTATAAGAATCATGACTTGCATGTCATGTTCGGCATGACATAATTACCCACTCATGGCGCGCTGGCGGCCGGTTTCTCTAGCTTGATATACACCAAAACTGATATTGCATTACGTGACTGTACGGCGAACATAAATAACAGGTGTAAACATGAAAATCCTAACATGCATGGCATGTACAGCATGATCTAAACGCCCCGCTCATGTTGTGCTCGCGGCCGGTTCGCTATGTGGATACAAACCAAAAATGGTATTTTGTCGCGTAGCTGCATGACGAACAAGGACAGGTGGTAACATGAAAATAATGGCATGCATGCCACGCTCACGGCACGCTCGCTGCCGTTTCGCTAGCTTGGTATTGCGGGAGGTGGCTGTATGACGAACATGAATGACAGGTGGCGACAAGGAACATGTCACACTTCCTTGTCATATTTTCTTGCATAGAAACAAGGTGACATGTCACATTTTCTCGTTACAACCTATCATTTATGTTCGTCATTCAGTAACGACATCACGCCATACCAATTTTGGTGTATATCAAGATAGCGAACCGGCCGCGAGTGCACCATAAGCATGGCATGTAAATCAAGGCTTACATGACATGCATGTCATATTTTTTTGTTACAACCTGTCATCTGTGTTCGTCATACAGTCACGTCACGTATTACCAATTTAGGTGCATGTCAAGCTAGCGAACCGGCCCCGAGCCCACCAAGATCGTGGCATGTAAATAACGCCGACACTGACATGCATGTCATGATCTTCATGTTAGCACTTGTTATTTGTGTTCGTCATACATTCACCTCACAAAACACCAATTTTGGTGAATATCAAGCTAGCCAACCGGCCGCGAGCCCACCATGAGCGCGGCATGTAAATCATGTGGTACATGAAATTCACTTTATGATTTTCATGTTTCCACCGTTCATTCAGGTTCGTCACACAGTCGCCCATAGGTCGGCACTGTAAGGGAGTACTCACTCAAACTCACTCACCACAATTTTTTCAGCCTTCGCACTCACTCACGTTCACACTCACGTCCACTCACACTCATGAGTACTCACTCACGTTCACACTCACCTCCACTCACACTCATGAGTACTCACTCACGTTCACACTCACGTCCACTCACACTCATGAGTGCACACTCATACTCAACTCACCACGTTCAAATGAGTGTGAGTGAGTGTGAGTTGAGTGCACTCATGAGTGAGTGTGCCGAGCTATGCAGTCGCCTCACAAAATGTGAATTTTGGTGAATATCAAGCTAACCAACCGGTCGTAAGCCCACCATGAGCGCGGCATGTAAATCACGTTGTACATGAAATTCACGTCATGGTTTTCATGTTTCCACCTGGCAGTCATGTTCGCCATAAAGTCAACTAACAAAATACCAATTTTGGTGAAAATCAAGCGAGCCAATCGGCCGCGAGCCCACCATGAGCGCGGCATGTAAATCATGCTGTACATGAAATGCATGCCATGATTTTCATGTTACCACCTGTCATTCATATTCGTCATACAGATATATCTCGCCGTATAAATTTTGGCGTATATCCATTTAATGAAACGGCCGCGAGCGCGCCGAGACACTAGCGAGGCGAGCGAGCTGGACCATTTATGTGGCGAAGCCCGCCGAAAGCGCGCGGCGGCGAAAAGAAAAGGAACGCGGTACATTTCCCCGTTCCAGTGACTTTAGCTCAGGCAGCTCGTTTAGCAGCAGCGGCAGACGAAGCACTTACACCAGTTGCGTCGCTCAATGTTCAGAAAGAACTGGCTGACACTATTATGTATATAGGTACACGATTTGCATAAGAAAAGAACACCGTGAGTAGCGTGACTGTCGGCGGACAGTCACGCTACCGTGCAGCCCATTTCACATCAACCGCCGCAGACAGTTCAATAAACGAGTTTATTGCCCCACGAATCGACAGCCACAAAAATTTTACAGCAGAGCTGTTATGCCTGTCGTTTGTCTGGTTCGCAGTGTAGCCGGTGTAGCTATGCCTATTTAAGGCAAGTTAATTATAGCCAAGCCTAAATAAGCCTATTCAGCAAGGCATTACCTAATTAGCTAATCATTATTAATATAATTAAGTCATAGCCTAACTAGCCCTGCTCTAACCGAGTTAAGATTCTTGTGTGCCAAATCATCTATTTAAGACAAACAGAGACTAGATGGTGCTAATTAGGCTAATTAGCAAATCAAACCTCAATTTACGTGTGGTGCGAGCTATAGGAGACTAAGCCTCGAATATACAAATTAGGCGAAGCAACGTTATTAGGCTACTTAAGCTATAATTAAGACAAGGTTGACTTGGGATGTCAGACCTGTTAAGTTAATTACTCTTGTTGTGCTAATTAGGCTAATTAAAATAATTAAGCTGCTTGGTGCGGTCATTAACCAGCGATTCTCGATACTCAATCGAACGCGATCGATACCTAGCCAATGTCCATGATTTACAATGTGATCACGTGAACACATCGTGCATCGGCGTGTGAATGCATGTGTACCTAGTCAATCCAGGACCAGCCGAGGGCCCACCAGCTTTGCTCTGCCCTCACCTTGCACGACTCGGCGCAAACTGTGCATTCTTATTTAGAATCCGTGAAATACGAGCTCTCTCAAAGCTGCGCAGGGGGGTAAGGGCGAAAGAAGCTATGTCCGTTCTTCTGAGCGCATCATGACGTTAAGCACCTTTTTAACGCGAGAGCGTTAAAGAGCTCGTTTCGCAGAAATTCCAGCGTCGGCGGCGGCGTCGTTGGTTGTGAGCCAGAAATCATCATCTTGTCCGTGACCGAAAAATCGAGAAAGATGCAAATAAAATAAATAATAAAAATTTCCGGGTCCGAGCGAGGATCGAACCCAGGCCGTCTGCGTGGCAAGCAGGTGTTCTACTACAGAGCCACGCTTCTGCTTGGGATTACATTGACAATAACTTCATCTGCTTGGAAACGCAGTAAAAATAACTTTCATGCTTTACAAACACACGCGTCCTGTATACAGGCTTTACTATACAACATGTAATATCGCAGTAATATTGCGTGGTACAAGCGTACATTGCCATCGGGCGTCAGAAGATGTGAATATCATAACGACATTGTGGGTTCAAAGCCGTCCACCCATTACAAAAGGCACACACGTTACTGCGCGTATTTCCTTAAGACCACGTAGTGGGTGCATAGCAAGTTCGACAACATTTCACGCATTTCCCGTGTAAATTTCTCGTGGTTTAAAGCATGCTACCCATTACAAAGTATGCACTAAGTGATTGAAGTACGCACTAGGGACAAAATATCGCTATCGCGTTCAACTCTTAAAGGCGAAGCTTAAGGGTCCCCCTAATTTTTTCTTGTCTTTGAACGCGCGGATTATTTTCAGTGTGACCATCAGCGAGCACGCAGGCACTTCGCGGCATTAACGCGGTGGCCCCTCTATGCAGGTCACGATGATCAAATCGGCCAATAGCCGTGGAATTTGTCTTTATGGCGTGGTTATATGGGTCTATGGCATTTATCGAGGGAAGAGCGAGTGATTTCTAGCGGACTTTGAGAATACATTGGGCCACGTACAATGTTTGACTCGCGTGTTCTCAGGAGCCTCGACTACCGATCGGCAGCGTCTTCAGATCATGCTGAAAAAGTGTTGCAGGGTCCTTAACAGCTTAATGCTTCTGGAAGCCATTACAATCCTGAAAATGCCTGAAAATTGTTAGCTTGATTTCTCAAGACACTTTTAACCATCTTTTAGCGTACCAGTTGCAGGTCCAACCGACGTACCGGTATGCATCAACGGCTTCTGAATGTCTTAACTAGGACAACTATCAGACTTGACTGCGCCGAAGAAGCGAAATATAGAAAAGCGGGAAAGAATCAGCTTAACTGTTTACCAATGCATCGCGCTTTCTTTATAACAGAAAGCGAAGCCACGCCCTTGGAACACCAAACGCGATTCATTCATTGGTAGATAGTGAAGCTTTTTTTTTTTTGCTGGTTCGACGCAGTCCACGCAGTACTTGCGTTTAATATTCCCATTTGCTTTTTGAGCATACATTGTCCACGTCTTATGTCGTCGCGAATGTTTTTCATGTCTGTCTCTTTTTGTAGCAGATTTGTTAGGGTCTTGGGCTTATGCGCATATTGTCTAGCTGTGGCGATGTTCTCCAATACATGTTCCAATACATGTTGAACCCTTGTTCAGATGTTCTACAATACATGTTCAGTTAGCGCGTGTCCCGTCCGTTTTTTCTTTTTTAGGGGCGAAGCTCCTCAGGGTGTGGGTCGTTCCCTCCTCCGTACATAGTATGTAGCCACCTCTAGTTTATGAATTGCTCAATAGATGGCGTTGTGTGTATATGTCCTTGGAAATAATATCACTAGATGGCGTTAGTGGTTTTTCGTATACGTTGATGATTAAAGATGATAGATGGCGCTGTTATAATAAGAAAATAATAAGTCCCTCACACTTAGGCCCCGCGTTAACTATTTCAAGACTATGTTGCTCGCAGAGATCTAGCAAAATTCCTAAGCGCACTACTCCGGGCTTAGATGGGGTTCCCGTCATTAACGAACTAGGACATAGCACTAAAGAAGCACTGCTGAAAGCCGTAGAAAAGTGCTTACAGGAGAGGGAAATACCAGACAGTTGGCGAAAAAGTAGAATGAACTTAATCTATAAAGACAGGGGAGAAAAGGATAACATTCGCTCGTATAGACCGCTAACCATTACATCGGTGCTATACCGGTTGGCGATGCAGGCAGTAAAATTAAAAATAAAAACGTGGGTAGAGCAAAATCATATTTTGGGAGAACTCCAGAATGGATTCCGAATCGACAGGTGGTTAAACGATAACCTGTTTGTTCTTACACAGTGTATAGAAATATCAAAAATAGAAAACAGGCCCTTATACGTAGCTTATCTAGACATCACCGGGGCATATGACAACGTTAATAAGGAAATTTTGTGGGATATATTGAAGGAAGTGGGCATAGGTGACGACTGCATACAGCTTTTGAGGGAAATATACCGAGAAAATACAGTCTGTGTAGAATGGGAAGGAATAAGCAGCAAGGACAGCGTTGACATTAGCAAGGGGCTGAGACAGGGATGTCCTTTGTCCCCGCTGTTATTCATGCTGTACATGGTGAGGATGGAAAAAGCGCTAGAAGGTAGCAACATTGGATTTAATTTGTCACACAAACAGGCCGGCGCGATGGTTGAGCAGAAGCTTCCAGGTCTATTTTACGCTGACGATATTGTCTTATTTGCGGACAGTCAAGATGATATACAGCGGCTGGCAGATATATGCGGAAGGGAAGGCGAGGCTCTAGGACTAGGTTTTAGTGCAACAAAATGTGGATTGATGGTATTCAATGATCACGAAGACCATGCGGTCTTAATACAGGGCCAAGAAATACCGAGGGTAAGCGAGTACAAGTACCTCGGTGTGTGGGTAAATGAGGGGGGATAGATATATGGAGGTACAAGAGAAAGCATCGGTACCAAAGGGAAAGAGGAATGCTGCAATCATGAAGCACAGAGCGTTATGGGGATACAATAGGTACGAGGTGCTTCGAGGGCTGTGGAAGGGTGTGATGGTTCCGGGGCTTACATTTGGGAACTCAGTTGGTGTGCATGAAGTCAGAGGTGCAATCAGGAATGGATGTAAATCAAAGGACTGTGGGACGCCTCGCGTTGGGCGCTCACGGGAAGACGACAAATCAGGCTGATGGGATGGACAGGTTTTGAAGTGAGGGAAGCTCAGAGCAAAATTAGATTTGAAGAGAGGCTGAGGAAAATGAAGGAGAGTAGATGGGCAGGGAAGGTTTTCAGGTATTTGTATAGAAAAAGAGTCGACACGCAGTGGAGAAAAAGAACTAGGAGGCTCACCAGTAAATATACGGCTAGCAGTGTGGGCCGACATGGCAACAAGGAGCATTAAGCGAAAAGTCAGAGAGCCGGAGAGGGCTTATTAACGCGAGAGCGTTAAAGAGCTCGTTTCGCAGAATTTCCGGCGTCGGTGTCGGCGTCGTTGGTGGTGAGCGAAAAATCATGATCTTGTCCGTGAGCGAAAAATCGAGGAAGATGCAAATAAAATAAATAATAAAAATTTTCGGGTCCGAGTGAGGATCGAACCCGGGTTGTCTGCGTGGCAAGCAGGTGTTCTACCACACAGCCATGACCTCTGCTTGGAAATACTGTGAAAATAACTTCCTCTGCTTGGAAATGCAGTGGAAAATAACTTGCATGCTTCGCAAACGCAAGCGTCCTTTATATAGGCGTCGCAATATAACATGTAATATCCCAGGAATATTGCGTGGTACAAGCGTACATTGCCATCGGGTGTCAGAATATGTGACTATCATAATGATTCCATAGTTTAAAGCCAGCCACCCATTACAAACGGCACACACCTTACTGCGCGTATTCCCTTAACACCACGTAGTGGGTGCATAGCCAGTTCGAAAACATTTCCCACATTTGCCGCGCGTAATTTCTCCTGGTTTAAAGCATACTACCCATTACATAGTATGCACTAAGTGATTGAAGTACGCACTAGGGACGGGATATCGCTATCGCGTTCAACTCTTAAAGGCGAAGCTTAAGGGTCCCCCCAATTTTTGAATGACAGCGATGGAAAAGAAGCCGGCTCTCAGTGACTACCGAAAGGGAAAAAAACGAAATAAGGAGGGAGAGGTTTTATGATAATTCAAGGTGTTAGAAAAGCGCTAGCGCCACGGGGAAATGCGCGGGCTTTAGGTGTGGCCAGTAGACGAAGAAGACGACGAAGCAGAGAGACTCACGCGCTGTTCGCCTGTGTGGCGTTTGTGTAGCCTGTGTGGCATAGGAGTTATTATGTTTTAGTAAACTATTCTATATCCTTTTATTTCGTCTCCTGTGTTCAAGACGCCCGAAGACAACAAAGGGGAAGCGCTTTACTGTTTGAAGCAAGGTCGGGTTGCCTTAGAACGTGTAGCTATAAACCGAGATTCTGTAACGAAGAAGAACAATGTACATGCTGTGGGGGGAACTAAGGAAACGATGGAACATGTACTGATTGAATGTGGCGATATCCACCCAGATATACGTGTGGGCACGAGTCTACATGAAGCCTTGGGTTTTAGGGACAACAATGGAAAGCTGGACACGTCCGCGATAGAAATAAGCAAGAGACGGTTAGAGTATTGGTGGCAGAAAAGTAGAGATAAAGGACAAAAATGAAGAATGGGGAAAACTAAGGTCATTCTGCCTTAAGAGGCAAAGAGATGGACCGTGAATTTATATTTTTCTTTGCTATACTAACATAGATTTAATCAATGTAGATAAGGCATTAGGCCAACATATAAAGAAACTTTTTTCGAGCCTGGTGGCAGACATGTCACCGCCCCGTTATAAAGGGGACGCTCATAGCATCCATCCATCCAAGGTGCTCGCTCGTGGCGCGCTCTCTCTTTCGCTCGGAGTCGCGAAACCAGGGCAGCCGGTATCTGCGCAGCATGCGGCGGCTCCGGTACTCACGGCGGCACAACCCATTGCCAAGGAGGCGTGGCTTTCACAACTCACAACAGCGTTCTGTGGCGATGCATGCGGAGGCGAGGCGTTGCGTCGAGCACTGGTGCGGACTGCGGCGTCTGAGTAGGTGGCATCGTCTTCCTCTGTCGTGGAACGCGAACTGGCGTTGTCGCTGAGGCTGGGAGCGCCCGGAACACAAGTCGGCGACGCTCGTGCCCAGCTCACGATCGAACACCCAGGATCATGCAAAGACGTGACACGTGTTGTCACGTCTTTGCATGATCGAGTGGGCAATGTACGGGGGGGGATTCACGGTTACCCGAATGATCCCTCCGAGCTTCGCCCACTCACCATCATTCACTTCGTGGATATGCCGAGATTTCTTTTTTTTTTTGGCTGCGGAGTTGTGCGTTTCGTTATGCCGTGTGGCGACACCAGAAAACTATACTCATTATGAACTGGCACGGGCTCTCTTCGTTTTCGTTTTGATCTTCCTGCTTCACTCCCAGAACACGTGCGCGGATATGTCCGGTGTGGGATGCAATAAATACTCCCTCTCTTTACTCGAGAGAAAGAGTAAAGAGGGGAAGAAAAAAGAAATAAATAATGAGAAAGAAAGGGAGAGAACTTACAACCCAGGCCAAAAATATAGGTTCGATTAACTTTCTGCTAACGTTAGAAATGGAAGTTTCGTCCTAGGTATGCTTTCGGCATTCAATCATTTTTAAACCGAGAGAAGACAGAGAAGGAAATGGAGAGATAGGAGATAAAATAGATCTGCTACAGAAAAGTGAGGGTGAGGAGGAGGAAGTGGAGATGAGAGAGTAAAGCATAGCATAGCAATAGATAAAACAGACGAAGAAAGGCGGAGAAAAGCCGTGTATAGCATAGAAAGGGGTAGTATAGGAAAGTGAGGAGGAGGAGAGGGTAAAGCATAAGCATAAACTTTTATAATATACAATGAGAGGGAAAGGGAAGCGAGGGTGAGGGAAAGCGGGAAGGCAATGCCACCATCTTCGCTGCTTCCTCAATATTCGCACTACTGGTGCGCAGCCGCCCCATTTTTTTTCCTTTTGTCCTGTGTTGCGGTTCACTTTGCTAAATTTGCACCGCCAACAGACCCGAAATTTCACTCTTTTAAGCTTCCATTCATAAAAGGTACTTAAACCATTAGATGAAAGTATTAAGCTGTGCCAACTCAAGAAAGAAGCGAGGCAGCTGCCGGAAGGTGCGTGTAAATGGCGGCATCGTCAAGTTTCTTTAATCGGTGACCGCGAGCGTTGGCGTCACGAGCATGACAATTCAATTATCAATGTTTAAAAAAAGAACGCAAGAGGAAACATGTACAACGAAAGAAGAAACATATCAGTAAAATAGTCCCACTCATACCATCACCAGTATTTCGTACTATCATTTGTCAGCATGCTTTGGAAATAAAAGGAATAGCCGGGTGGGGGCTTGAAAGAGCGCACTTCGAGCGATTGCTCTGCGGCGCGTGAACAGCGTTATAACTGCAGTACACAATGGAATCCGCGGGAATAAATCTATTCAAACAGCGATTAATGAGGCGCGAAGCGGCATTTCAAAAAGAAGTAAAGAAAGAGGTGGCCCTTGTCGTATGTTCAGATGTGTCAATGACTAATGCAACTTCTTAGCGCGTGGTCACACACACACACAAATAGACAAACACTGTCATTCAGAAGTCCGGCAGGCTGTTCAGAGGGTCGAAATAAAAGCGCGAAAGTATATATGCAAAGCTTTGTCTCAAACGTCTTGAGGTTTAAGTCCTCGGCATCACATTGCAGGCGTCGCTGAAAAGTATGACGACGACGTCCGGGCGACGCAGTGCCGGAACACGTCAGTGGCTCCGCCTAGCGGCGATGCCCGTCCACATTCCACGAGTCGGGCAGGACGACGGCACAGGAGGAGCGCCTGCCCAGTGGGAAGCGGACCATGCCCGCGGAGTCCGCGCTGCAGCCGAAGACGTGCGCGAATTCCACCAGGTGGCGCAGCGGCAGGTTGACGCGGTATGCGGCGGGCAACAAGCGTCCCTTGTGCTCCTCGTGAACCTCATCGCTGGACTCACAGTTGTCCAGAGCGTAATACATCAGGAAGAGACGCTCGGAGGACACATCCGGGAGCTTGGCGTAGCGGGTATCTCCGACACGAGAGCGTTCAACCGCCAACAGTTCCTGTAATGGTTTCGGAGTTAAGGGGGGAATGAAGGTCTTTAAAAAAAAGTTTATCATCATATCCTAATAAAAATTGCCACGCATGTGTATCATTAAATGCAGATTTCAAATCTGCAAACATATTTCAAATATGTCATTTAGAAAGGAAGAAATGACAAATTTTCACATTGTAGCTAGGTTATTTCTTACGGGTCGTTATGGTAATTTACTAGTTTTGTTTTTCAAAACTACGTGGTTCTTCTAAAAGGTCCACCCCACCGGCTAAACATGTTAGAACAGCTATTTTTTTATCAGAAATAATTTTCAAACTTGGAAGGTAAGAATTAGCTTCCAGTAATTAGCTGGTGTTTATCAAATAATTACAATTCGATCAAGGTTGAGGAAAATAAAGCTTTATAGTTAAGGTGGTCCGGAAAAGAATAATACCAAGTTTGTTTAAATATGTTCGCAGAAACTTCCTCAAAACTTCCGTAAGGCCGACACAGGCGTCCTTGGCTTTGTTGTTCACAAAAATAACAAAGCCAAGGAAGTTGAATTTGATGTTTTAGAAACATTTTTAATTTATTCTTTGAGCCTGCAAGAAAAAGGCTTTTTTGCCATAACATTTTTCCAGAGCGAAATTTGGACTACAAATACCCCAAACAGTGATATTCCGAAAATCAACATTTTTTTGCATTTTTTTTTGCTATATTAAGACCCTCGTCCCCCCTCAAAAGCAGACAGGCCAAGTGTTACGGCGCGCAGTTGGAAAATACATTGACCGTCACGAAAGAATTTCCTTACATTTTCTGCACAGCGTATGCGAGATAAAAGGGATCCATAAAAATGTTCGCAAGAGAGTTCCCCTGAAGATTCGAGCCCCTTTTACCAGCATAACAATGTGGTTATAATGTGTATGAATTGTGGCAAGCTATCGGCCCCCCTTGTCTCTTGCGCCAATAAACAGAACATCGTCAATATTTAAGAAACGTTCTGTGAACCATAGCAATTTTTCATAGCGCCACACGAAATTCGACAGAACTAAAATTATTGCATGTGACTCGAAAACGGTTACTTGCATGGATTCATCTACAGCGAAGCAGAAAAATTAGAGAGAAAAAAAAAGAGAAAAAAAGAAACAAGGAAGGCCGCCCAGCTCCGCATTTCCTTCAGGCTTGTCACCACTAGTGTGAAGATGCCTCCATTTTTTTTATTGATAGTGGATAGCCACCAAAAGAATTGAGAGGAGGAAACATGAGCACGCGTATGCTAATGCCATAAGAAAAGAAAGAGGAGCTGTGTTTGCTAATGCCCGCAGCTTCGTGACTTGAATGCAAGGTGCGAGACATCCAATACTGATGGCCCCATCACGAGTAGTCAGCTACTAGATAGGTAACAATAACAACAACAAAAAAAGCATTCGTACAGCATCGAAAGCTATGTCTAAAAAGCAGCGTGTCCTTCATTAAGTTTTATAATTCCTCTCACGAAGCTTTTTTGCTGTGCTGCATGCAAGTCCCCTAGTAAAAAGGACATCATGGCACAGTTCGCCGATCAACGTTCCGAAAAAAAAAGCGACTTCGAAAAACACCCAAATCTAAGCACTACTTCTGGAGCATTGCATGAGTCTACAAGCAGAACATGACAGTTTCTGAATGAAGGCCATCTAGCTTAGATGTATTTCCTGCTAGACATTCGAACTTAAATTCCTATCTCGAAATGATATCTAGACTGAATGATATTCCAGCAGGCATTAGTACCTGGGGAAGCTTCTAGAATTGACAGTGCCTAGTACGAGTGAAGATTATCTAGCTTAGATGCGTTTCTTTCTGTAGGAACAAATGACAGTTTTTTCATGGAAACAATCCATACCAGATCAATTTTCTGTTAGGATTGTTAGCCTTCAGATAGAAAGGACACGGTTTCCAGCTTTCAGGTTACGATTCAGGTTGCGTTACTATCCTGCTACAATGAGAAGTGGTAGTTTCGCAGTAAACAATCCATATTAAATGTTGTTACGGATGGAATCGGGACCTCCAGGCAGAAATGAGTGGAGTTGGCAGCTTCTTGCTGAGAACAGAATTCGGGTTAGATAAGTTTTCTGCTAGAATTAGAGAAGAGTTTCTGCCTGGCAACAATCCCACACTGGATGGTTTTCCAGCTGCAATTATTGTATTCAGACGGAAACTTCTGGAAGTAGCAGTTGCTGGCTAAGAATAGTATGCGATCACACTCATATGCGCACCAGACAATTTTCCGCCTAAAAATTGGTACGTACACATAGAGAAACCATTGGAGCTGAGGCCTAGACCACAAATCTAGGTTTGCTTATAATTCTGCTAACGTTAGAAATGGAAGTTTTGTACTGGGAACGACATCGGCATTCATTTTTAATCGAGTTATTATAACCAGATAAAAACTCGGCATGTATGGTAGTTTGTGAGTGAAAGCACAGCCTTACATAGACGTATTTTAGAAATGAGTTCATCGAGAAATAACATATATGAGGATTAGAAGTTACTTTCCAAATAAAAACAGAACGCTCATCGAATGACTGCGGGTAGTTAAGAAATGGGAGTCGTTAGCTAAAAACACGATACACATAACAATTTCCCACGAGAATGAGTGCCTCCAAAAGAAAAATATGCAATTACCCGTGTGTACATATTTTTGTACTGACTCTAATTGTTGGTTTCTGATCGCGAACTTTCTCTTTGAGAGACAAGCAAGAAAGCTTATATACGTGAAAGCCTCTCATGTGAATGTCTAGCTTTGACTTGAAGTTTGACCGCTTGCGATATTAGTGCAGGCAAATATGCGAGGCACGAAAGCCGTGCATGCAGACTCTTCAATGCCAAAGTACGAAAGCCCACCTTGAAAGCACTGTACGCAATTTGCAGTGCCACCGTCTGCTCAAGCAGTGCGCCCCTGGTCAGCGCTGGGTCGGGGGGGTGGCTTGGGGCGCTGGAGGCTGTCCGGCAGTTGCCCGAGGTCTTCCTCGAAGCAGTTCAGCAGAAGCTCCAGGCGTCGCTGCAGGTCGTCTGAGGAACTGAGCGCCACAGCGTGTTGAGACAGGTATCAATAATGCGCACTTCTAAAGTATGTACATGACATGGGGAGATTGCGTACATGATTTACTGTCTATACGTATCATAAAATAGATACAGACACGTGCAACATTTCTGCAGTAAGGTGCTTGAATGAATAACAGAGAAGCAATACGTTTCGCAAAATTTGATAAACCCAAAATCCAAATGGGCGAACGAGATTGTTGTAGCAACCGTAGATAGTGACAAACGTAACAAGGCAGAAATGTGAAAAGTACGTAAGTATACAGGTTCAAACAAATGTATAACAGAGTAGCTCGTGTCACTCGTCTTTGATATATAAGACCTGGACATGCGTGCCCCGTTCACACAACATTAATGACATGTAACACTAAAGGTCTGAATCAAAGCAAATGGGCCAACGAATTTGAGTAATATGGGGAGTGAAGTTTCTATTAGACTGACAAAAATTTTAATCTGCCCGAGTTTTCATTCATGGCAGAAGTTGTGGCATGCGATTTCCGTGAACAAGAAAAGACTCGGGAACCTTCCGTTCGTGGTGCGATTTTAAACGAGAATCACGTTAACGAGGTGGTTAGCTTGTGCAAAGGGTGGCCTGGGATGTCGTCGTGTATGAATAGAGAGATATGCTATCATAATTCAATGGATATGTGCTTTTTCCAATAATCTTTGTATATGCTGCCGTTCCCTATGCCGGAATGCCTCTAAGCACTCGGCCATGGTTACAATGTACTATAACCCCGGCTTTATTAAGGAAAGCTTTGTTTAGAAATGAAAAGCTTTTGCACGACAAGGCAGGTAATTATTGCACCGCTCTCTTTGAAAAATCAGTAGAAAAGGTAAATGCAGCAACTGCTACCCCCTTGACACGGTAATTACTTTTCGCTGACGTTTTCTGCGTCGGAAATATACGAGACGTAGTGAATGTTCTCGTTACTACCTAGCGTGTCAGCTGGTCAGTAGAGGTTACCACTTGCGTATGTGGTGAGTTAGCAAGCGTTACTATCTCTGTCCTATCCGTTACACATTTTTTATAAGCACTGTAATTGTGAGTGTTATGAAAAAAAAACATGGCTGATCCCTCTGTCAAAGGAATTGGCATAACACGAAAGTGAAACGTGTCTTCACCAAGGTAGTTGAGCGTTTATTGTGCATTGCTTCGCCACAAGGGTGAAGGAATGAATGCTACAGCAACAAATTGTAATGTCACGCGTAGAACGGCAAGCAGCTCGAAACTTGCTGCGCGCACCTCAAGCAGAAAGGACGCACGAAATGAGCATAGGCAGGACGAGCGCGGACTAACAACTCTCACAGCTCCACACATAAAGCGCGCTGCTGAAACAAAGAAATACGCACGAAACGAATGCACAATTATACACAGGACGAGTGCGAACAACTGTCACAATTGTTACTTCGTGTGTGAGTAGCGCGCTCCTTTCGTAGACGCGGCCACTGCGGCGAGCGAAGCGACCTTCGTGTACTTTTTAACCACTGTAATTTCAAAGCGAACTTGCGGTGGAAGCACAAGACGAACAAAGCGCCCCAATGTCCCAATCACGAGATAAGCGCGCGCGCACGAGTGACCACGCCCAGTGGAGGCGCGCGCGCATCGCAACGCATCACCGACGCTAATGTGGCGACATCTGCTCAGTTAACATCAAACCACTTTTACGGCTCGGTACCGCCTCGGTAGTCCTAGCAGCATCAAAACAAACCAGCGATATAAAAAATAGCGAAAGAAGATACCTGATGCTTTGCCCTCAGCGTTAGATTAGACTAAGTGATGACAGATTATGCCACTTTTTTCTTGCTGTCCGGGCAGAGAGCCAGTAAGAAGCACGAATTCGTATGGAAGCGGGTGGTCTGGGGTGTATGGGGGGCTGCCATGTTGCTGTACGTCATCGCGGTTAGGGTGGTTATTACGGTTACCAGCTGGTAATCTCTGCATTATTTCAGAAATTTCGAAGTGCATGCGCTAAGGACCTAACGTGCCACGTATCGCTGTAACTCATCACGCGAGAAGCACAACTAAAGCCCTTTCACCTCGTTGATAATGATAGTTAAGCCCGGAACTATATTGTGTGCTGCGCAAGGACACTGCCTGTGTACTCCTCGTATCTTCGGCAGTGCTGCAAGGTAGTTGTGAGATGGAGTATAGGGGGGCAATAACGACCTTTAGAGCGCGCCCTCCGCGCCACCTTCGCGCCATCTCACTAGTGATGACGAAAAACGCGCTGAAGTCGACGAGCTCTGAGGACCGCCAGCGGTATATGGTGTATACAAATAGGCTCGCCGTTAACAACCTGAGGTACGCACGCTCCTGTGGCCGAGTGGTTAGCGCCGCGCGATGGAGAGCGAGAGGGCGTTGGATTCGACGCCCGTCGGCAGAACTTTTTCATCTAGTTTTTCTTTGCAATCTGTTTATATTTTACAACGTCATATCCACGACGGAAATACGTCAGTGGAGCCGTGGTGGACCCCGGCATGAAACACTTTCGTGTTAAAAGTCTGCCAAACTATAATTTCTTAATTTTAAAAGAATTCAGCAGCATCAGAACGATGCCAGGAAAGGTAATGCAAGCTTAACGCCTTGGCGGATCATCCCTTGACGACTAACCAGATCATCGAGTGGGATTCTGCGAGCATAATCACGACAGAGGAGCGCCCATTGACATGGCTACTCTACGAATCTGTACACATTCGAACGACTAAAAACGCGATTAACCGGACGTAATCTCTGTGTCACCCAACACACAAATAGTCGCGCCCTGTCGCATCCTCTTCGTTGTGAACGAGGGACCCGTAGCGACCCCGAAACGACAACATATCTTTGTTTTCCTTCGGACATGGCGAGTGCCTGTTTGATTTCTTCAATTTCCTTAATTGCAGTAACAGCTTCATGCTACGCCGCGGCGCACGTATATAGTGAGGTATAAGTATCCGGGTCCAAAACATCAAATATAAGTTCATGGTTAGCTCACATCAACGTGTAGGAAACTCGGCTATATATATCGTTTAGGTCTCTTTGAGGCGTGTGTCACGTGGAAGCCCGATATTTCGTGCGTGCATATATGTGCGCGTGTTCTCGTTTATGGTTCGTTCCTGCCTCTGTGTACACCATGTGATCAGAGGATGTCGTTGCGATCTGTGTCAGAGTAATTACATGCGGAGACAATACCATACCGTCTCACTTTTTTTAGCTTGTCAGGGTAGTAAAGCTATTAACTTTGTATCACTACTTCCCTGTAGGTAGCAACAGCAAGTAGTAAGTGTCATCGTCGTAAAGTTATTAACTTGCCAGGTACTGCTTTCACTTACTATGTATAGGTAGTAAATGTGACAAGCGCTTCAGTACCAAACTTTTTTACGAGTGCAAGTCTAAATACTAACGTTTTTACCCTCATCTAATGCAGCCAGTCTTCCTAAGCCGTACTTACCTTAGAGAATCGCTGTGGTAGACGGCGTTAAACAGCTTCTCCACTAGGGCGTGGTAGAAGCGCACAGCGTAGCGCGACAGGTGCAGCGTGAACAGGGTGCCCCTACTGGGCACCGATGCGTTGAACAGTGCGACCGGCACAGGCACGCGTCGCCTCGAGGCGTCGTAGCTAGCCTGCGTCCGCAGGGGCGACAACAGTGCAGCTGGAAGGCCACTGGCACTCTGGGCCCTTAGCTTCGCCCGCTGCTGAGAACGCGCGACGGCCTGGTAGAACTCGACGGGATTCCCCGTCGGATAGCCGGCGGCCGAGGAAGCGTCCACGCAAGACTCATTCCCGTGACCGAAGTAGGCTAGGCGCCGTCGCTTGAGCTGATAGCGCTGGACGAGCGCCTCGTACTCGCTTATCCACGCCAAGTTAGAAATACGGCGGCTAAAGGCGTTCTCCAAATATGCAAGCCTGTTGGAGATACGCTCACGCTCGTCCTTCGTTTGGCTCGTCGACACTTTGGCGAGGCAGGAAGGCAAAACGGTCTCAACGGCCATCAAGCAGAGCACCCTGGAGTCTACGGCGTCGGCGAATGTCCTGCCGCGCAAGTCCTTGAAGAACAGCTGCCGCAAACCCAAGTGCTTTTCCGGGAAGAAGGGGGCTAGGCGGATGAGGACGAGGAAAGCAGCGTAGTTCATGATAGCCCTGGCCGGAAGTTCGCGCAGCGCAGCCGGAAGGTAGTTCCGTACATACCGCGACGACTTCAATTTCACGGTTGTCGTCGGATCGAACATGGAGGCATTGTCAAACGTCACGCGCAAGAAGTCGGTGATAGCTGGGTCTGTCTCTGATAGTTTAACCACGACGTACCCACCAAACTTTAATTCCTCGAGCTCAGCGACGCTAGGCTCTCGCGGGCTCGAACCGACACGAATGAACACGGCCATAATTTCGTCGATAAGCGCTGCGTTCGGGCTTTGAGTGAACACAGAGGCGATGTCGCTCAGAGCATCGCGGAACTGCATCGTTACAGCGATCCTCGAAGCATCGTTGCAAGAGAAAACGTGCTTAGGCTTGCTCAGTTCGACGGCAGGGGCTTCACCGGGGCCAGCGACGTTTATCACCTCTAAGAATGTAGCCAGGCCGAGGTCTCTCATAATTTGGCCGGCAAAGGTCCACGAATCTTGAGTTGTGGCGGCAGCGTCTCTCGGCCACTGCTTTATTGCCCAGGAGCCGAACAGACGCGCCACGGTAGCAGTCGCCATGGATTCCTTGCTGCGGTCGGCGCACTCATGATAAAGAGAGACGGCTAAGCTGACGTCCGCCTCTTGATTTGACGGAAGCAGCGTCAGCAGAGTGTTGACCAGATGATCTTGAATGATGGTGTCAGTTGATATTGTAGCGCCAGTGCCGTTATTCTTGCCAAGTGGATGTACTGTCGACCAGGAGCCACACACATGTTCGTAGAAATTCTCGCACGGCTTCGTGGTACTGCTCTCCATTAGTGATTTTATGTAGTCCGCCTCGCGGTTGCAGAGTTCAGACGAGCAGAATGAAGGGCCGGCAGTGACCACACTTGAGCTCTCCTCATTGGTGGCAGTCTTGGTATTGGTAGCAGTTGTAGTCCAAGTCATATCGACAACGTGTACGAGCCCTACGATCAGCATCACCACGGCCAACAGAAACAGAACAGTCAAGCAGCACGACGTGTAACCGTAAATCTGGTCCTGCTCCGCGACATGATCACGTGGTGCTTGGCTCTCTTCTGGTGCGGCGTCCGCCACTTTTGTCTCTTGACCTGGTTCCTCCGGCTTTTTCGCTTCTGCTGGGGTCACAACAATCGGTAGCGTTTCAGCAATGGCGCTGTCCATATGCTTCTCGTCTTTATGCTGCTCCTCCGTCGGATAGCCTTCCTGCCGAGGTGGAACTGGCGACATGGCTTCGGTAGGTGTCATGAGTGTCGGGCTTTGAAACATTGCGGTGTACTGTCTGAACTCGGGAAACTCGGGTGCGATATCATCCTCGGGGATTTCTGATAGCTTTACCATAGAGGACACTTCATCTGCAGGACTTGTGACTCCACGCTCAATGAGTAGCGGCGACGCCTCGCCAGCCCCGCTTAACTCTGCGTGGCTTTTGTCTGCTTCTTGCCGCGACTCAGCCAAATGTTCAGGCGGTTTCAGTGGTTGAGCATCGTGAGAAGATGGAGCAGATCTGGCTGGTGTTCCTTTTTCAGAAGCCTTGATATTTGGTGTCGCAGGAGTTCTCGGTTCACTGAGTTTCCGCTTCTTCTGCTCTTTGGGCCACTGCCGGAAACACTTTAGCAAGTTTGGCTTCGCCTTCCGACCCAGCAAACAGAATAATACTTTCGACATTCCTTCTGTGTGGCTGTGAGGCAGTGCCTGCACTTCCGGTGCCCACATCTTTCGGGAAAAATATCTTTGCAAGCTTTGCTTCGCCTTCAACCACAGTTCTCTGATCAAGATTTTCTGAAGCATCCATAGAAACTAGGTTTTCTGTTTTAAGAGTTGTTATGACGTGATTTCTAGAAGCAGCATTAGCACCGGGAGTCTCGACCTAAAGTGGCGCGTCCTGTTGCAGCCGGTTTCATCGAAGACTTCCGAGTTGGTGGTGGTTTGCTTGAATTGGCAAGATCTGCCACTTCTGGTTTTGCCATAGGCTCCTTAGCTGGAGCTTTGGTCTCGCCGGTGTGTCCTACCGTTTCCACTTTACTAGTAGACTCATCCTGAGTTTCAGTCTTCCCCTCATTAGCAAGTGCACCTTTAGCTGTCTCTATCGAAGATTCCTTGGCGTTGTTAAAATTAGTCGCGGATTTCGACAGAGGACTCCGAAGTTCGCGATGCCCTGTCACGAATTCGCCCTGCTCATGCGACTGAGGGGAAAAAGTTGGCGAAGAAGTTGTGCTACGAAGTCGTCCTACAGAAGCTACTAACGGCCTTAAAGCGGTCGATTTGCTGGAAGGACTATTGGTACAGGCGCTGGATGCATATGGTGAAGCACTGCCACTCATAGCATTTGGCGAAACTTGGCCACTCGTAACATTTGGTGAGAGCGTGAAAGGTGAATTCACCAAGGACATGCCTGTTTTCGGTGACATAGGTGGACTCTGCTATCTTGTGGCCAGTGCCTGAATTAGGACTTGCCGAAGCCGTTATTGTTCTGTATGCAGGTTTGGTTTTCGCGATTACTTCCTGCGAAAATGACGGTGATGGCGATACTGGTGAAGCTACACTCGGGGGAGGAGGAACCGCATTTGGGGGATGACGCGCTCGACAGTGTCCTCGATGGCGATCTGAAACCCTGCCCAAATGACGCAACAAGGGGCCGTACTTTATCCCTCGGTCTATTAGTTTCCACTTCATCCTTTTTTGACACCACTGCAGGGATCATTGCAGATGGCTCGTCAGAAGCTCTCGCTGCGGGGAGCGTTTCAATCGGCGAGGCAGGTGACATGACGCCTGTGCTCCTTCGGCCTTTGTCTTGGTGATAGGACGCGACAAGCGGCCTCATTTCGGGCACAGCGTACACCGTTTGGACTTCGCGAGAACCATCCTGTTTTAATTCAACTGCAACGTCGTCGTCTGACGTCGATCTTTTCATCGCATCACTGCCAGAAGTTTCGACCAGATGAATTTCCCCTCGCTCATCACTTGCTCCGACTCGACTGACTTCCTCGGCTCCTTTTTCTTCGTGTGTCATGATGAGTGCGTCAGGGATATACCGTTTGCCGAAGGTAAGTATTGGTCTGCACGCAGCAGCTGACGGGGCTGCTGGAGAAGGTGCAGCGGCAGTTGCGGTGAGCGCTGAAGCGACTTTAAAGTGAAATTCTTCAATCGCTTCCTTTCCCAATAATTGCTCTTTACACTCAAATGGAGACTGAGGCGTGCCTGCCTGAGTTTGTGTGACTTCTGCCGGATGAGACGTGGCAGCCGAGGATTGCTCGCTTTGTTTATCAGCTGAAAGCTGTGATCCCGGAACGACGGGAGTAACAGCTTGTGTTTGAACTCCGGCATCATGTGTCGGAGTTCTCTGTTTAGTCACCGGCGCTGCTCCTTCAACAGGACCATCAATCGTCCCCGGTGGCACGTGTAAACAGCCGCTCATAGATTCTAGCAATGAGGTGGCTGAAATCTTTTCAGGCAATACATCAGTACTCGAGTTCAAAAAACCTGGCGGACGTGCATCTTCATGACTTGTTGCTCGTCTTGGAGCACGCTCAGATGCTTCTAGACCTAAGGGTTCATGCTCTGTTACTGCCGGTAATTCGTGCTCGGGTCTTAATGTCGGCGGCACACCGCCTGTCGGTGGTGCACCGCTCAGCTGTGCAGTGGCGAATGATGTTGGGTGTTGAGGTTTAACAGGCAGCATATCAGGTCTGATCGGTGTCCTTCCACGAGCTTCCTCAGCTGCTGGCGCCACATCATCCACTGGCGAATGCGGAAAATGCTGCGATGTTGATGGCACGGGGTCACGCTTGGCCAGCGGTGTTTCTTTCAAATTTAGTGCTGCGTTGGCTTCTTCTGAAGATGGACGCTGAACTGCAGGCAGTGGGTTAGGCGCACTGTCCTGGGGCGCTCCGTCGACTTTTTCAGTGGACGGCCGATGCTTGTCTCCTTCCGGCAATGTGTCAGGCCTGGGATGTATTTCGCTCACTTCCGGCACTACATTGTCCGTGTCAGAAGACGGCAGATTTGAAGTTCCAGGCTCAGAACCAGGTCTGATATCTTTCATTTCACCCAGTTGTGCCACTCCTGTGTCTGCTGTTGCAGGTGGCGGACCGTGGTCTGTTAGCGACATGGCATCCGATTCCAAGAACCGTGTTTGTTCCGCATCCTGGGTTGTACTGACCTTCGCCGCAGGTGGCGTATTCGTGGGGTGAAGAGAGGACGCGTTAAGCTTATTCGGCTCCATTTGGCTCCCTTGTGGTTCTCCCCTTACCGTTTCGGTGGAAGGCGGAGGCTGACCCGTTACCATTTGCTCAGACGGACTTGTCGTACGTAGTTTGCCAGCTTCCGGCGGAGCGCCAGACGTTTCCGAAAACGGTGTTACTTTGCTCATTTGAGGCGTCACGGTGGCAACTTCAATAGAAGGCGCATACTGGGCTTTAACGGGATGTGCGTCACGCCCAATCGGCTGCGTTCTGTCCCCCCTGCTGCGATTCTTTGGAAGCTGCTGGTGGTGGCAGGGTGCTGACCTCCCACCGGTGGGGTATCTGGCCTTGTCGGTGATACTTCACTCATTTTGGGTGTTACGTTGATCACACCAGAAGATGGAACATGCTGTGGTTCATCGGGATGCACGTTAGAACCAATCCGCTCCGTTCCGCCCGGCTGCTGTGGTTCTTTGGAAGCTGGTGGTGGTGGCGGATGCTGACCTGCCGGTGGCGTATGTGTTCCTGTCGATGGTACTTCAGTCATTTTCGGCGTCGCGTTGGTCTTTTCAGGAGAAGGCGCATACTGGGGTATAACAGGCTGCGCGTTAGGCCCCACCGGCTGCGTTCCGCCCAGCTGCTGTGGTTCTGTGGAAGCTGGTGGTGGTGGCAGATGCTGACCTCTTCCCGGTGGCGTACGTGTTTCTTTCGGTGGTACTTCAGCCACTTTCGGCGTTACGTTGGTCTTTTCAGAAGTAGGCACATGCTGGGGTGTAAATGGCTGCGCTTTATTCCCAACCGGCTGCGTTCCGCCCAGCTGCTGCGGTTCTTTGGGAGCTGATGATGGTGGCGGATGCTGACCTCCTCCAGGTGGAGTGTGTGTTTCTGTCGGTGGCACTTTAGTCACTTTCGGCGTTACGTTGGTCTTTTTAAAAGCAAACACATGCTGGGGTGTAACGGGCTGCGCGTTAAGCCCAACCGGCTGCGTTCCGCCCAGCTGCTGCGGTTCTTTGGGAGCTGATGATGGTGGCGGATGCTGACCTCCTCCAGGTGGCGTATGTGTTTCTGTCGGTGGTACTGTAGTCACTTTCGGCGTTACGTTGGTCTTTTTAAAAGCAAACACATGCTGGGGTGTAACGGGCTGCGCGTTAAGCCCAACCGGCTGCGTTCCGCCCAGCTGCTGCGGTTCTTTGGGAGCTGATGATGGTGGCGGATGCTGACCTCCTCCAGGTGGCGTATGTGTTTCTGTCGGTGGTACTGTAGTCACTTTCGGCGTTACGTTGGTCTTTTCAGAAGTAGGCACATGCTGGGGTGTAAATGGCTGCGCTTTATTCCCAACCGGCTGCGTTCCGCCCAGCTGCTGCGGTTCTTTGGGGAGCTGATGATGGTGGCGGATGCTGACCTCCTCCAGGTGGCGTATGTGTTTCTGTCGGTGGTACTGTAGTCACTTTCGGCGTTACGTTGGTCTTTTTAAAAGCAAACACATGCTGGGGTGTAACGGGCTGCGCGTTAAGCCCAACCGGCTGCGTTCCGCCCAGCTGCTGCGGTTCTTTGGGAGCTGATGATGGTGGCGGATGCTGACCTCCTCCAGGTGGCGTATGTGTTTCTGTCGGTGGTACTGTAGTGACTTTCGGCGTTACGTTGGTCTTTTTAAAAGCAAACACATGCTGGGGTGTAACGGGCTGCGCGTTAAGCCCAACCGGCTGCGTTCCGCCCAGCTGCTGCGGTTCTTTGGGAGCTGATGATGGTGGCGGATGCTGACCTCCCCCAGGTGGCGTATGTGTTTCTGTCGGTGGTACTGTAGTGACTTTCGGCGTTACGTTGGTCTTTTTAAAAGCAAACACATGCTGGGGTGTAACGGGCTGCGCGTTAGGCCCAATCGGTTGGGTTCCGGTCATGTGCTGCTGTTCATTGGAATCAGGTCGTGGTGGCGGATGCTGACTTGCTGGTGGTATGTGTGTCCCTGTCGGCGTTATGTCGCTGACTTTGGGCGTGACTGTCACTTCAGAAGTCGGCACATGCTGGGGTCTAACTGCCGGTGCACTAGGCCTTACAGACCGCATACCAACACACTGCGGCGCTTCGTTCACAGGTGCTGATGGTTGGGTGTGCTGACTGCTTACATCAGGCCTATTTGGTCTTTTCTGCACTGTTCCGCTTACTTCTGATGGTACGTTGGTTACTTGCACAGGTCGCAGGTCTTGGGTTCTCAACGGCGGTCCGTTAGGGGTAGCCGTTTTTGTGTCGCATACTTCAGGGCCTGCGCTGACCAATACCGGAGATGACTGGTGCTCAGATGTGCCACGCGGCAAGTAAGGTATCGTCTGGGTTGATGTGCTGATCTTCACCTTTTGAGAAGGTGAGTGGCGGTCCGTGACCGGCGGAATGTCCACCCTTAACAGGTCTGTTTCGTTCACTTCCGTTGCTACATCTATCATTTCCGTAACATGTGGATGAATGGATATTTCGGGTGGTGAGTTGGGCATTGTCGGATGTGTTTGGCTTTCTGGTGCAGCATGAACCATTCCCGATGACGGAGTACACTGCAACTTTACTTCAGACTTGTCATCTTCTGCCGATGGCATTGGGTTCACTTGCTGTGCCGGGCTCTGGTGTGGAGGGTGGGGCAAGCCATGATACCCGGGCGTCGGCGGAGCGCTCGAAGCTGAACCCATGGAAGACACATGCGGTGAGAAACGTTCGCTATTCGAAGCACCCGATTTGGCCAGAATTTGCGGCTGTGTCGGTCGAACTCCCATAGGCATACGAAGGTCAGAACCCGGTGCCATATGCGGTACTGGCGGGCGAACACCCATAGGCCTATGGGGGGTCGGAACCCGGTGCCATACGCGGCCCGGGAGGTCGGCCAGCTGCTGACATCCGGGGCCCCCCGATTGTACATGAACGGCACCCGGGGCAAACGGGCACCCGGTGGAACAGTGACGGACGCAATGGTCGTAACGGCTGTGTTTCGCACTGAGAGCGGAAGTTGTTCATTCGTGAATCTGCCGATGTCCCCGCACTGAACTTCAACCGGTGCTTTTTGGCTGGCATCAGTCGAAGGACGGTGCAAGGAGGAGCGACGTATTGCGGAGCACTCGTCTTTAAGATTGCGCGTGTTACGCGTGGGCGGCGCGTGTGTTGCGTTCGCACTCGCCTGCCAGGCGATGTCTGCGGCAGCTGTGTTGACCGGTGGTTTACGGCGGAACAGAGCGTCCATGGCAGTTCGGTATACTGACGAGGCTCGGGAGGAGGCGGAAGGCTCGACCATCGTCCGCGGGCTCCGGGAATCGTCCTTGAGGGAGTCGTGAACATTCCGACTTGATTGGATGGTGGTGCCGCCTGCGTCATTAGCAAATATAGCTCATTCATTCTTGTCGCTCTTCCGAAAACGTCCAAGTGACGCAAGAAAATGCTCCCTTTGCTAGCCAAATTAATAGCGGCTCTTATCTCCCTATTCACCGATCTATCTAGCTTGGAGGTGCGGCCGGTTGTTTTCGTCGTCCACGTTCCATTTTTTTTCGATTTGTGATAGCCTTATTGAATAAGCAATGGGCCAAGTCTGGCCCATACGTTTGCTCCGAGGGACCTGTCCCTGCATTGCTTAAAGTGCAAGGTAATGGGCATGCAGGTTTTCGACGATTATGGGGGCCGAGTCTCAGTGATGTCGCATATCAAGAGCTGATCGGCTTTTCATTTTCGCCTCTGGAATGCCGGGGACCAAAGACAGGTCGTTGTGGGAGGCATGCCATGGCCTAATACACATTTTTGCGCCCACTGCGGAGTTTCTTTTCTTTCGAACTCGACCTCCGGGAAGTACAGGAGCACTACGGTCAGACTTCGCCCCCCAAATGGGGAGCCCTGCGCACGCCTGTGCCGCTGGAAATAGAGCCGCCTGTCTTTCTGAAATAGCCAGTTCCCCCCCAAGGTGAACGGTGCATTTCGCCCAGTATTGCGGTCTGTTCCGGTTTGAATCGGGGACCAAAACTGTTACGTAGATGAAGAGTTTTAAAAGGCTAAGTATACGCTTAGTGGGATCATATCTCAGTATGCCACTTACGGGAGCGGCGAGGATGTAGCTTTGGCGCAACGGGCACCGACGTGCGGCGCTTCGAGCCCTTCCTGGCCTGCGAGCACTTCGTTGTAGTGGACGCCATACTCTCGCCAACCTCGACAGAGGCACCGCTGCGTCGAGGCGACCGACTCGGGCCTGTCTGCGGGGACTGCGATGCCCGCTTGACGTCAGAAGCTGCCCGAGACGCTGAAGAGGCCGTGTCACTGTGCTGGGACAGCTTTGTAGCCTGGACAGGGTAAATGAAACCACAGTTTAGCGAAAATTTCACGAAAAGCCTCGCTACACGGACGCGAGAATGCGAAACTGCGGACCACATTTGCAAAGCTCTGTTTATAAGTTCTTCTTACCACTAGATTTCTAGCTTAATATGTCATGCGTCAGTATTTGCCAGGATCTCCTTTTACCAATAAACCTAGTGTAATCACGGAACAATGAAATTAATTAGGAGGGGCGTTTCGTCACACCGCGAGTTACAGCCAATTACATTGAAACCTATAGATAACTGCAGTTCCTGCATCCCGTAACCCCCTCCTCCTGCCCCCCCCCCCCCCCCCGTTCTTTTAGGCAAAAAAATACTGTTGTGTCATAAGCTGCAGGGTTCAGCCATAAGCCATTGGAGCGCCGACAAGTCTAGTACATAGGCTCCTCCGAGTCTAAATGTCATGCGCTTCAACCCCGTCGCCATTTCCTCGGTGCCTCTCGTTTTCCTCGATCTTCATCTACCATTGGCACTTCATGCAACGATTGGACATATTGCCTTGTTGAAAATACCGTCGCCACGCAGCGGCGCGGTGCACATGCCTTGTTCTAATGAGTTCCTCTGCTTTCTCGTGCCTATGAAGGTGGACTGCGCGGTAGACCACTACCACGCGATCCACTCGTCTCTTCCGATTCTGCTACGGTTGTTGACCGTCGCTTCATGGTTGAAGCAGGCCATGTTGTAAACACATTCATATGCAGCGTTGTGGAGTGCTCTGCTCTCGCCTTTTCTGCCTAGCGCTCTCCGATTACCTACACTCTTAAAAAAGGAAGTAGTACTTGCTAACTTTGGGGCAGTAAATGCTTGTGACATGTTACTACCCTGTTAGTAAGCGCAGTTAGCAACGGCAAGGGTGGTAACTGTTACTACCGTTGTCGCTACTAACAGCAATTAGCAACTGTTACTACCCTAGCCGTCACTAACTATAAGTAGTAAAATAAAGGTTGTAAGAAGAAAAGATAGTAACCCATACTAACAAGCTCATTTTGTATTTGGCCATCATTAATAGTGGTAAAATTTATAAATTCACATTACCACACAACATCGGGTTATGTTGCGCGGCCTGTCATGAACGAAAACAATACACAGACGTAACAAGTCCACTACGCGACAGTGCTTCATATGAGACCCCTGGAGTATTTATAGCCCTTACATTGGAGTAGGACTGAAACGCGGTCGAGTTGGAACTTATCCATCATTGGGTAGAGCACAAATCGACAAAACACAATAGAAGATGGACAGGACAAGCGGTCGAGTTGGAACTTATCCATCATTGGGTAGAGCACAAATCGACAAAACACAATAGAAGAGGACAGGACAAGCGGTCGAGTTGGAACTTATCCATCATTGGGTAGAGCACAAATCGACAAAACACAATAGAAGAGGACAGGACAAGCGGTCGAGTTGGAACTTATCCATCATTGGGTAGAGCACAAATCGACAAAACACAATAGAAGAGGACAGGACAAGCGGTCGAGTTGGAACTTATCCATCATTGGGTAGAGCACAAATCGACAAAACACAATAGAAGAGGACAGGACAAGCGGTCGAGTTGGAACTTATCCATCATTGGGTAGAGCACAAATCGACAAAACACAATAGAAGAGGACAGGACAAGCGGTCGAGTTGGAACTTATCCATCATTGGGTAGAGCACAAATCGACAAAACACAATAGAAGAGGACAGGACAAGCGCTTGTCCTGTCCTCTTCTTTTGTGTTTTGTCGATTTGTGCGTTACCCAACGACTTACATCGGAGATGCATTTCTCGTACCGGTGAGAACCTGTGGTTCAGGACGAATTATCAAAGATGTGAACCTAGAGTACCATACCCTACTACCTCATTGTCTTTGCTAAGGTACGTAGCAGAAGACTTAATAAACTTAAAAAAAACAATATGCCATGTCTATTTGTTATAAAACTGCCGCAACAAGGCATTATGCACGGCGACCAAGACAAGGTTCTAAACCCACTAACATAGCCTCAGTGCAGTTGAATGGATGCCTGCGCTAGTAACAAAGGCAGTAAAAAATCACAGCATATCCGCGGAGTGAATGATGATGAGTGGGCGAAGCTCCTGAGGTACATCATCAAAGACGTGATGGTGGTTGGTTGCATGTGGTCAAACGATGTGCATGTGAGACCATATCGCGATGCCATGTGTTGTATGGCATCGCGATCGTCATCGTCATCACGCAGGAGGCTACTACGTACTACAAACTACAAGGGACGCACGACCCACGGCATAAGGAGCTTCGCCCCTAAAAGTTAATAATAATCGTTTCTGCGGTTTTACGGGCAAAATCCACGACATGATTATGAGACATACCGTAGTGAGGGACTCCGGATTAATTTTGCATCCAAAATTCTTTCACGTCCGCCTGTCACGCTAGATTATTGAAATTTATATTGTGTGCTAAAACACATATAGCACTTACTTATAGTTCATTAACTCTTTCTCCTTCATTTTACTACAGCAAAATAATAATAATAATACTTTATTAACCTTTTCAAACAGGAACAATGTAGTACAGAATTGGCCTGCCAAAGCCACATTGGGCTTGAGGGGCAGAGCCGACAGACAGCGGACAACAGGAATTGCTTAGCCTAAGACCACACGAATACACAACATTTTTTTTCATTTAACCTGCAAAATATAGAACCGCGTGTACAGCAATGCATGAGGAAATAAAACTTGCTATTACATGTGACGTCACCTAGCCTTGTGAGAGTTAACAATTCGTACTTGCAATAACCACAATACAACACCATCAGATTTTCGGTGGTATAGAAGAAAAAAAAGGAAAAGAAAAAAAAAGAGATAAGCGGAAAAACCAAGAAGCACAAAAGAACACATGATAAAGCATTGTAACATCATTCGAACTTGTACAGAAACAAAGAAAAAAATGAATTTTAATTCCTTTAGTACACCGACAGCTATGCGCAGCCTAATAAAAAAAAGGAACATCGTTACACTAAAGATTGTGATACCGCAGCGACATGCACCGAAGGAAAAGTGCAGATATCACGAAGAAGTTAAAGATTAATGCGACGAAGAAGTTGCTTCAATTTGAATTTTGTTTTTGCACGGAAGACACTTGGAGGTAGTTGATTTAAGCAAGACGGTATGAAGTAGCTGCGAGTGCGCTGACCATATCTGGTGGAGCAGCGAATCACCCGAAAACGGTTTTTAGGTCGGAGGGAGCGAGAAGGGACGTAAGGAACTTTATATTTGTTAGACCAAAAATGCCTCAGGACAGCCGTCTCAGTCAGAAGGGCATCAAAGTTAGAGCATCGGAGTGCTTTAAAAAGGTCTGTGCCTGAGGGCAGTCTTAAATCATAACTAATTAATTTCAAAATGGAACGAAGGATAGAGTTCAATCTATTTTTCCAACGAATCGCACAGTGACCGAACGCCGTAACACCATATCGAAGAACACTGTAACCTAACGATTGTAGTATCATTTTGCGAACTGATAGTGGCGTATAATATCTGATAGTATATAATGTACGAGATACTGCCCGGAGCCTTGAACAAACGTACGCCAGGTGAGAATTCCAGGCGAAGTCGCTGTCAAGAAGTACACCAAGGTATTTAACAGATGAAACATAGGGAACAGGAGCGCAAGAACACGGAGAACAAGATGAACAGTGAGCCAGTAATGGGACACTTAAACTAACTTTTTTCAATGGATTATGGAAACAAATGAGCTGTGTTTTAGAAACGTTTACATTAATCACATTATTGGCAAACCAGTCCATCAAACTTGTCGTAGCATCTTGCAACAGGGAAACTGCTTCTTGAAAACGGGAATGTCGCGACAAAATGACAGTGTCGTCGGCGTATTGAAATATGTGGGTAGGTACGGTCGCGGCGAGATCATTAACATACAAGTTGAAAAGAAGTGGGCTTAATATTGATCCCTGGGGCACTCCGGCTTTTATAGAGGTTATATTGCTGCGGTGCTGCCCTATGGACACTAACTGTGTTCTATCGTCTAAGAAGTTAGCAAGTAACTTTAGAAAAGGCCCCCGAAAACCAGTCAAAGACAGTTTCCTTAGTAGTAGGCTATGACACACACTATCAAAAGCTTTGCTAACATCTACGAATAAGGCACATACAACCTGGTTGGCTTCGAAAGCAGAATTTATAAGGTCTGAAATATCCTCTAGAAGGTTCTGTGTGCCTTTACCTGGTATAAAACCATATTGGGCATTTGATATAATGTTATTGGCATTAAGGTACGTAAACATAGCTTGCAAAATTTGTTTTTCCAGTATTTGAGAGATGCAAGGTAAAATAGAGATAGGACGGTAATTTTCATGCTTACTTCGTGCAGCTCCCTTTGAACAGTGGTATCACTAGGGCCTTTTTCATTTCTGCTGGGATATTTCCAGTGTCAACAATATAGTTGAGCAATGTTAATAACACACATTTAATAGCATTGAAATTTCTGCGTAACTCATCTACTGAAATTCCGTCAATGCCAGGTGATTTATTAGGTTTTAATTTAAAGAGGATTGACTGGAGATCGCATTCTGAGATAGAAGGAAGATGCGCAGATTTGCATGCGCTGTATTTTAGAGTACATACTTCGGGGTGCGGTTTAACAATACCAGAGACGCGAAAAGAAAGTATTGAATTCATTCGTAACAGTGATTCCATCATCTGAGAAATGTGAGAAGCGACAACTGGTGGCCATCGCGTTTAGATACGCCTCTGACGCTGAGAAATCGTGGTTGCGTAATATTAGAGAGTTTTAGAACAGCGTACGCAAAGCCTTGCGTTTGCGTTGCGCCTGCGTCGTACGCTAACCTCTTGCGGGCTCCCGTTAAGTGGCGAACGCTAACGCTACGCCCGCAACGCCAGCAAGCATTGCGTACGGTGTTCTAAAACTCCCTATTAAAAAGGAATTTTTTTTCTTAGTCCATGGAAATTTTCTTCACGAGTTTCCGATTAAAAATTACATTTCGAGACGATTCCAGTTATAAATTAATACGATAGGTATTACCTACAATTTTATATTAGATTGTTAACGACTGGCTAGTAAAAAAGGTAGTAACGGTCCAAGAAAGTAACGGCTGTAGTTACCAATTTGCTCCCAATTACTAGCTGTTTACTAACATTGGTAGTAAACATGTAGCAAGAAGTAACGGTTGCAGATAGTAACTCTTTACTAACATAGGTAGTAAACAGGTACCAAAAGGTTAGTAACGGTCCATAAAAGTAACCGCTGCAGTTACTAGCTATTTGCTTGCACTTACTAACTTTTTTTAAGAGTAGGTTCAAACTCCAAGCGTTAGCTGCCGCGTTCACTCCCTATGGGTGAGCAAGAAATTAGGCAGAAACTGAAGACGTATGGGACTACGACCTCACAATCTGTGACAGTAACTTCCGAATTTTTCATTGTACGTGTTAGAGCACGGTTTATGTGCTATGCGCAATGAAAGATGCGCTGCATTTTAAAGGATCCGGACACTGAGATGAGCAATTTCCAAGAACATTTACTGAGGCATAACCTCAAAAAAAAAATACAAAAATGTGTATTGACGCCTACAGTGTCGCATTCAAGTGCTGCGATAAATGTAGCAGCGCAAACACACAGGACGCCCCACATAGAAGATATACGACACACAGGAACGCTTGTGTGGGGCGTCTAGTGTTTGCGCTGCTGCTTTTACCTCAGGAATATGTACCAACTACGCCCAAATGAAGTTTTATTGACGTAATGGCTTTCGGGTTTCGGCGCGAGAGTCGTTAAATTAAGCTATAGCCTGCATTTTATATTTCAGTGTTCAATTTAGTAACCTGAGAGAAGCAGTTCTAAGAGGGACTTCAAAGGATACATCACGTATATTTTACATGTCGCGGTGTCTGCGTCCTCCTTTCGCTTACTTGTGCGCATCCGGCCTTCCTCGATCTCTGGTCGGGGCACGGCGACGTTTCGGCCAGTGTCCGCCTGTTTGCTGCCAAAGGCCGAGCTGCAGCATCTACAGCAGGCACGACGCGTCGGCGTTGGCCACAAGTCGTAGCTGGACCTCGGTGACGAGAACCATGCGTCGCTAGCGCCACAGATTCTGGACAAGGTATATGCGATTATGTAAAGAGAATTCGTTGCTGGGCGCTAGTTGGTTTATAGTATAGTAAACCGCAGAGCGCAAATTCAGTCACGGCAAATAGAAGAACACGTCGGTGCGTCATTAAGAAGTTTTAGAATAGGATAGACGAAGCTTTGCGTTAGCGTTTGTCGCCACTTCGCATGCCTCTTACGCTATCCGCTTGGGTAACCACGTTAAGTGACGGAAATAGCGTACGTACGCAACGAATGCTATATTTGCGTACCATAAAACTGCCTAATGATAGAGCACTGGAACTTGAGCGCTCTTTTTTTTTAATAATGCATCATTTCATTTACCTATGCACTGTAGGTCCTGTGCCTGTCAGCCAATGCTTACTAATATTCGGATTCTGGGCAAGAGTGGAAATTCGCTGGCCAGAGAACTCATGGCAGCGTACCACATCTGGAAGAAAGGAAAGTGACTGCGTCATTGATACCTATGTGGTGTTGCGCAGCAAAGAAAAAGAATTTCGAGATTTTATGTTCTGAATCTGCATTCTTGGCGATATGTTCCTTTTTTTAGCGGGTTGTGTCTGGGAGTGCGCTTCTGCATGCTTGGCTGTGCAATGTATATATGCAGGGAAGTTTTTCACAATGAAAATACTTGCGAGTTAGTGCTTGTCCTGTGCTGTGTGTATTCTATGTCCCGTATTTAAATGGCCCTCTGCAGTTCACAATATTATTGGCGCCGGCGCTCGACTTCTTGTTAAACACGGTAAGAGTGCCATAATAATATACATCCTGTAGTCGAACTGTTGTCGAATATTCCATGACAAGCGTCGTCGTTCGAAGGCGAAGAGCTTACGCTGAAGGCGGGGAGGCTAGTTAAACATTATCTGTAGGGGTGTGCGAATATTGGAGTTTCGAATTCGAATCGAATAATACCTACTCGAATAATTCGATTCGTCTTTCGAATAGCTAGTATTCGAAGTTTCGAATAATTTGACTGGGACGAATATCTAAACCGCGACACAGGCGAATGGTGCAACTTGGTTACGGCGGGGTGGCCGAAACTAACGCTTACGTCGTTACAGAAAGGCTTCCGTTAAAGCTTTCACCGATGTGCTGGTACAAAAGTGAGTGCATGTTTATTTTAAAGGAGATTATGTCATTTGCGCACGTTATGGCTCCAGCAGAAGGCCAGAGAACAGTCTGGGAGACTGTCCGAACTGCTAGCGTCAAAAATAACCAGCACAGAGCTCAGACTTCAAGTCAAGAGGTTAAAAAATACTCGAATGAGCTCATGACCCCAAGAAAGGATGATCCTTTGAAAGATAACTGAATAAAGCGCATAGAGCTGCGCTTTATTCAGTTATCTCCAAAATTGCTTTGCGATACCTGCCATTCCCTACTACTGAGGCGCCCAATGAGCGCATGTTTTCAATTGCAGGAAACACCGTAACATCACGGCGAGAAAGTTTAAAGCCAGGTCATGTGGAAGACCTTGTGTTTCTGCACGAGAATTAGTAGACTTTCGGTGGCAGTTACTCGCCGCGTTATGTGCTCGAGGACAGGAGCGGATCGTAATATATGCGAAGCATTTCTTGCGAACTTCGGCGACTTTGAGCGTATATCTATCTAGCTATCTATCTATCCAGCCGCCTACGACTTTGTGCTCTCCTGGCCGTATCGTTAATGGGATTTATACCAAATTTGGTACGGCATAACATGACCGTATGACGAACATAAATGACTGGTTATATCATGAAAATCATGACTAACTTGTCATGAAAAGTATGATTTACATGCCACGCTCATGGCGCGCTCGCGGCCGTTTCGTTAGCTTGATATACACCAAATTTGGGATTGAGTGACGTGACTGTATGACGAACATAAATTACAGGTGGTAATATGCAAATAATGACGTGCATGTCATGAACAACATGATTTACATGCCACGTTCATGGCGCGCTCGCGGCCGTTTCCTTAGCTTGATATACACCAAACTTGGTATTGTGTTACGTGACTGTATGACGAACATAAATGACAAGTGGTAATATGGAAATCATGACTTGTCATGTGCGACATGACTTGAATGCCACGCTCATGGCGCGCTCGCGGCTGTTTCCTTAGCTTGGTATACACCAAATTTGGTATTGAGTGACATGACTGTATGACGAACATAAATGACCAGTGGTAATATGGAAATCATGACTTTTCATGTGCGACATGACTTGCATGCCACGCTCATGGCGTGCTCGCGGCTGTTTCCTTAGCTTGATATACACCAAATTTGGTATTGAGTGACATGACTGTATGACGAACATAAATGACCAGTGGTAATATGGAAATCATGACTTTTCATGTGCGACATGACTTGCATGCCACGCTCATGGCGTGCTCGCGGCTGTTTCCTTAGCTTGATATACACCAAATTTGGTATTGAGTGACATGACTGTATGACGAACACAAATGACAATGGTAATATGGAAATCATGACTTTTCATGTGCGACATGACTTGCATGCCACGCTCATGGCGTGCTCGCGGCTGTTTCCTTAGCTTGATATACACCAAATTTGGTATTGAGTGACATGACTGTATGACGAACATAAATGACCAGTGGTAATATGGAAATCATGACTTTTCATGTGCGACATGACTTGCATGCCACGCTCATGGCGCGCTCACAGCCATTTCGTTAGCTTGATATACACCAAATTTGGTATTGAGTGACATGACTGTATGACGAACACAAATGACAATGGTAATATGGAAATCATGACTTTTCATGTGCGACATGACTTGCATGCCACGCTCATGGCGTGCTCGCGGCTGTTTCCTTAGCTTGATATACACCAAACTTTGGTACCAAGTGACATGACTGTATGACGAACATAAACGACCAGTGGTAATATGGAAATCATGACTTTTCATGTACGCGACATGACTTGCATGCCACGGCTCGATCTGAGTCTGAGTGAGTCCAGTGAGTCCACTCATAGTTCGTTAGCCTAGAATTATCTTTTTCGACCATGGTGTCAATGCTTGATATACACCAAATTTGGTATTGAGTGACATGACTGTATGACGAACACAAAGAGATGACAACATAAGCATTTATCAAGAATTTTCTTTGAAGAGTTAGCAGGGGGGAGGGGGGGGGTCAAGGCACTCCCCTGCGTAATTCGCGCCTATGATCAATAAATATTGAAATGGTGCATTAAAGACACTGCTTTGGAATACGTGAGTAGACGTGAGTATAAACGTGAATCCAGGCAAGGCTAATAGTAGTGTTGAAGATGAGTACATATAACCATAGGTTGGCAAAACAAGTGAACTCAGACTCACTCAAGAAATATATCTTGCGCTTTGGACTGACTCGGACTCAGACTCACCAAAATTTTCGTGAGCCGAACTCACTCGACCACACTCACGAAAATTTCCTTCTTGACTCTCACTCGGACTCAAACTCACCAAAATATTACTCACCCGGACTCACAGACTCAGTATGACGAACACAAATGACAATGGTAATATGGAAATCATGACTTTTCATGAGTGACATGACTTGCATGCCACGCTCATGGCGCGCTCGTGGCCGTTTCGTTAGCTTGATATACACCAAATTTGGTATTGAGTGACATGACTGTACGACGAACATAAGTGGCAGGTTGTAACATGAAAATCTTGGCATGCATGTCAACGCCATTTACATGCCACGCTCGTGGTGCGCTTGCGTCCAGTTCGCTAGCTTGATATACACCAAAATTGGTATTGCGCGACGTGACTGTATGACGAACATAAATGATAGGTCCTAATATGTAAAACATGACATGCAAATTATGTAAAGCATGATCTGCTCCTTCCTGGCTGCTTCGCATTACATCGATTCCCACAGTGCGTGGGATCTGCCGGCTTTTTTCTTTGTTCTTTTTTTAGATTTTCAACCATATCCTTGGTATTCGATATTCGATTCCATATTCATCTATTCGGCACTATTCGATTCGAGATAAAATTTCATTATTCGCGCACCCCTAATTATCGGTAACATGCGCATCAATAGAAAGCGTACCTTGTACTGCACGCAGTACAACATATACATGATATATGCAGCGCTTAAAAACGAAGACGAAGGAACAATAGTGCACAGGAGGAGCGCTGTCTCGCAACTGAAAGATTTATTTCGTAGAACCGAAACGGGAAAACACTTATCTACAACGCTTATCTACATGGCTCGTGCAATCTCAAGTGACATGTTTGAATATCAAAAGGTGCGCACGTGGGAGAAGGAGAATAAGAAAAAAAAAATGTTTTGCTTTACTTTCTTGCTTTGCGCATGCCCGCTATGACAGGCAGTGTTTTCCCGTTTCGGTTCTACGAAATAAATCTTTCAGTTGCGAGACAGCGCTCGTCCTGTGCACTATTGTTCCTTCGTCTTCGTTTTTAGCGCTGCATATATCATGAAAGCTTTCCAACTTGCCCAACTTTCCATTCTACAACATATACAATAGGTACAAGACAGTGACATAGCCAGGAGGTGGCACACCGGGCTTGTGCCACCCCTCCCACCCCCCTTCAGAAAACAAAATGACACTCGAACGCATCTGCCTGCATGCATGGCCCCCACTTCAGATCAAGGTGGTGCCCCCCTCCCCTCCACCCCGAAAAAAAATTGTTGCCTCCGCCCATGGTACAAGGTGCCTATAGTTTTGTCGGCCTTACGGAAGTTGGCCGGCCAGGGCCCACGCAACGGAGCTTTGTAGTTTGAAAAAGCATGCGAGGCCCGTATGTACCTTTCGCGGTGAGCTTGGTATACGAAATTCCCCTCACATGCGTCAAAGTGTGTGTCGGCCAGACTGGACGTGGCGTTAATGAAAGGGCAAGGGGGCACGAGCTCTCGATTAAAATTCAGATCAGTGCTCATTTAGCTATGCACTGTGAATGCTGCATGTGTGAGCCGGATCTTACAAATATTCTCATACTCGGAAGGAGCGAGAACTATCGGAGGCTACTTTATCAATGCGAAACGGGATACGTCTGTTACCCTGTGTAGAGCAGAAGCGCAATTTTTTCTAAAGCGTGTATTCATAAACATGTGATCGTACATCCATAGGCGTGCGCAGGGTTCCCCTTCAGGGGGGGGGGGGCGAAGGTTCGTCGCAAGGCCCCCCCCCCTCCCTATTATGTCAATGTATGGGGCTGCCTTTGTGCCCCCCCCCCCCGAGTCGCAGCGCCCCCCCTCCCTATTGTCAATGTAGGGGCTGACTATGCGCCCCCCCTCTTAGGTGACTAGGGGGGGGGCGACCTCCCTCCCCCCCCATGCGCACGCCTATGCGTACATCATTGTTCTGCGCAAATGTCTGCAAATAAAAAGGAGTGAGGCCGTTTTGAAATAATAATAATAATAATAATAATAATAATAATAATAATAATAATAATAATAATAACAACAATAATAATAATAATAGGGGCTTTCCCGATACCAAAACCACGATATGATTAACCGAGATGCCGTAGTGGAGGGCTCCGGAAATTTCGGCCATCTGGTGTTCTTTAACGTGCACTGACATCGCACAGTACACGGGCCTCTACCATTTCGCCTCCATTGAAATGTGGCCACCGCGGCCTTTATTCAAATAAATCCAGTTGCAAGCGACGCACTTTTCTGTCCTCCGGATTCTTCCTCACCTTGGGTTGGGTCCTTACATTTTGATTATTCTCTGCGTGTTGCTACCATGCTGTTGTCAAACGCTCCTATTCATCATTGCATTGTGATGAACTTACTTTTTATTGCGATAGCAATTATATGGACACTCTCGGCTGATTTTCGCCGTCTGTCGACGCCGTCATTCCAGACCACCTAACGGGGGTTCGAAACAGCGACCCCTCGCTCCGCAGCCTGCTAGCCAACACAGCCACACGCCATGCTCGTGCCAGCGATATAACGGCGAGCTATTCATATGCACCATTTGCCGCTCGCGGTACGCAGATCTCGGAACAGCTTGAGCGTGTTTTCTATCACGCAACGCTTTTACAGTTTGTTTCAAATTGAAAACTGCCCTTAAGATGCGCACGAAAACGTGGCTGCCTTCTGTACCACTCATGATGTAGAATGAAACAAAAAAACACCGGGCACGCGTCAGACGCCATCGCGTGGCAGGAGACGCAGAGGGGTGATTCCACGTGCCGCAGTTTAATGGTATCATCGCCTGGTCGCCTCCGTCCTCCGACTCAAAGGTGGACGGATGCGACGCTGCTCGCACTCGGAGACAGAGCATTACTGCGCGAGCCGAACGTGACAACCGCTTTCGGAGCAGGCGGACCACGTGACTACAGCGAAAATCCATTTCTAGTCAAAGCCGTCGAAGTTAGCCGCAGCTCCCAACGCTGTCAAGTTAAATGACGGGTCGCCTAGGTTACCACGGCGTTTTGAGCACGTGACCAGAAGCGCTCGCACTGCTCCGTCGAGAGGGCTCGGAGCAGCTCAGAGCGCTCGACGAGAGGAGAGCGACCGAAAAGAACCAGCCGAACGCGAGGCGCGCGCCCCTTCAACCAGCCGAACACAGTGCCGCTCGCGAGAGCGCTCTAGAGCGCTCCGAAGCAACCAGTCGAAGATGGCATTTAAAGAAAAAGAAGTATCAAACAGCGTCGAAAAGTCATATAATCATATTATCAATCCTTGGCCAATCCCCCTGAGTGGGTATGAGCCATGTCATAGGCAACAACAGCAGCAGCGTCGGCTTCTGCATTGTGGACACTCGCAGCGCATTGCTCAAATACAAACACGTGACAACTGCGACAGTTGTTAGTTCACGCTTGTCCTGTGTATACCTATGCGTCCTTTTCGAGCGTCCTTCTTTGTGCTGCGGCGGCGCGTTGCAAGTATCGAGCTGCTTGTCGTTCTTCGTGTGACAAAAACTAATTTTATATCATATTTTCATTTCTATGTCACTCTCATTCTCATGTATTCTCACGTATACCCCTCTCCTCTGTCATGCCAACATGTCTTGAGAGCACTGATAAATAAAGAGAACTAATAAACCATAGCGTCAATAAAATTACGCGCAGCTTGCAACTGATTTGACGTCGCGAAAGGCTGATTAAACAGTGAAGATTGGTGACATCAGTTACAGATTAATTGCCGAATAATCCAAAAGAACGCCAGACCCTCAGCTTATCCAGGATGGTTATCAGCCGGTCCTTTGCCTCCTAACCACCTGCTTCGCTCCCACCACATCTTCCTTTGCTCTCCTCTCCAGCCAGCTTCAACATCTCCACGTCACTGGCCTTTTCTCTACGATGGCTTAACGCGCTGCACTACAGCATAGAAAGTTGGTCCAGGTTGGTACAAGTGCATCGCTACACTAGGCTTCCCTCTCACCCACTTAGCTTGTTTACCCATGCTCTTCCTCTCTTCAGGCTTCGCTCTCGCCGCTGGGCTAAAGAGCGCGGACGGCGGATCCCCGGGGATTCGCCTCGGCCTTAAACAGCTCCGCTAACAGCCTCGCTGCCGAAGCTTGCCTTATCGCCTCACCTGGTGTCTCCGTCTGGTCGAGCCTTCGCGGCGGTTCCTCCGCGGCGATACCGTGGCGGCGGTCTCCGGCAGCGGCTGCGGCCGCGGGCAGCCCGCCTTTCCTCTTGGGAGACTCGGCGGGACTCGACGAGGCTGCCGGCCGCTGCGACGCGGACTCCCGAGGACGGCCAGGCGCCGAGCCGCCGCCAGGGCCGACGGCAGAGCGACCGACGGGCGTCGCAGTAGAAGTATCGCTGGGGTCCACCAGCGGCGCAGAGCCTTCGGCGCTTCGCTTGGCGGTACGTCGACTTGCGGTGCCTCGCTGCTTTTTGGCCGTGGACATTTCGGCCGGCTGTCAACGTTTTTTGAGAGGGAGTGCAGAGGCGAAGCCGCTTGCCGATAGGAAAGCTGCCCTCGAGTACGACCAGGGCTAATTGCGGACAGAATCAGAAGGCTGGCCCGCACTCGTAAAGACCGAGGAGCGAACGAGCACGGCGCGCGTCTCGTACCACGTTCGCACGAGCGCTCGATGATGGTAATGATAATGATACTCTTAAGACATGGCTTATACCCACACTGATGGATCGTCGATCAGTCGGGCAGCTGAACGTTTGAGTATATTATATTGAGATGTCATTTAGTAAGAAAAAAAACAAAACAGCAACAGTACAATTAAGTGTTGTGCAGTCAGAAAAGATAGATCAACGGTTAATCTAAGCAGAGCAGCTCAGAGCAGCAGCGATAGCATTAACACAAAAATTCGGGGGATGCTTCGCACTTCCTAAAATGTGAAGGCGAAAGCCTACTTGGGCATTCTGTTACTTTGCTGTTGAAGTTTCTGCTGATATGCGGAACTTTATGGCGAACCCTCTGCTGAAGCGCTTTTCAACTCAGCTCTGATGTCAGTATGTATAACTGCCATTGGATGCCTTAATTCTGAGGTCAGCGCCAAGTGCCCCTCCAGTTATGACTCTTGTGGAGGGACGGGATTAAAGACGTTGGCGAACACAATGTGCGCTGTCGGGTGGCGCACGTCTTCTCTGGACCCAAATAAAGTTTGCATCATCATCATCATCATCATGTGCGTTGTCGTCATGGCAACAGGTACAATAGCTGCGCGACGGGGCTCCCCCCTCCCCCTCTTTTGCTGCGCGCACCGCGTTTTTTATTTTCTTTGTTAACGCGATAGCGTTAAGGGAGCTCGTTTCGCAGAAATTCCGACATCGGTGTCGGCGTCTTTCGCCGTGACCGAAAAATCGAGATAGATGCAAATAAAATAAATAGTAATTCTGTGGCGCGAGCGGGGATCTAACCCCTGTCTTCTGCGTGGCAAGCACGTGTGCTACCACATGGTCACACCAGTGCTTGGGGCTGTTTCGGAAAAAAAGAAAAAAAAGCCTATATACGAATGTGATTTATTACGAGGAGTCTCCTCAACGCACGTGATATGGCATACGCGTAGAATTTCACTAAGCGCCAAAAAAACTTGGAGGACTCTTGAGTTTCGATCGCCTTCAAGAGAGGAACGCGATAGTGTAATCTGGCATCGTGCGCATCGCCTTCTCAATCGCTAGCCTAGCTTTGGTTCTGGGTGCATGCCTCAACCATGCAGCAGCGAAACGAACGACTGTGCGTGTAACAATGTCCTTTTCAAACTATCCTAGAATGCCTACTGCAGGTAGAGTTGTTAAGTGCCCTCCAAGCCATAATTCCTCCTTTGCGAATCAGCGAAGGGTCCACTAGGCGTCCGTAAAGGCAACACGCGATACTACGCGATCCTACTTTTACTGAGAACTCCCACTGGTTGCGCAATTCACATGTTCTGACGCCTGGCGCGATTCTAATTTCTGCAAAACGAGCGCTTTAACGCTGTCGCGTTAAAGTGCTCAAACGTGGATAGTCTCGTTGTTTTCAGTGAAACATCCAGAACACTTTGCTCACGCAAGTCCATAATATATACAGTGCATGCTGTGCAGGCTGCGGAAGCAACTTCGTCAGATACGTACGCCGTTAAATTTGTACAATACGTCTGCGCTGTTAGTATACGTGCGAGTCGTAACTGCAATTCAGCTTGCGAAAGACTGAAACTACGTTTAGGAGCCGCATATTGCACGTTGCGCGCAAAGTTTTATGAAAACGCATTATTTCAACGCGCATCGCTTAATAATTAGTTCACGCTTTGCGGGTAGTTTTGCGGAACGTAATTTTAGTTCCATAAGTGATCTTAAAACCATGTCTCGCGCTTACAAAAGCGTGCAGTCAAAGACTAAAGACTATCAATCACCTGCCGTATCGCATCGATTCCTTTTGGAAGCTATCTGCCCGATTCAAGTTCCGTAACGATGCTTTACTAGCGAAGCTGTGCTCTGAGTTAAGCCGATATTGAAATGTTCAGAATCCCGCTGTCTCATTAAAAGTGCGCTCTTCAACCATATGCAAAAAGTTTAGCTGTTTGAGTTGGCGCAACGCCCGCGGCTGCCACGTAAAGGAAATTTGCGCGAGTACCGTTTACTTACGTGCCATTACTACGTATTCTGTGCAGATGCCTTCTGTCCAAATAATTTGGGGACTTCAAACACTGGAATCGAGGCACAACGTTCTGGCCAGCTTTTCAGGAACACTGTACCATTTACTATACCTTTTGGAGAGGAAAGCTTGTAATTTCGAAGGCATGAATGTCATATGATATTAGCATCTCATCTTTGGAAGCGGAATCGGGTTTGGAAACGTTTGTTCCTCGCCAACAGGTTGCCGCATTCTCTCTTTTTGATATGTTCTATTTCGGTTCACTAAGTCATTCATCAGACATCACGCCCTTCCACGCGTATCTCATAGCACTGATCATCCGCTTCAAGTCGCACTACCACGTAAGCGGACCACTACATTCCAAGCCTCCTTTTTAATACGAGCAGTAAAAGACTGAAACGGCCTTCCTCACGCCATTTCTGCCATCATTAAACCATCTATGTTTTCTGAAGGTATTAAAAACACCCATGTATAGGTTTATTAAACACCACCCCTGTGTAATACCCCTATAGGGGCAATTCAGGGAAATGAACTGAAGTGAAGTGAAGATGCATTAAACCTTATTACACGTTGAACGTAGCATAGCACGCTGCTTGACGGAGTTTGAAAGCACAACCTTGCCCTATATTTTCGTCAAAGGAGACGCTCAAAGGTACCGGGCACTAAGTGCACCCCCCACAAAAAACTTTCGCCTGCCTCCAACCCACCAGAGTGCCCACGCAAATTAGGTTCTCAAAGTGGAATATGTGGGCATGATACTATAGAATACACACGGCTAGTGTGTACTCCGGCGATTTTTCAGGGGCGAAGCTCCTTAAGCCGTGGGTCGTGCCAACGTTACTAGAATAAACTCAGTTTCAAAGCTCCGTATCTCCGCCAGCGGAGGAGAGTGGGCCGAACGGCGGTCGCGAGAACTAGCGGCGCTGCAGTCAACTCTTGCGCTACTCTCGGCGCATCGTCTGCTACGGCGGCGTACCGCGGCGGTCCGGCGCGCCGTTGCTCGCGGCGGCTTTCTAGTTGTACTATTATCAAACTTCAACATCTATCGTGCTTCCAGTCCACATTCTCTCGTCGTACTTGTGGACTGCTTAGGTGGATATGCATAAGGTTACCTGTTTGTATTGGCCCGGATATGTTGCTGATTGGTTGGCTAAGAATCAAATAATGTCCAGCCTATCGTAAATTTTAGCTGTTTACGTTGCGTTTAACCCTCAAGTATGGAAATTTCTTATTGAATGAACATTTTCAACGTAGTTTTACTAACAACTGCTACCATTTTAACAACAGCCGTCTCACCTAGACGAAAAATGACCCAAAACGTTTGTAAAACCATTTATATGTGCAAACAAGTTGACTACAGGGAATACAAAAACTTTCTAGAAAAATAGTACTCATGTTTTCTATTTGAAAAAAATAAAGTTCTCGCAGAAACAGTACCCATGCCTTACACTGTATTCAAGGCAAGCCTTCGCGACAGCTAAAAATCGAGAGTAAAGCGAAAATGTCACAGCAACTTCACCTTCTTTCTGGAATCTTCCACCTTTTAAGAAAGCTGGAGTTCCTGATTGAATTGCTTGCAAAAAAAGAGAAAATTGTCATCACAATGTAAAACATCGCTATTCTAGCCATCACGTCCTGATCATGAGCGATACAGCTCAAAGGATGCCGTGGAAACCACTCGAAATTCTCAAGCACAATCGAAAAGTGGTCACCAACTAAGGGGTTTTCGTCAAAGGGCTCTAGGTAGTTTTCTCAATTGCTTTTAACGTAGAAAGTTCTCGTGAGGGGTGACTTAGGCAGCCTTTACGGAAATACCTCCTCCGAGTGAATGCACTTGCGTGTGTTTTGGGCTCGGCTGCGCACTACTCAGGGGGTGCTAGGCAATCTTCGCGCGTTGTTACTTCTTCCATTTTTCTGTGAACGTACCCATAGATGTACTACACTCACGGCGTGTTTCTTCCCGATGTGCTACGCTCCACCAAAAAGTGACACCGATGTGTGCGACACCCCTAGCTGCGCTAAGCTTCCGAAATGGGAACACTGTATACGATTAAAAAGAAGATATGTTGCTCTATTATGAAGCAAATGTAACAAAACCTGCTCATTGGTGAGACATGACCATTTATATACAATTTTGTTGGTTCATAAGCACCACATATCGGGCATGCTAACGCAAAAAAAAATCCACTGCTTTGAAGGCCGCGCGACCGTTGACAATTGATCGAATGTTAATATGGTGCAAATCTCAGTCTCGGCAGCGTTGTTAATCGCTTGCCTTTCATCTTGACATGCGCTTTTTTTTTTGGGGGGGGGGGGGGGGAAGGAAGGGGGGGGGAGGATTGGCGCCTATGTTTTGAACATTTTGGCTTCGATATATGGGGTGGAAGTTCTGAGAACAAGCGTGGATGAGTACCGCGCGCGAGCTCCCACTTTCCGCATGAGATGAAAGCTTCTTGTCCGGCAAAACATGATGTTAGTGCTTTACAATGTCGTCATTCTCAGACTGGACCTCATAGACCTTGCATTTCGCAGTGATCGAGCTATCTATGTTTGCGATGCAAAGCTTGCTCCCACCTCTTGAATGGTGTAGGTTTTTTTGGAGTTCCTTCGGGGTGACCATTGATTTACACCCTAATAAAGAAATATTCGCATGCAAATGATAGAAAACCAATTACAAGAATTACTGAATTCACTTCAGCATGCTGCATTTGAAACCACTACTACAGCACGGTCTCAACTTGTTTCGCTCATACGGTCACTCTCTTGGGTTATTTTTGTTGGATTTTACAACTACCTTTCAGTGTGTGCCTGGATCATGTCCTTAAATGACATTGTTGTGTAAACGACTGCCTCTTCACCTACAATTATATTTATGCAGTGTATATTATTTTGTATTTCTTGTACTCGTAACTGTTGTGTAATTGTTGTCGCACAGTGTATATAATACTGAACCACGTCACCTGCGCCATATCCACCAAGTGTTGCCGCCATTTAATAATAATAATAATAATAATAATAATAATAATAATAATAATAATAATAATAATAATAATAATAACAAGAAAAATAATTTTATTTGCACAATCAAAATGAACTCTCGGGTAACGTGCAAGTCTAGACAGAAAGGAAATTCTGTTACGATCGTGCACCGGCTCGCCCGTCACCCCAACACGAGAGAAACTGGTGGCTACGAGCGTCTCAAGCTGCTTATAGCCGCTTTTATCTGGGCCCCCTGCCATTGTGTAACCAAGTTTACGCCTTAACAAAATAAATAAATAAATAAATACATAAGTAAATAAACAAACAAACAATAAATAAATAAATAAATAAATAAATAAATAAATAAATAAATAAATAAATAAATAAATAAATAAATAAATAAATAAATAAAGAAGTGGCGTGAAGCGGAGTCGCCGTTGCGGTAGCCGCTCTTACGGCCCGGCGCAAAGCAAATAGGCATACCGCACCGTCGATAAATCTGTTCGTCCTCGTTACGCGTCGTACACGGCACACGTGTTTTCGTACAAGACACTAGGCAGGGCCTAGAACAGTTCCGGAACTGACGAGTGAACACAGCGCACCATTCGCTCTAACCGCTTGCATTTCGCCGGCGCCGATCACAACACGCGCCGCGCGGCCGCGGGAGCTAGACTCGACTACAGCGCCACTAGTTCTCGCGACCGCCACGCGGACCGCCTCTCCGGCGGAGCTTTAAAACTGAGTTTATTCTAGCAACGTTGGGTCGTGCGTCCTCGATGTATGTAGTTGTAGGTATAGCCACCTCTCGTTTAGTTCTTGGAATGTCCGCTAGATGACGGTACTTGTATATGATGAATATAAGCTCCTTATGGCATCACCTCGGCGGTCCTCGGTGATCCATGCATCCTGAGTAGCCAGTAGGCACTGGATTTCGACCTCCAAGGTAGTGCCTGTGTGAGGTGTCTCTTGTGCGTGATTAAACAATAAAAAAATCACAACGTACATGTAAAATTAAAGTGAGCTGCGAGTCGCCATGACTCTCATCGACCCTTTAGTATAAATGCGCCCGATCTTACGTCGTTGATGATGTACTGCGCAGAATTCGCGGAAGATTACCGGTTTACCGACGCACCTCCGAAGCTTCGCCTACTCATCATCATTCACTCCGTGGATATGGTGTCGTCATCTCCAGTTCTCGTCTCGTTTCCGAGAGGGCGCTGTCCTATAGACATGCGTAGAGTTACTGTATATGCTCCCTACGGGAGCAGAGTTGCGCATAGGTCCGCCATTATGTTCAACGGCTGTGCAGTGAAGCCACTCGTCGCGCGCGCAGGAGACAAATACGGTGCGACGTTCCGGCGCGGGCGATGTGCCGCGGACTTGTGCGCACGCGCTCAGCATATTGCACCTTTACAGCGAAGCTGCATATGGCTGTAGGTCCTCGAGCATCGCGTCCGCGGAGAAAACGATGCGTACTTGGTACAGCAGCAATTTGACATCGTTCCCGGGGGAAGTGCAGGACGACGGAGCAGTGGCTTATACGCGCAACAAATTATCAGCTAAGTGAACCGAGTGAGAATTAGTGAGCGTAAGGAGGAAGCAAACAGAAAGGTAGTGAGCGTAAGGCCCATTAGTGAACTAAAGGTGACGGAGTTAATTGAACGTGAATTAGGTGATCGTTTAATTGATTAAAGGTGCCCTATGTGAACAGAAGGTAGGAAGCTGTATATGACTAGGTTCTGACAAAAAGTGCGTCTGAGTCGCGTGCACAGCGAATACTACAGCGGAGGCCGATCCCACCACCACAGTGTTCTCATGCATGCTACGATCGAACAGCTCAAAAGTTCGCTTGCTACCGCGTGGTACCTTGCAACGAAAATGGTGCGATTATTTTCAGCATGCTCACGACGTTTTCTAGCCTCGCCGGAAGGCCCAAACTATTTGCTTTTAAGGGCGTTTTAAAGAAACTTCGCGCACGTATGGTCGACAATCAGGTGGGAGTATTTTGGCCGCCTAAGCAAGCTGCTCGGTGACCGTGGCCAAAACACCATTGCGCGAACGGTTACGCTAGTGACCTCTGACAAAGTAACATTCGTCATAACCACCATTCACGGCTGCTTCTCTGTTCGAATAAAAACAATGACGATGAAACTGACGGAAACAAGTCGGTGTGGGAGCCGCGCCGTCGTGTCCGTAAAGTTGGCTTCGCCGTGGCGAAATTGAACATTTGACGTCATCTTCCACCACGTGACGGCGCTCGCCGAATAGCGGCGCTAGGGTTCCTCGATGCGCGCGCCCCCCTTGGAGGGTGGAGCCATTCTTTGAGGGGGGTGAATGCCGCCTTCCGATCGGCGGCCGCCATTCGGCTCCCCCGCCTCGTCGCTGCTGCTTGAGTGAGGCAGGTGCGCGGCGTTTTCTCGGACAAAATGACCGGGTGTTGCGTGCCACAGTGCACAAACCACTCGCGAAATGGCTATAAGATGTTCAGCATTCCGAAATATGGGAAAAGGCGACTCCTGTGGCTGGTAAAGATCAAGCGCGACAAGTGGCAACCCACGGACCGTACGCATTTGTGCTGGCTGTTTATGCCATTTCAGCATTTGGAGAGTTATAACTCGCCGCGCTTACGTTGGCACTCTCGCTCGACGTAACTCGCCGCAGCGTATACGTTGCCGAAAGAATACTTTCGAGGCACTCACTGTAAGTCCAGAAACGACGCCTTGGCGTTTCTCAGCTGGTTCCCGGACGCGTATGCCGAACGGTGACGGTGTATGCGCGTGCGCGTGTGTGTTTGTGCGCATGTACGCATGATTGTGCGTGCGTGTGTACGCGTGCGTGTCCGTGTGTGTACGTGTGCGCATGCATGTCGGTGAGTGTGTGTATGCGTGCGTGTACGTGTGTGTGCATGCGTGAGTGGGTTACTTATGTGTGCGCGTGTTTGTGTGTGCGTGTCTGTACGTGTGTGTGTGCACGCACGCGCATGCGTGTGCGTGCGTGTGTGTGTATGTATGCGTGTACGTGTGAGTGCGAGCCTGTGTGTGCGTTTGTACGTGCGTGTGTATACGTATACGTGTGTGTCTGTGTGTGCATGCGTGTGTGCGCGTGTACGTGTGTGTGTGCGCATGTACGCATGATTGAGCGTGCATGTGTGTGTGCGCGTGCGTTTCTACGCGTGTGCGTGCATGTGCGTGTTTACGCGTGCGTGTGATTGTGTGCGTGGGCGCGTGCGTGCGTGTACGTGTGTGCATGAATTAATGCCATAAATTTCATGATTTAATGCCATAAAAGCCGTACGTAGAGCCCCAAATAGTATGATATGTATTCAACAATTTTTTGCCCATCTGTTATTTACAGTAAGGTAAAAGAGATGAAAACAAAATTCAGAATACTGTGCGTTGCAGAATGCGGTCCGTAAGTGGGGTAGCTGATGAATAATTCGAAAACAAGATCGGAAAATATGGTGTGCAATCACAGTTTTTCTCTTTTCTCGTGACATCACGTGATTTTTTTTTTCTGTTTTCGACCAGCAGGCAAACTGTTTTTACACTTTTGTGGAAGGCACAAACACACAGACACAATGAAAGGCCACGGGACTTGGGTGCGTGTGTTTCGCATCTTTAACCAATATAAATAGTTACCGACTAGCCCAAGAAGATGCTAATTGAAGGTGTTAACGTGGCTGGCGTGCACGGTAGTTTTCTGCTGCGAGCAACTCCAGCTGCTAATGTCGCTTTAAAAATAAAGATTATAGAATAGAAATATGAGACCTTCACACTCCCGATGCGAAAGCTTTGTATTTTTGTCATGTTGTTTAACACTCGTTTTGACGCAACGAACTCTGCAAGCAGCCGCGCGACGCCCGTTGGCTGCCTGTCGTGGCTATAGGTGGCCTGCGGAGAGGGCATCGTAATGGCGGACGCCGTAGCAGACGACGCTGTTGTCTCCACCCTCCACGGCGGCGGAGGGGAGCGCGCGCATCGAGGAACCCTAAGCGGCGCGAGCGGCGCAAGGAAAAGTTATGCGCAACTCTGCTACCTGCGGTAGCATATACAGGGACACTAGACATGCGTACAATATGGCGGTTTGGTGAAGTTACGCTAGATGGCGTTGGCGGTGCAGCTGCTCGATGGCGTTGGCGGTGCAGCTGTATTAAGACCATGCGGTCTTAATACAGGGCCAAGAAATACCGAGGGTAAGCGAATACAAGTACCTCGGAGTGTGGGTAAATGAGGGGGGATAGATATATGGAGGTACAAGAGAAAGCATCGGTAACAAAGGGAAAGAGGAATGCTGCAATCATGAAGCACAGAGCGTTATGGGGATACAATAGGTACGAGGTGCTTCGAGGGCTGTGGAAGGGTGTGATGGTTCCAGGGCTTACATTTGGGAACTCAGTGGTGTGCATGAAGTCAGAGGTGCAATCTGGAATGGATGTAAATCAAAGGACTGTGGGACGCCTCGCGTTGGGCGCTCACGGGAAGACGACAAATGAGGCTGTAAAGGGTGATATGGGATGGACAGGTTTTGAAGTGAGGGAAGCTCAGAGCAAAATTAGATTTGAAGAGAGGCTGCGGAAAATGAAGGAGAGTAGATGGGCAGGGAAGGTTCTCAGGTATTTGTATAGAAAAAGCGTCGACACGCAGTGGAGAAAAAGAACTAGGAGGCTCACCAGTAAATATACGGCTAGCAGTGTGGGCGACATGGCAACAATTAAGGAGCATTAAGCGAAAAGTCAGAGAGGCGGAGAGGACTTATTGGATGACAGCGATGGAAAAGAAGCCGGCTCTCAGTGACTACCGAAAGGGAAAAAACGAAATAAGGAGGGAGAGGTTTTATGATAATTCAAGGGGAAGCGCTTTACTGTTTGAGGCAAGGTCGGGTTGCCTTAGAACGCGTAGCTATAAAGCGAGATTCTGTAACGAAGAAGAACAATGTACATGCTGTGGGGGAACTAAGGAAACGATGGAACATGTACTGATTGAATGTGTCGATATCCACCCAGATATACGTGTGGGCACGAGTCTACATGAAGCCTTGGGTTTTAGGGACAACAATGGAAAGCTGAACACGTCCGCGATAGAAATAAGTAAGAGACGGTTAGAGTATTGGTGGCAGAAAAGTAGAGATAAAGGACAAAAATGAAGAAGGGGGAAAATAAGGTCATTCTGCCTTAAGAAGCAGAGAGATGGACCGTGAACTTATATTTTTCTTTGCTGTAATAACATAGATTTAATCAATGTAGATAAGGCATTAGGCCACCATAAAAAGAAAGTTTTTTTTCGAGCCTGGTGGCAGACATGTCACCGCCCCGTTATAAAGGGGACGCTCATAGCATCCATCCATCCATCCTCTAGAGTCACTGGAAAATTTTCAGAGTACCGCAAAGGTAGGCTGCACGCGGGCAACATTGAGCAGCGGCGGCCATTTTCCTTCCAGGCTGTCCGGCGCGTTGGTAGCATGCGTGGAGACGAGACCGATCTTTCCGCCTCTATGCCGTGTTACGCTCGTCCTGAACTGGAATATATGGGTGTGTTTCTTCAAGAGGATATTAAAAGTGATTTCGAGTCATCGATAGTTATGAATGAACTGCGCGGTAAGCGGCGTGGTTGTCAATGTAATGTGCGGCGAATGTCACCATGTGCTCGCGAACTCTCTTAATTTCATGGCTCCTTCAGTCTCGTTTCGTGTCACGGGTGTGTTCGCTACGCAAATAGGTGTATGTGCTCAGTGACTTCATTTAGGGCGCCATTTACTTGGACGCTAGGTGAATCTTTCGTGTTTGCGCTAACTTTGAAGTCTGCCGAATGCGCAGTCGCTGTTCAGGTTCACTTCACAGCGTGTTGCCGTGATGCTCTCGGCATCGATGGCGCGGTCAAGCGGCGTGATTGTGAATGTAATGTGCGGCAAATGTCACCATGTGCTCGCGGTTTCTCTTCATGGCATCATCAGTCTCGTTTCGTGTCACGGGTGTGTTCGCTAGCTACGGAGGTGTTTGTGTTCAGTGACTTCATGCAAGACGCCATTCACTTGGACGACATTTACTTGGTGAATCGTGAGTGTTTGTGCTAAGTTTTGCAATCTGCTCAATGTGCAGTCGGTGTTCAGGTTCACTTCACAGCGCTCGATTGCGTCATTCGATTAATAGCTGAATCATACCTTGCTTGCGCACTTTACTTGCTGTTCAGCTTATTGATATGCGTAATGGGAGTGGTGTGTGTACGGTAATTGGAAGTTGTGCGCGACGTATTTATGTCTCGGTTTGGAACGCCAGCAGCCCATCGTACGGCCGATTGGCGTGCGGCAGCTGCTACCGTACCTTATTTGCGAAGGCGTTGTCATTTCCTAATTGATTCGTAGAAAAATAGGCGATTAAGAAGCGACTGACAACACTTAATGAACACGAGATTAGGCGTGTTCTTGAGATTTTGATGTGTTCCGAGATAAAAGTTTTCTTGTTAACCTTGGACAGCGCGTAGGCAGGTTGGGGTGCGGTTCAATGTCAACTTTATTCGTCGTGCACGCTTAATAAAGCTTTTCTCGGCACAGCATCTCTTAGCTTTTTTTGTCAGAAATAGCATAGCCCAGAAATTTTTAAAGCGTATGTTCAAGGAACACCGTGTCTCAGTTGAAACACGTTCATTATGCGCTGAAAGTGTGGCGAACCAACAAGCTCCGCAACAAATTCTCATAAGAAACAGTGTGTTTCACGTTTATCTGAGCAGTTGGAGTACGTGAGAAGGCTATGCAAGATTAGCACGTTAAGGAAAAAAAATAAAAAAAGCTCGGACAGCGAAATTCACGTTCTGTTTTTATGCCGTACATTCAGCTGTTCCGACTGGCCCAAGAACGAGTGTAATTCACAGCGAAAATACATAATAATTCTTTTTAATGTGACCATTCTCACCGACTAAACCATATTGTATATAAGGTTACGCTCGGCGGAATGCAACGTGTTAGCATCATTTTTTTTTGCAATAAATATGCTTAATAACATCCTATAATACCATTTTCTACCACGAAGTTTCATGCGCAATCTATCAGTCACGCCTGAGTATTGCGATGTGGCAAATGATCATGCTACAATTGCCGTCAATGTCTACCCATAAACAGTTATTTAAAAAAATATTTGCTCTTACATGCGTGACACGTTTACTCGAAATACATGCACAGTCTGTTCCAAAAGATATAAAGAGCCGAGCAAATGGAAGGGTATGTCACGCGTTGTTTTAATCACTGAGCAGAGCTAACGGATAAGGTGAAGTACCCTGTCACGCGTGAGCTTTTCCAACCAATCTTCGCGTAGGTTATTGCAGAAACGACTGTTCTTTGAGGGGGGCGAATTCTTTGCGACCAACTCTATGCAGTCACGTAGAACGCCTTCGACATTTTTCCCGCACGAAATGCAAAAATAAACGATATACCCAGATCACGGTCGGTTTGTACTAAGGTATACTTCCTCGCATCCGCATGGCGCGTTATAAAAGCGGCGAAATACTTCTAGGGTCTGTGGTAATGCTAAAAGCCCGGTCACGCTGCGCGCTCAACGCGCGCGCACCCAAAGCGCTTGGAAGGGATATGGCGGTGGGAGGTCACGTGATGCAAGTAAGCCAATCGCATCGGCGGCGGCGCGAGGAAAACGGTTGCGATACTCTGAAATTTTTTTGCAGTGATTCTAAGCTGCTCTTCGATTGCGCGGACCGCCGTACGAGTGCGCTTGCCGGATCGTGCTGCTTGGCGGACTATGGACGACGACCGGTCGTTGAAGTTTAAATAAAATTTCACACACACTATCGCTTTGATTACTGCTGGGCGAAACCACTGAAGATTTCACGGTGTAACCATGATTGCTTCAGTCACCATAACTCTCATCGACCCTTTAGTATAAACGCGCCCGATCTCACGTCGGTGATGATGTACCGGGCAGAATTCACGGAAGATTCACGGTTTACCGATGAACCTCCGCAGCTTCGCCCACTCATCATCATTCACTCCGTGGATATGCTGTGTTTTTTTTTACCGTATCAGGGTAATGATGCTTTTATGTTCCTGAGACACTCTTGTCACGCGCCCGATAGCTGAAATGCTCAGCAAATTCGAAAATAATTTTTAATAAGCAAAAAGGCGCAATACCGAAACCGAAACCCAACCGAGTGTACTGTCTACGTATGACGTAGTAGTTTGTTACGAACCGGAAGTCGCATAAGGCATGCTGGTCCCGCCGGCGCGGAATATCGCACTCTCCTCCACAGAGAACAGAAAATCGCGCGCCAAACCAGCGAAGCGCCGCAGCGCCGGCCAAACGCCGTCGCCTCGTGGCCAGCACAATATACGCTGTAGCGGCCAAAGTTAGCGAACCCATTGGCTGCGTCACTTCCGTCGACCGGCAAACCAACACGTCACACACGCAATGTTGCCAATAATTGTGGGAAGCCGGGTGGGCGTTTGCAGACAATTAATTTGCAAACAAATCAGCGCATCTCTCAAGCTTGAAATTTGGCATAAATGACGGAAATGTGCAAAGGAACGTACCCAGCGAATTTCGTTGAAATCCATTGACCTCGAAAAATCGCCGGAGTTGGCCTTTAAGTCGTCTTTCTGTGTGAAATGCGATTATTCACTGGCGGGGAAGCTGACGACACCGCACCGGCACGACTTCCGTGGAGCGTTGTGATAGTCGCAGACAGCGCTAATACTGTCCTGCTGCGCTGCTCGTTTTGGCATCCAAAGACGACCTCAGTCGTCTTTGGATGCCAAAACGAGCCCGTACACGCGGAAGCGGTCTGAGCCGCAGGCACAACGCGAATGCGAGTTGCCGACGGCCCCAGCCTTACTTTTGCCCGCTTTACGTACGCCGTACACGTAGATCTCGGAGCTTGCGAACCGCACTTTTGTATGGCCGGTTCCAGAGGTGCAAATACACCACAATTTGCATCTGAAACGCTGTATATAGAAGAAGAAAACGCGTGCGGGGGGGAGTTGAAACGACGCATGTAATGCGCTCGTCCGCTCCTTGCGCGGTTCCAACTTTCCATTCCTACCTTGATCTCAGCGGCTGAACTTCCGATCACCGTCACGTGGTCACAAGATGAAGTCGCTTGACCTGAGCAAAAACGTCACGCGCATGACGCCATACCGCCGTCAAAGTTTGAATGAAATGCAATGGCTCTGTCTATAATAGTGTCGGTGGTTGGCCCGTGTCACTGGAGGGCCACTAACCGAGGCCGCGGTTATCAAGGTCGACGGCGTCGTGCCGTTCTACGAGAGGTGGAATAAGGGTGTGCGCACTGGCTTCTAAGCGCGGTGGACGGCTCGCTAACGAACTCTATAGGGGCCGTTAACGGACGGCAAGGCGAAGTCTCGCCGGCCTGCTGCATGTGACGTCCCGACCGTTCCTCCGTCGAAGCGGCGGCCATCAGCTGTTGTCTCGGTTTGCTTCGTTCTTTGCAGCGCCATTCACACATTCGTTCACTGGAAATATCTTTGTACTTTTTGTATAGCTCAGTCCTGGGCGCAATGCCGCCTCCTCCCAGCGGAGAGCCTCTTAGCGCGGCATATTACGCCAATGAAGTCATAGCGCTGATAAGACAGGGGACCACAGAAAGAGGACACGACAAAACATGGCTCATTTTGTTTCATGCAACTTTCGTCTTCTAGTGGGGGCTGGCCTTCCGCTGCGCCGGTGCCCTAGCGGGATTCGTCTCCTACCACAGCTTCGATGTCCTGCAGGCCTGCGAATACATATAGTACCAGGCTTCTCCGAATGTTGCAATCACTTGTGCGCGGCGGCATATTTTGAGAATTGACTGAAATATTCGAGTTGTATTGCGCCATCTCCATTTCACAGAAAAAAAAAATATATGTATAGGTATATATCCTCTGGGGTCGCTGCCACTGGGAGGTGGCACTCACTAGTGACTCGCAGCTTTGGGCCGTCCGGCAAGCCGATGATGCGGGCCGGGTCCGAGGACTTCGAACGGTCACCTGAGGCACCGCCATCATCGTCGACGGAGGTTGGGACGGGACAGGGGTTAGTCCCCTCTTCCTCCCGCCTCACCTGAAAGAAACGGCTGGGCTCACTTTAAATAACGTTTATTCATCCATTAAGAGCACGGACTGTTTACATGTGAATGATATGGTCATTTAAAAGTCAGGCTTTGTATCAGTCATGAAAGCGTCAATAAAACGTGAAGAGTGGATAACTGCACGGAGCAAATTGCGTTTGCCTAACCGCTTTAGGTTTCCGTATACCCGCGATGCCGTCTTGAGCTTGGCCCAGTTAAAAGCCCTGAAACTTCGTAAAGTAGCGACATATGTGGGGAGAAGCGCGCCTCCTCTCTTTTCTCCCTCCTCCGACCTCTCCGTGACTGACGCCGCGTCGGTATTGGCCAGATGCCGTCACGTGGGACCGGGCGCAGCGTTCGTTTGTTTACAGTCGCTCTCGACTACCATCTTTGCTCTCGAAGCGCGGACTCGCTGGTGTACAGCACGCCTGTTTTACTGGTACGCACTTGTCCTTTCCGTGCGTGTTGTGCTTTGAAATACTTTTCACGCAAGACCGACGTCGCTGTTGGTTGCCATGGGCGGCTGCTGCGTCTTCTGATGCCCGAACAAGTCTAGTGACGGCCAAAAGATCTTCATGATACCGTCTGTTAAGCGCAACAAGTTGCGACAAAAGACATGGTTGCATAGAATCGGAAGTGAGAACTTCAGGCCAACATTTTCGACTCGATTTTGCGTGGTAAGTTGCGAGTCTCTCACTATGAGTATATGTCCAGGTTCGCGTAATTCGATGCCCAGCTGTAATGTCACAGTCAATTGTGCAGAACGTCGCCATATCTCTAAGGTTTCATTAACGCTTTTACGGGGTCTGTTTTTTTTTTCTTTTTTTTCTTTTTTGTCAACAATACATGGTTACATTTTCTGCTTGACGTTATGCGCCGACTGTTTTGAGTTCGCGGTATTTGTTTGTGCGTTTAGCATGCACACGGAAAGACGATCGAAAATGTTATTGCGAACTTGAGAGATTCGCGCGGCTGTTTTGAATAAACAGAGCTGGATTGCAAAAACTCACACTAAGATTGGTGCTCTCCGTTGGTTTTTGTTGCGTGCTCGTATATTTCTGAGCAAATAGCTTTCTCTGGCTCTTTTACGTTGACCGATCAGCCGGGGGGTCTTGCGAGGCGAAGGTAACTATGCAAATCGTGCATGACATATATACCGCGTCTTTGGGTGCGTTCAACGTTTAGAAGTATTACGGATACGTGCCATTTCGCGCGATGGTTTGCGTGCTATTTCGTGTGAAGGCAGTGGATTTAAGCGCACAAAATTTGTCTGGCCTGTGCATTTAGATGTCCGAACGCTATGTACAAAAAAAAAAAACGCTTCATCATTCTGAACTTTACTGGGAGATCCGTGGGAAGACCACTTTATTGGAAATTGCATGTTTCTATAAAATGTTTTTGGGACGTTTTTTTGCCGCTGTGGAGTTTTTCCTGGGACGGTCGGATACATCCCACAAAAACATTTCTGGGACATTTTCAGGAGTTGTGTGGGTTGTTGGGATGTATATATGGTTTTGAAGAAAAAAAACTTGGAGGACGCTTGAGCTGCGCGATCAAGAGTGGAACGTGATTGCGCAATCGGGACCCCGTGCACACCGCCTTCTCAATTACTGGCCTAGCTTCGGTTCTTGGCGGAAACGTCAGCGATGCCAAAAGGAAATGAATGACAACATTGGCCGTTTCAAACTATCATACAATGCCTACTGCAGGTAGAGTTGTTAAGTTCCCACTGTACGCCATAATTATTCCTTTTGCTAATCAGCGAAGGGCCCACTACGCGTCCGTAAGGCAACACGCGAACCTACGCAGCTGTTCACTTAGTTGATGCTTTTGCACCAGATGATGATTAAATATGTCTGAGCGCTTTGTAATGGGTGGGCATTTAAAACACCCGCTCGCTGCAATTCCCATGTTTTGACGCCTGGCGCGATTCTACGCTTCTGCCACGCAATGTTACACCTTCGACTGCATGACAATCATGTAGCGTTATTTTTTCCGAACCCTTCTCACGCAATAGCGTGTCTCTGTCATAGTAAGCAGGGCTTCTACGACAGAATTTTAAGTCGCAATGTTGTTCATGCAGTGCTTGACGGCAGTGGTAGCGTTTGTTGTGCCATGTTTGTTGTGTGATTCTTGTTGTGTATGTTTGTTGTGTATTGTAATATAATTCTCTTGTCCCCGTGTGTGTGACGTACACCCGGAAATAAAGAAAAAAAAACCGCGTATCTTAGTAGTAGGACACCTGCTTCCCACGCAGACGGCCTGCGATCGATTCTTACCCGAATTCAAGGTTTTATTGCGATAGCAATTATATGAAAACTCTCCGGCTGGTTTTGCCGTCGGCGTCGCCGTTGCCGTCATGTCTTGTATATGTATATGTATCTATATATTTATAAAAGCCACAAAGAAAAATAATTCAGAAAAATGTTTCCGACGCGCGCCGTCGAACGAGGGACCCCTCGCTCTGCAACGCACGGCGCTAACCGCCTAGCCACGAAAGCGCACGTCCTTCAACGTTCAAACGGCGAGCTATTTATATACAGCGTGTTTTCAGCATTACCAGCGAGATGGCGCAAAGGGCGCGCTCGGCGGGGCTTTAGCTCGGCGGCCCCGCTCGTCGCGACGCGCTCGCTCATGCGCTCATCTCCCCCGCGTACTTTGCCCCGTGGGAGGTAGACGCCCGTGCGCGTGCGCGCTTATCTCGTGGTGGGGAGCATTGTACGTCTTGGGCTTTCGCCGGAACGATTGCGTTGTAGTTACCGAGCGCACGAAGGTCACTTCGCTCACTGCAGTCCCCCCCCCCCCCCCCCCATTTGCGAAAAGAGCACGCTTTTCAAACACAGCGAAGTAACAACTGTGACACTTGTTAGTTCGCGCTCGTCTGTACCTGTGAATACGTTTCGTGCGTCGTTTTTGTTTGAGCAGCCCGTTAAGTGTCGAGCTGTGAACGTTGTTAGTTCGCTCTCGTCCTGTGCGTGTTGTTTTCGTGCGTCATGTGTGCGTGAGCAACGCGCTGCACGTTTCGATCTGCTTGCCATTCGTCGCTTGACATTCCAATTTGTTGCTATGGCATTCATTGCTTCGCTTTGTGGCGAAACTACGACTTTTTTTTTAAATTTTATTTTCCTTCAGTAGATGACATTCATATAGGTTTTTTTTTTTTCAACGCATTTTTAAGCAGTAGCGTGGCTCTGTGGCAGAACACCTGCTTGCCAAGCAGGTGGCCTGGGTTCGATTCCCACTCGAACCGACCGCTTTTGTTTTGCATCTCTTTCAATTTTTCTGTCACGGACAAGATGATTTTTCGCTCACAATCCACGACGCCGACAACGACAGCGGAATTATCTTTAACGCTCTTTAACGCTATCGCGTTAATAGCTCTTTAGCTTAATAGCTATCGCGTTTAAAGCTCTTAATAGCTATCGCGTTAATAGCTATCGCGTTTAAAGCTCTTTAACGCTATCGCGTTAATAAACCGTCAGTTGATAGTCTGCGCTTATCCCCGCACTCTAACAAAAAAAAAAGTCATATTCGTAGTCATATATATATATATATATATATATATATATATATATATATATACATATATATATATATATATATATATATATATATATATATATGTCAGAGTGCACCTCCTTGTCGTCCTTGTAATCTCCTGCGCAGTATACCTCCATCATGAATCACCAACTGGCCCAATCGTCCACTCTGATTGGACAATTAAAAAGGGAATCTTGCTCAATCCGAACCGTCTTTGATTTTAGTGACTTTTGAGGTCCAGTGTCCGTTTTTAATTGTCCTCAAACTAGCTCATGCTGCTGTTTGTTGAGACATTTGTGGTTGAGAAAAAATGATGTCAAACACTTGACCAGCCGCGGAAGTTGTTTCGTGAAGCACACTGCTTCTCATGACCAGGATTTGGGGACATTTGCACGTAGCGCCCTCTCTTGTCGGTGACAGCGGCGGCCTGCCGTAACTGAATGGGAAGTAGGCGAAAAAAATCATATCTCATGAAAAAAGCTAGTTATCAAAAACGACTCCCGGTCCTACAAAGCAGAGACTTAATTAAACATTCTGTCAAAATTACAGTGTCGCATTACAAACCGCGTGGCTTCCCAGAGTGTTTAATATTTAACAATGGGTCCCATGTATTTCCAATGGGGGGTGTTCAATTGTCTAGGGAAGCCACAGGTTTTGTAGTGCGATACTGAAATTTCGCCACAGTGTTTCAGTAGGTCTCTGCTGTATAGATCCCGGAGTCGTTTTTGATAACTAGCTTATTTCAGAAGATATGATTTTTTTCGCCTATTTCGCATTCAGTTATGGCAGGATGCGGTTGCTGCCGCCGAGAGATGGCGCCACATACGAATGTCTCCAAATCCTGGGAATGTTTTCGAAGTTCTTTTAATGGTGTTGTAGCAGCACTGTTGCAGAAGCTTTTCATCCCAAATAGTAGGGGTGTACGAATATTCGAAAATTTCGAATAAGGAATCAAATAGCGTTCTATATTCGATTCGCTACTCGAATCGAATAGCGCGCATACGAAATACACAATATTTCTCGAATATTTTTTTTAATAATCAACAACGACTAAGAATGCTCGAAAGAAGGAGACGTTAGAACCATAGGTTTTTCATTTTCCCGGAGGGGGCGGGTCCAAATTGCTCTTCCATATATATATATATATATATATATATATATATATATATATATATATATATATATATATATATATATATATATATATATATATATATAAGGCTTATATGCTGGAAACTTCGGTTGCCTCAAGGTAACAAGTATAAAAATAGATGCGCCTTCACATAACAACTGCCTTGAAAAAGACGGGGTTCCCGTCGAAACGTCGGCAGAATAAACAGTTGTTATGTGAAGGCGCATCTATTTTTATACTTGTTACCTTGAGGCAACCGAAGTTATTCTTCAGCATATAAGCCTTATATATATATATATATATAAGTATGAGAGGTGGCACTTCAAGAAAACTGCATTTATTGCGTCGACGTTTCGGTCAGAGCCTGACCTTTATCTTGATAAAGGTCTTGATAAAGGTCAGGCTCTGACCGAAACGTCGACGTAATAAATGCAGTTTTCTTGAAGTGCCACCTCTCATACTTATATATCTATATATCTATATATATATATATATATATATATATATATATATATATATATATATATATATATATATATATCCTCTTCAGACCCCGTGTGCATTAAAATGCACATTTGTACTTTTCCGGTTTTGGAAATTCGCGCCCCTATTAAAGCCAACATTCTTGGTGCAATCGCATTCTCGAGGATGTGATGTCATCTGGTCAGCATTACAGGAAGCACACTTCAGTGGAAGCCATGCTTTCCCGCTTTGAAACATGGTGGAATTCTCGTCTTCGACGTTCTGCTGACAGCGTCCAACAAAGTCCCAATTACTCAATAATCATGCAGTAATATTTTTGAATTGTTGTTTCAATCTACTTAGGAAGGGTTTAGGAATAATTTACGCACGTCATGTAACCTTACAGGCGAGTATTTTTGTTAGCACAAGCCGTTTTCTGCGAATGTGCATTATAATGCACACTCGGTCTCAATATGTGCTTTGGCGTGCGTACGCGTGCCAGTCTCATGTGGTTGGTAGTAAGCTTATTGGCATTAAGCTTTGGCGTTTGTTTCATCTAGGAATCTTTGATGAAAAGGCGAAACGTGTTCTCGAGACAATAACCAGTAATGACCCCTCGGACCTCTAATTGGCTGACGATGAGGGTGTTATTCGCCCATTACCTAGTGTCGAAAAAATCATGCCATATCCACGAAGTGAACGATGATGAGTGGGCGAAGCTCGATCGTTTTCATCTATGGCAGACAGAGAATGTGTGGTCTGGAACGCGCTTATACTTCCATGGTCATCAGCGTCATCGTCATCGTTATCACGTGTAGTGGGTACATTCCACTATACTGCGTCATCGTCATCTTTATCACGTGGAGTGGGTATACATTCCACTATACGTGGCTATCTACCTACCTACCTACTTACTACTACTACTACTACTACTACTACTACTACTACTACTACTAGTACTACTACTACTACTACTACTACTACTACTACTACAACTACAGAGGAGGGACAGACCCACACCCTTAGGAGCTTCGCCCCTAAAATAGGCGTGGCCCCGAATTTGAACTTGAGCCACCCAGAAAGCTGCTGAAAGCCAAGGTGCCTCCTGAGCCAAGAACTGCTTGAGCAAGCCACATGCCTGAGCTTGTAAATCAGGTATCTTCCTCGAGATGCCGAAACTCTGGACGTTCTCACCGAACAAAGTTCCGGTGTAGCATCTTCCTCTTGATCACATTTGCGCGAAACTGCTACAAATAGTTTCACAAAAAAACAAGAGTGCTTTTCACGAGCAAATGTAAAATTTTGTTGTAGGGGAGTGTTATTGGTTTCTTGCGCATTAAGACCCAGTGTGCATTATAATGCACACGCTGGTGTGCAAAAGCTGTTTGCCGTACAGGCGCAAATTTTTTCTCGAGTAATATACTATATGTGCGCATTCCAAAAATGTGTTTTGATTTCACCTGTGTGGCCACAATTTACTGGGGTCTGAGGAGGATATATATATATATATATATATATATATATATATATATATATATATATATATATATATATATATATATATATATATATATATATATATATACTCCCAAATTAAAGAATGTAATACAACCTCAGTCTCTTAGGCATCGATACCCGCGATATCATTATGAATATCTGTAGTGGGAGAGACTTAATTATTTTTCAAGCCAAGCTCCTAAAAAATTTCCCGGGCTGGCGCCAAGGCGGGGTCCGCCCCCCCATGAAGCCGTCCGGAGGGGGCCCGAGCCCTCCAGCCCCCCCCCCGTACTCTCCGTCTATGGTTAGAACAGCGGGGGGGGCAACTTTTCTTTTTTTAATCATCGAAATACCCGGATGCACACAACCCTTGTACTTACAGGACTGTCGACGTTATATTGATCACATGACGAAGGCGTTTTTGCTTAAAACTCGAACAAGTGACAGTGTCATCAATGCACTATTTTCACCATGGCATTCATGATGATGTTATCATGAAAATTGCTTACTATGTGTGTATCAGTTTTATTTAAATGCCGTTGACAAAGTAGCACCTTGATCATACCGTGCAGTCACTATTACATTTCAGCCTCCAGTTACAAAATATTTCGAAGGGTCAAGTTCCTGCTTGCCTCAGTTTATATAATTGGGGTACTTTTTTGTCGGTTAGTGGTGATATGTTCCTTTGTTAAAGCTTCTAAATATTGGTTTCAAATAAAATGTAGAGTTCGTGGGCTGTTTTGAACATTGTTACCAGTCTAGGGCTGCTTTGAAAATGGTTGCCTTACTATTGGAAACCTGTTCGTACAGTATTCGATTTATATTCGTATTCGATTCGGTGTCATCACTCGCACACACCTACTAAATAGGTTATGCTTTGTCGTTGTGGCAAGAAACAGACTTTAATGGCGTGCAGCTTTAGAGGTCGTGTTTAAATGCTTTTTTTTCTTTTTTTAAATCAGCATCAATCCAAAAGTGCGCTCTTATTTGCATGATATGCGACTGAGGTGTAGCGTTAATTCTAAGAGCGCTGCTTTAATTTTATAAAGCAATTAATTGTGGAACCAAATCTCATTTCTCATATTTCATCAGGCGTGCAGATGTTGACGACAGGCTAAAAAAATACGGTTAGGGTTTTCTGGAGGGCTTGCAGCGCTAAAAATACGAATCCATGTTTCAAGTGCAGACTTTAGCGAAGCATATAGACTGGCTTTAGCACAGCTAAGATTACTTTGCTGAATGGCTTAAATTCATTATATTATGCAGTGTGTATAGCTCATTACATCAATTTGTGCATTCGATATTGCGTAACTGTGCTGATGTAGTTTCCTTCGTGTAAATGGCCTAAGTGACAATCTGCAGTCTCCGCACAGTTTTGACAAAGCGCACTAGTGTGTGAAAGTTCGGCACGAAATTTCATTCTGTTCCTGCTGTTTATCCGCTCATATAATTTACAACGTGCTGCACCACAGCTGCTCATATATAGCGTCAACTAATCGGATGTTTTCCGCTGTCGACCAGGCTGTAAGATTAGTTATTTTTGTTCTTCCTGCTTGATTGTTTGCATGCTTCCCACTTCTTTGTTTGTCTGATTGCGCAGCCGATAGAGGAGTTCCTCTAAGTAGGTGTCTTTGGCCGTTTTTTTTTCTTTTTTTTAATATCCTTATTCATGTTATTTAGAAAAGCGTTGGCGTGACAGACTGTGTGTCATCATTTTCCTGTCGTCCTCCATTCGAAGTTCGTAGCCAATCCTAAAGTATATACAGTGTTCCAGTACTACAGCGCGCAACCGAAGCACCGTCAGTCGCAGACAGAATAGGGAGTTTTCGAATAGAGGCCCCAATCGTTTTGGAGCCCCAAAGAAATAGCGTCGAGGCCACTGCGCATGCGCGAGATCCAAACAGCGTTTGGGTTTTCCGTTGGGGACGCTATTTCTTGAATTTAGCGGGCGCCTCAAAGCCTGCCCCGAAAGCTTTGCGTATAACAAGCATGACGGCACCCGCCGAAGTGACGGCTCGCGGCCAAATCGCCAAATCTAGAGTGACCTAGAATAGGGGGAGTGTCTAAAGCGCCGCAGACCCTATTTGAAAACTCTTGGGTCCTACTTGACCCAAAGTGAGCGATCGCAAAGGGGTTTTCGGGGCCTCAAACTTTGGGCGCCCTATTCGCGAAAACGCCGCACATTCGAAATGTCCGTCCGTTTCCCTGTCGTCTGCTACCTACACTAACCGAAACTGGAGGGTTGTCTTCACGCTGCTCTTGAGAAATAAAAGACTGCTTCGTGTGGTTGGATGGTGCTACATTTTGTTCAGCGCGGTATAAAGAAAACGGCAAATTTCTACGCTAGCTGCAATTGCGTAGCTAGTGAAGGTTATATGACGTAACAAAATTCGGACTGGAGCCCTAGAACGCATAAAAAAAGTTATCCCGTCAGAAAGGTTTTACTTTAAGTGTAGCTTAATAGTATGTTGACAATATGCAAAACATTTTTATAAAAACCTAAAGAAAATAGTTTTTTTTAAGGCAGATAAGCAATTTAACCTTCAAATAACGCCCCCTCGAGCGTCTGTCAGGATGGCCGAGCGGTCCAAGGCGCTGCGTTCAGGTCGCAGTCCGGTCTTCCGGGCGTGGGTTCGAATCCCACTTCTGACAAATTTTTTTTCCGACTTTCTTCTTTTTTTTTTTCTTGTGACTATTTTTGCTGCAGTAATGCACATGCTGTTTTCGTGTATTTATACTGGTTGGCTCTAATCCAGCGCACATTTTTCGTGCACCACATCTCGTATGCTGGCGCAACATGCAGCAATATGCTTTAGGTCGGCACATTGTAACGGTACTAACCGTAGGACTAGTCCATTAGTGTGTTTAAATACAACCATCGCTCAATATTATTTTCTCCATCTGGCGAACACCACTTTCTCTTCAGCTACCCACATAGAAACAAAGCATATAATGTTTTCTGTGTCAGGTTGTGGCTGGGTAAAATACATCTTTCCCGAACCACGTGTTGCACAAGGAAGCTGAAAGTTTACGTTCATGGCTCTTACAAGCGTGGGGCTACTCTCACCGTGGTTTTTAAGCACTAGTTCTTTATATCGCTATTCATTATACCAGCAACGTGGCCATACATTTTTTGCGGGGTACGGTGCGGGAGGTTCAGTTATACTGTATGCATGTTCGTGCGTGCGCTTTTATGTGTGCGTGCGTATATATACACATGCACAATTGAAAAATTTCGGGGGGTGGGGGGGAGGGGGGGTCGGGCCCTCCCTGGCTGCGCCACTGTTCATACATAGCCGATGACTCGACCGAGCACGTTGATAGGGGAAAATGTATAATTTGTCTTGGAAGTCATTGTACTCGTTTGCCCTAGTGAACCGCGATTTTCCAGTGTATAATACCCACGCTGCTTGCGATTTCCTGGTAAGGGCTCTGGCCGAAATTCGCGCACCAGGAACCTTTGACCGCACTTGCCCGAAGAAGTTTCCTTCATCGCCAAGTTCGATGTCCTTTTGCGGGCGCTTCTCTGCACATCTGAGAGATGGCGCGACGCGTCCTGCAACGAAGGGTGTTCCTCACAGCGGCCGGTACCGCAGTCAGCGGCCACTGGCGACGTCAGACAGTGTGCGCCGCCATATTGGTGAAGGCCGTAGGCATTTTACTATTTTTTGGTTTCTCTTAGCTCACCCCGTCGTCGTTGCTGGCTGCGATGGTCTCCGCACCGAAGGGCAGGTGCAACTCGGTTCGCCCTCGCCGTTTGTGAAACGGAGGAAGAAATCAACCGACCCGAAAGGAGAGAAAAAAGTGCTCGTTTCATCGTGCGCGTTTTCGTGCGGGTGTGTGTGCTCGAAACGTCGCCGCCGTGCTTTATTTTTTCTGGGCGGCTAGCGGAGCAAAAGAAAACGCCGCGCTGTGGATTGCCGTGAGAGGAGGCCTTTAGGCTTACGCCTCGACATCGGCCGCCGCCGCCGCCGCCACCCCGCTGTCATCTGGACGGACGCCGGCGCTCCCTAGCCGGTGAGTACGATCGCCGCCCAGAATCGTCTACGTAGCTGCGTGCGAGCCGAAACGCCGATGTCGGCAGGGTTGGAAAACACGCCTCTAGGGAGCCGTGGTGCGAAGTCGCACGCATTGGTTCGACCGACTGCTCTGTTCACCGTAGTCGTGGTCTCGTTCGACGCGCACCGCATTCGATCCGAGACGACCGGGAAGCTTTTTCGTGTGGCGATCTTCTCAACACCGCCACATGGCCGCTCGAGTCGTGTCCCTTCCCTAGGCCGTTTCTCGGGCGAGGCTCGTATGACTCACGCGCCGCTGCTCCAGCCAAGTACGAGAACTGACCGGAAGAAAAGAAAAAAAGCTACAGCCCGTAGTGGCTGTCAACATTGAAGTGTGTTCGCGTTAATAGCATCGCACTTTTCGGATTGAATGGAAAGTTACTCGTGGTAACCTCCTCGTTCGCTGCGCGTGCGTACGTGGGTTTTTCAGACGTCGCCGTGTGAACCTCTCGACGCTAACCGCTGTGTTGTTCATCCTTTCTTGCGCGTCATTGTTCTACGTTTTCCCTTCCCCTTGCCCGTCGAGTTTCCCAGTCTGGTCAAGCGCCGGGAGTGACCCTGCCGTTTTGTCCGCATCTTGCTTCGAGACTGGCAGCGCAGTATTCCGCACGAGTTGTGTGTTGTGCGATGAACAGCTGATCATGGCGGGCCGACGCCGTGACTGCTGCGCGATCGGCGTTTGACAGTACCTTCCTTTCCGTATTGATTAATTCACTTATTTTGAATACCCCTCAATCGCCGAGCCATTTTAGAAAATAGTGGGCTAACAATATGATATACAAGACAATGGAAGAAGCAGCTCAACAAAACGAAACAGAACTAAAACAAATGAAATTTGATGAAACGTAAATAAATAAAATGAAACAAAAATATAGCTTTGTTATTCACAGTGTGTTACCTTGCGTTTACGGAATTGAGATCTTCACCGTCCTTACACGTTCAATGGGTGCGTGGGACCATTTGCTCAAATCGCGATCGCTTTTGAATGCGTCCTTTCGTGTTTTCACTTCGTCCTAAGTTCAGGAGCTAAACTGAAACCAATTTGCTATTCATTCCGTTTCATTCGAGCATTGCACATCGAAAATTTTAAATATTTTTCAGACATCCCGAGTTCTAAGAATACCTGGCCTTTTGAGCAACCCCTTCATGCATCACTTGTTATTTTCTAACCTCAGGCGCTCGTTTTAATTCCTTTCAATGAGAACGGCGTGTCCCCCCTGATGAATTTTTGTGTACTACCTTTGTGCTAGTAGTTTCTTACTTTTCAAGACACAAAATGCTGTGATGTCTCAAAGAACGATTGTCGTTAAACCATGACAGCTTATGTATGCGAAGTTAATGATCAGGGAATCACTACTGCTGTAACGAAGGGAGTTCGAGACTGCTGGAAATTGGGATGAAGCGTCATTTCATTCAGTATTTACGTAGATATCAGTAGTTGCTATATGACGGCAAGTGCTCTGAGCTAACTTTCTGATAGCTATCACTTGTAGGGCATAACTGCTTAGGTGGAAATAGCATTAGCTCCCCGCCGAAATCCTTAAATAAGTCCTTAAAGCTTTCATCTGAAACCTCTAGAGTACTGGTAGTATAATGTACCCTCTATTATGTGCCTCTTAAAAACTCCATGCAGCCATCGTTAATGCAGACTCCTCCACTGTGTCAGCCTTCATCATTCCTTTGTTGCATTTCGGTGTGCAGCCCCATCAGTCAAATAGTATTCGTTCCTACTTGCAGCATGCAAAAGCTGCATGTTTCAACCACATCTGTTCCCTCTTCTTTGACTGTTTTATCTAACGGTTCAACCTTCTGAGCAACTAAGCCCTGAATTCTCAGGAGCTTGAATAGGTGGCAGACTATTCATCGGCTTTTGCTGATGAGTTTCTCTGCTATCCACAATATCTTGGGGCAGCTGACAGCGTACCACTGCCCCTCTACTCAAGAAGTATACGAGTTCGTACATTAAAAGCCATTCAAATTGAATATACTAAAAGTGAATAAGTTAAAGCTACTGGAAGATCTAAGAGCGCTAGCCTCTGTGGAACGAAGGTCGACCTAAATTGTCACATTTTGTCGGATAACACTATTTACAACATGGACTATCACAGTGACTTCTTTCATCCCTCATTTGTTTACTCATGGAATGCATTGCGACTGTGTATGCTTCATAACACCGATTCATTTGACACAATAATGTCATAACGGGCGGTGTTTTTTTTTGTTTTTTTTTCCCCTCTTTCTTAGTGCCTTATCTTTTTGTGTATTCATGTTCATAGTAATGCCTTATTGCTTTTTTGTACCACAACACTCTCATAATACTTTTTTGCATTAGCTTTAATAACTCGAAGTATCTTTCAGCACTTATAACGGCTTGGTCATAGTAACGTCATGGTGCATTTTTCAAACGGCTTTCATAGTTCGCAATTCCCTGCTGTTAACTGTACTAATGATTGCTGCATTATTACCTCTTTGATGCTTCATCTGCAAGAGCCAGCATGTTGGGCTGGCCGTACTGTATGAATAAATAGTTAGTACAAATTGCAGAGCACAAAGATATCTATGCATTCAAATTTTTAATGTAGCTGAATGCACTTTTAACGACATAATGCATAAAGGTATTCTACTTGATGGTAGCGCAGGCTAAACACAGGGACAGCAGGAAAGACACAGTCGAAACAACGCAGTACTAACTTTCATCAACTGGTTTATTTTTGCTGATCCTGCTAGCGCATATACTTTCACGCTATACGTCATGTGTCAACAAACAAACTGTTGACCACAGGCATACATATCTCAGAGACATGACAAAACACTATCATTGGTCATGTATAAGCGCATTCCCAAGTTGTGTAACCGAGATGCAGTCTATCGTGAAACAATTGTACTCTAGTTCTTTATTTGACAACACAATGGACTACTCATCCTGGACTACATTGCCACCCTTGTTGATGTAAAAGCAATCTCGCTCTAAGAAAGGCCGCAGCATTTGTCTGCGATCATGTTCGTTGATGCCGAAACATTGACAGCAGGAAATGGCACTCCACGTAGTTTTCACATTCTTCATTGTTCTGTGGTTAATCTGAACTATTTCACCAACTTTCCTAACCTTTACGAGCCACCAAACATCGACTATGCTTGCTGGCAAGATAGCTGCCCTTATAGGGTGAAAGCCATGCACCTCGCACCATGAAGAGGTTCAGTGAAAGATTTGCATACACCATCCTCTTGACACTATGCAGTTTTATTCAGTGCTACGTTTACATGTCAGCAGCATGATAATACATCGCACTGGTTCTGTACTGTTTCTGTCGACTGTACGGTTCAACATTTTATTGTGTTGTAGTTTGCATAGCAAAAGTAGGAATTTATCTGCCGGTGTTTGACCTTAGGCTCCTGCATGTATACAGTACATTTGCACTTATTCCACCATGCATTACAGCAAGTAGCCCATTGCGGTTATTCCAGGACTGTGCTCTTGCGCCCATTCTAAGAAGGGAATGGACATTTCTGCTGCATGCAATTGGCCTAGACTTGCACTCATGCCATGAATGGGTAATGAGTGTGCAAGCCTCAACCAATCGCTTGCAGTAAAAATAGTTATTTGAACAGCGAAGCTGTACTTAGTTGAGGCTTCCCCATCCGTTGGCATAGTGCTGGTTGCAGGGTCTTGCGGCGTGGTGAGAGTGGGACGCGGTAGGAGAGGAAGGGCTGCGTTGTGCCAAGATGCGCGAGGGTAAGGCTCGGTGGAAAGGGTGAGCCAGTAAGAGGTGCACAAATATGCGTGAGAGTGAGCCTGACGAAAGGGGGGCATCAGCATTGCAGTTTCGAGAGTGCTTGCGAAGTGGTCCTGGCCACACTTTGTTTTTTTTGTTAGGTACAGAAGCAAGGCCCAAGTTCCCAGGTATTATACCTGTTGTCGCTACAGTAATGACCGATGTTACAAGGGTGCTGCTACTTTCTTTTTTGCTTTCTTCTTTGGTTATAACTGCATGACAAGAGGTGAGAAATTTTGATGGTACACTAAGGGATACTAAATAAACTGTGACCAGTGGCGCGATTTTGTACGCATTCCAAATAAGAACGGGGGCGTTCCCGTCGGTTCCCGTGCTTAACGTCACAAACACGTGACTGTCGTGAGGGCACGTTCCGATCCAAGTCAAGCCGTCTGACAGCCATTATAATCCGTACAAAATCGCGCCACTGTTGTCCTTGTTGTGGCATCCTCTTTAGTGACATTGAAATTTGGAGTCGCTAAGCAGGCATCTACTGATAAACCAGCAGGTAATCTATCCGGTGGCCCAAGCACTTGTATTCCAAGAAATGAAATAAAGATACTACTACTACTACTACTACTACTACTAGTACTACTACTACTACTACTACTACTACTACTACTACTACTACTACTATTATTATTACTACTACTACTGACACACCACACAGTCTTTCTGCTAGCCTTGTTCGATTAGAAAATTCTAGGCATATGAAAATAGAGGACTGTTCCAAGACTGGAATATTTCATCTTGTGGAACCATTTCACAGTAGGTTTCAGTCAATGATTCTAGATGTTAAGGTTTCCAATCCACTTACATGGGGGGGGAGAGGGAATGGCAGGCAAGAAAGCAGTGCACATCTCTGCCGAGCAGTTTCAGCTAGCAAACACTGTGTGAAAAGCTTTGCAGCTGTGAGCACACTTCCTGGCTTTTTGTGCATGGTGCAAACATATGTTTTAGGCCTGATCGTTCAACAGTCCTGTGATAGATTCTTGTAAATGAGTGGCTGTTTGTTTTGCAGCATCCGATAATGGACAATGGCAAGTTTCTCCTCATAGTGTGTTTATCTTTCCATGAACATTGAGATCTTCCTGTGGCCTACGTTAACGCGAGGCCATTAGAAGAGCCAAGCACATGCTTGGCTTTTTCTATTGGCTGGCGGTGCACCGTTGTCCTTTTTGTTTAAGGGGCAAAACTTGCTGGCACAGTTTAGTAGAACAGACATTTGGATGAGTTGGTTAGGATTCATCCTGAAAACAGTGGCCGTCCCATTGTATCTTTTTTTCGTCTTCGTGTTTCTATGCTGTTTTCAACTTGCTGGCACAGATTGTACGTCTTGTAGTATGTACTAAGGCTTCTTCATTTTCTGCTTCCCTTTTCAGAAAGAAATCAGATTCAGCACTGTAGAATAGCGGTTAGTACTGCTATAGTGTTCTAGAAGGGGGTAGTGGGATCAGCAGCCGGAGCGCCCTATGCATTGAAGCGAGGCGGCGAGTGCGGACGGGACCCGGATGTTGGCGGCGGCGCTGTAGTCGCATGGGCTGGCTGCGCTGGCTGCCTCTGGTGCTTCGCGCGCTTGTTGTGAAGGGCTTGAGTCACGACGTTGACTGCTTTTTAGTGTTTCAACCTGCCGTTTGAGTCTTTCACGCGTAGTCGGCTGAACTCATGTGAAGTAGGAATGTCGAAACGTGAACGGCAACGACACTGCTTCGCTCCGGGCTGTGAAACAGGCTACAGGTGGACAAAAGGAAAGCAGCCGTCGTCGTTCCCTACGCCGAAAGACGGCGGCTTTGGGAACGCAACCTGCACCGCCAAGATAAGAAACGAAACTCGACGAGACTGGTGCGGTTTGTGAACTGCATTTCGAACCATCGTGCATTGTACGAGATTATGTACATATATAAACGGTGAAGAAGTGCGTACTCCACGTGGTTAGCCGGAGCTCCTGCCCGATGCCGTTCCGACGCTGCTGCCCAATGCGCCTAGCTACTTGTGCAAAAAGCCGGTGCAGTCAAGACCATCTAGGAAGCGAAGCAGTGTGGTTGTCACCCGTCGTGAGGCTAAAAAATCGAAAGTCTGCGGTGATGAGCAGTCCGGGTGTTGTGAAACAGATGCGGATGAAGCTGCCGCGGCGACGTCGCAACGTGCTCCCGGTTCGCCTGAATATTTATTTACTCTCAGTGTTCCCTCGGTCTACTGAAGTTGCCACAGTGTTCCCGACTACACGGGCGTTCTGTATTGCAAATAAGGATGCAAGCAAATCAAGCAGTAACGTCAAAAATGGCGGTGATCTTCTCGCCGGATGTGGATACAGGCACGCTCGGCGTTCCATATACAGCATACCTTTGTGGCCGAGTGGTCGACCAAGGACACGTTACTTGCCGTGCGGAAGCTGAGAACATTCTGCAATGTGTTGACGCTTATAGTATCTGCAAAGGTACATTGCCAACTAGCAGCATGTCAAGCAAGGGCGGACTTATCTAAGGGCCTTGAGCTGCAAGTGACCACTCGTGAAGGCATGTACAGCTTAACCTGAACGCGCGAGCGTCGACCACCCAGTCTATAAGAGCCGTAAACTGAGCACAGCAGCGAAATGAACGATCATACGTGTATGCACGCGATTAACAGTCTTGTGCAGCTGTCTTTTTCTGGGCTGTTCCGGGAACAGGACAACGGGACGCCGGGAATTGGGGCTTATTGGCTCGGCGGTCGGCGCTCGCGCGTTCAGGTTTAAAAAAATGGGCGGCTGTACATCAGCAAGCGTTGTGCTGGAAAACAAACATCAGATGGCATGTTTAACTGCTGCATTATAGTAATAACTGTCATGCAAATAATTTTTCATCATAGTTTTTCAACTCCTGCGCTATTTCTATCAAAACGGATCTGGCAAGTCTCCCATTTGCTGTTTTTTGGTTTTCAGGGCAAGCATGAATCTCCTGTCGGTACCCGAAAAAGGCCCTTCTTACGCGACAGTCAAGGCTGAAGCGACAGTTTAAGATGAAAGTCTCAAGTACGGCACAAAAGCTTCGCGCAGCAAGGAATAGAATCGAACGAAACAAAACCGCTCGTGTTCCGAATGTTAGTACATGCGCCGCAATTGCTTGGCTCACTCGAACTTGTGAATGCGATTGCGTCCTAACGGGCATGAAAATTGTTAAAGGCAAATGAATTAAGCAGTTTACCCATTCTATGGTGCTCGCGAGCATTTATTTTATAAATCAGCCGCATTGTCGAGCCGCCGTTTGTCAGTACTCGTTGGGTCAGCTTTATTTTCACGCGAGCTTGAAACGTCCGCCGTACCACCTTTCTCTGCGCTTGTCTCAATTCAGAGGAATATTTCAAAAAACATGCCAAGGAGCTGCGCGCTTCCCCTTTTCGGTGAAGCACCAAGCTGACCAAGCGCGCACTGCTTTCTCCACGTTGCTAAGGCTGTGCGTCTCGCGTTCCGTACAGCCCACGCGCTAGTGGCGCCATCTCGCGGCGTCGACGTAAGATGCCTCACCCGCAGGCTCTCCCTGATCCCACTACCCCCTTCTAGAACACTGTAGTACTGCATCAGTTGGATTCCTTGGAAGAACAGGAATTTCTTATTTTTTAATAATAAGTCTTTTATAATTTTTCACCCCTCAAGTCCAAAGGCATTACAGAGAGTGGTGGTAAAAAAATTATGTACATGCATACATGCATGCATACATAAGGCAAAAGAAATGCAGCAATAACAATAGAAAGGTAGAACAGGCTTTCATTTAAATGACGTTGGTTAATGAAAGTGCTTTGTGAAAAAGTTCACTGTCGTTCATTGATGCGATTTCATCGGGAAGATGGTTCCACTCGACTGCCGTGTGCCGTACAGATGGTTCGGAGAAGTTTTCGTTTTTGAAAATGGAACATTATGGCAATGATCAATGTAATAGGACATGTACTGTGGTGATTGAATCAATGTATCATGAAGATTCGAATGATAGTGTATTTTGTGAAACAAGTTGAAGCTGACAAGTTTTCGATGCATAGTTAAAGATGGAAGGAAAAGGATGGCTTTCATGGCTGATATGCTAGCAGTGGAATTGTAGTTAAACGATGAAACGATCAGAGTTAAAACTGAGCACTTTTTTCTGCAATTGTTGTGGAGTATTCAGCTCTTAAATTTTCAATGTTTTGAAGTTCTACATGGGGAAAAACATGTTGCATGAGTGAATCATACCTGCAGTGCCTCATTATGGATTGTTGCTCTTAGCACTTTATCTTGATTTCAACTATTTCAACCGATAAAAGTGTGCAAGCTGCTAATAACAGAAGTTGTAAATCATTCATAATGATATTCAGATTTCGTTGATGATGAAATCGCTGCTCTGTAGAAGTTACATAGTGTGTTCTAGTGATGCTGTGTGAGAAGTTTTTATGGTCTTTTTTCTGTGACTACGAAGTTCTCATCATGCGACATTATCTGAAATGTATGTTTTATATAAGTAACCAAATACGCTCGAATTAAACACATTAGCTTTTTCTTTTTGTTTTGTTTGCACCTATCAGCATGTTAAGGTGCTACATGTTGGTGCTAGGCAGCTGGCACCTTTGGGTCCAGTGGTTTCCTTGAGACACGTCCATCTCACAGACATAAGCATGCGCAGGGTTCTTCATTGAAAGTTTCACCCCTGCCCGCCCCCCTGTTGGTTCAGTCCGTAAGAAAACGGGCTGTGCCACGGATCAAAAATGAGTATGATGACACGATTCTCGCAACAACCTGCCACTGGTTGCTGGTTTTCTGGGGTTAGTAAACAGTTCTTTGAATCCATAGAGTTTCATACAATAACCTAGAGAGAAAACTGACGCTGTGATCGTTGTACCACCCTTGGTATGATGGCAAGTACAGGCTTTGGATTGGATAGCATTAGCTAGCGAACTGTGTAGGAGTGGGTAATGACTGGGGGGCAGATTGGTGGCCATGATTAAGGGAAAGGGGGTCTGACCTCTTCACATAATTAGGGGGGGGGAGCTGCCCCGCTGTTCCCCATCCATGCGCATGTCTATGCCAACAGGCATGCCACAGCAAGCACTCATTAAGTGTTGGTTTCGTGTAGCGTGCTTGCAGATGCCGGTGCATATGACAAGTATAGTTGTGTGCCAGACAGGCCCAGCTTCCTCGAGTAGCCCTTCTACAGGTCCCCGTGTGAGTGACTCCTTGTTGTTCTCCGTTGACATAACATATTGACCCGTCAGGTCTTGTCTCGAATCTTGTCTTGTTAGGGTTAACTCACCGCGTTACGGGCCGCGTCCACGAGTGTTTATCGCCGTCGTTTTCGCCTCGCGCGCGGCTTATCGGCCGGACCACTCGCACGCAGTGCCCGCAGCTGGCACGAGAGGATTGAATGCATCGGGAGCGCGTAATCCCCTTGAAGCGGCGGCGTGTTTATCGCGCTACATTGAACTCCAGCCTGTTTGTGTCCCCTGGCTCTGTAACCTCATCGCGGTTGGTCTGCGTGTTGTGCCAGCCCTCTTCCGGTGGCCCTTGCCGGCTGACGGCGGCGTGCCTTTCTTTTTGGCCGGCGGCCTTGGGCTCACGCTCCAGCGACTCGCGACAGCGCAGCCATTGTGCTGGCGCGTCCTGGCAGTCGCCACCGAAGAATTGAGGGACTACGTCGGTTGCACCGGCTCTCGCGGCTTCACGGACGTCACCGAAGCGGAAGGACTCCCCTTGGCTTGGCCGGCGTCGCTTTATTTGAGCGTGAAGATTGGGGCAGTAGAAGAGAACGAGAGGCCGAGATAACACGTTACGTTGCTGATAGAAACACTCGCGCGGAAAAAAACAAAACTTCCGCCTCGAAAAGTGGTCGGCCGTCAGGGGCGTAGCCGAGTTATTGTTCCAGCTCCGACCTCTTGTATGTATGTGCCTGAAAGAGTGCCCGTGTATTACACACACAAGCTTGCTTATGCATTCACCTAAGACGACTGGAATGGCGAAAACCACCTTCCTTTCTTCTCCGCAATTCCGGCCCCGCCACCCACCGGAAAGCTTTCCGCACCTAACGTGGTTTTGCATTGCCTCCAGGATCGGAGGCAGCTCACCTGGTTTTGCGTTTCCTCCGTGATCGGCCCACCGACCGTTGACCAAGATGTGATAACGCCATCACGTGACGTCAAATGGCGTCACAAATTTTGGCGATCTGTGATGGCACTACGTGACGATTTTTTTGCATGACTCGCGTTGAAGCCGACGGGAGACAGCCGGCCAATTTCGGCGTTTGATAATGCATAAGAGTCTTTCGCCTTGATATTCGGGAGGTGTTTGAACTCGCACTCCTAACACTCTTAACCCGCCGTGGTGCTTTGGTGGTTATGGTGCTCGACTGCTGACCCGAAGGTCGCGGGATCGAATCCCGGCCGCGGCGGCCGCATTTTCGATGGAGTCAAAACGCTTCCGTGTACTTAGATTCTTGCGCACGTTAAAGAACACCTGGTGGTCGAAATTTCCGGAGCCCTCCACTACGGCGTCTCTCATAATGATATCCATAATGATATCGTGGTTTTGGGTCTTAAAACCGCGACAATTAAATGCAACCGCGCCTCTGGATACGCGTATGTCTTCGATGTCTTTCGAGCTCGGAAAGAGATGCAAGGTAGGCACTAAATGTAACATTACCGTTTATACGATGCGACCAGAATGGCAACACTTCATATAATGGGGAGAGTTTTAAAGGGATACTGAACAAAATTTTTGCTGCCAAGATTTCCAGCCAAATTGAAAGATTGGGGGTTGAAATCGATGGAAACAACCTTCATTTCAGGCACAAACTAGAGGAAAATAATGAATTTAATGAGTTTTTCAGAAACCACCGCGTCTAGCGGCCGCGCCGTGAACTAAAGGATGTGACGTGAAACTCGCCGGAAACAGGCATCCCAACAATGCCAGCCGTCACCCGCGTTTCACAACCCGCTCAGCTCGCACTACGTTTCCCAGAACCAGTACGGGAGCGAACAATGCTCCCGGCTGGGGTAAGGCATCAGTGCTTTTGTGGAAGGGAAGAGAGTGGAAAAGAAAGGAGAGGAGGAGAAAAGGAAGAGAAGGACAGGAGCCGTGACGTCAGACTCTCCCTGCATGCGCCAGGGAGAGTCTGACGTCACGGCTCGCGCTCGCGTGCAGCCTGCCGCGCGCTGACAATCCACCAAAAATACAGCCAACTGTTCAAAAATACGTGAAACAAACTCTGTTTATCGGAACAGTGGCGTCTTCCGAGTAGAATTTCGATGTTTTCGTCAGTTTTTCAAATTTTTGTTCAGTATCCCTTTAAGGATAATCTCACAAAGTTCACCGCCTTAGCTGTACGAAAGGCAAAACACGATAGTTGCGCGTGATGCATCTTACGAATAGAGGGACAACCAGATCAACTTTCGTTCCCTGGCATGCGTTGGCTAGTCCTCTCTCTAATGTCGTTTTCATTGTACGCAGTGCGGTTTGTGCGACGTACTCTGTTTTTCCGTTCCGCCGAGGCGACGTAGTGTTATCCGTATCGAGCTACGTGGCGCGTGCTGCAGTTTGGCGGCATTGCAAACAAAAGGCGCCCCCTTTATCCCGCGCGTAATCGGCCTGCATTGTGCGCGCTCACTCCAGGTCCGCCATTGTTTTCCGCGTTCTGCTCGGCGGCAGCCCGTTTTACTGGCGGCCGCATTTGGGTTTTCACGCCCGCCGTCTGGGGACCCCTTTGTTCTGCGAGGCACGGAGACGGATGCCGGTAGCAACTCTGGTTGCTACTGCAGCATCTGAAACAGAGGTGTAGGACACGCATAGCAACTCCACTGGGAAAGTAGCATTCCGCGAGCGGTGTTGAAGCACAACTGACGGGACATTTGTCACTTTTACTCATCTTTTAAGTGAAGATCACAGGCATTTTAATCCTAGGCAACGTACTGCTAATCATAGGCGGGCGCAGGGTTCTCTATTACAAAGGGAGGGGTGAGGGGGAGGGCACGATTTACACCGCCGCTTCCCCCGAAGGAAAACTAGCACCGCAAGTGATTGCACAAATGAAAATGAAGCGAAGATGTGCTCCACACAACTACCTGCCATTTGCCGGTGTAAAAGTGGGAGGTAAACTGTTCTTTCGAATGCGAAATGAGCGGACCTTTGTCCCCATTATTACTGAAAAAAAAAAAACGCGTAGTCACAACCCTGCTCACCGACTGTGTATAGCAGGGGTCTCAAACACGTGGCCCGTGGGCCGCATGCGACCCGCTTGGCCCGCGGCCCGCACATGACTATCTTCGCCCCACATTTTTTTTTTTTCTTATCAAGTCTGTTCATGAGCTACAGACCTGACTGGTCTAAGGCAGTGTCTCCGTGAGGCATCCCGTGTGTTCACCTGGTTTTGAAACATAACCGTGAAACAAAAATTATATTTCACAATCGGCGTCCAGATTTCAGCAATTTTGGAGATCGGTATCGACATGTTGTTGGAATCCTGGCACGAAATCTCCTTCAAAAATGACCTGTATATGAGGTATGGGAATGTTTTCTTTCAAAATGGCAGCGTTTGCAGGCAAATTATACAAATCCTCCCCCCCCCCGCTTCTGTTTCCTGCATTGCCCCGGCACTTGCGGGACTAAATTGCGTGAATGCGGCCCGCTGGCTGAGGTGAGTTTGAGACCCCTGGTGTATAGGTATGGGACACAATTGGTTTCCTGCATCTTTTTCCTTTTTTTTCCCTGTCCCGTTTTTCTTTTGTTAGCTTTTCGACTATCGTGGCGTCACGCCGTCAGTCGTGATCACGTGTGAGTACGCAAGCTCCTAGGACGAGACCGGACATCGAGTGCCGGAACGACTTAATACGGAGCTCCCTGGTGTCCACATTTTGCGGCGTTGCGTGACGTCAAAGTAGGCTCGAAAACGGTTGAAAAGAAGAAAAAAGAGAAAGACTGGCTGTAGAATACATGCAGCCGTTGCGCAGAAAACACCCCGTGTTAAAAGTTTGCGGCACCGTCTTAGACGCTGTCCTAAGCACGAAACAGTGCCACGTGACACGACATCCATCGCCGTCGAACTCCTTTCATGGAGTTTGAAGGAGTTCGCTGGTGCCCGTACCCAGAAGAGGAGTATTATAGGAAATACACCGAAATCCATGACGTCACACTTACACGCCGGCACCACTATTTCGTAGCAAGCGAGAAACCGCGATTTCGGCGTGAAATTTGAGAGGACGAAGATGGATGTGAACTTTCTTTTTTCTGTACGTATAATGTTTGTCAATTTCCTGTCGAATGCTATAGCGAAGTTTTGAAGGAAAGCTGTACGGTCGTTAGCAGGCTTAATGTGTCCATTTAATTACGTGATCACGGGGAGGATGGAACAACAACAGCGGCTGATACCTTCTGCTGACACTGTATTTTATTTGTTTATTACAATACTACCGGCCTGGATTTCAGACCTTAGGCAGGAGTGGGTTACTAGTAGAGCACGAAAAAATGGAATACCTTGGCGTTGCAGCGATATATATATATATATATATATATATATATATATATATATATATATATATATATATATATAATGAAGAAAAACAAGAAACGAGACACAACAGACACAGAAATAGAGGCAGAAATATATTTAAATAACAGTATTGTAACAAAAAAAAAAAAAAAAAAAAAAAAAAAAAAAAAAAAACCTAGTGAGTAGATAGAGGTGCGACAAAAGAGCATCAAGGTTCGTGTACTGTACGTATTGCGAAGTGAAACGATGCGCTGCATAGATGAACAGACGAATGACACAATAACACAAAACGGCAGAAAAAAAAAAAAACGACCAACTAGCCCTAGTGGAAGCACTTCTAAACGTGTACTGTAGATCACCTTGTCGCGTACGGGTGTCACGTATGTAATATTTACCACGAGAGACGGTTCACGTGGCGAGCCCTGCATTGGTGCCCCCGCTGTTCATAAACAGAGAGAGGCAGTATCTGGCGTGCGTTGTCGCATCTCCCACAGCGGGCTCCCGCTCCCGATTCTGATCTCGTGACGCGCTGTCCCGCTGCATTCGTTATACACACAGCCGTGACATCTGGAACGGCCCATGTAGGTCGGTCAGCGTTCTTTGCGCCGCCGCTATAGCTGTGACCGAGTGCTCGATTTGCCATTGCGACCCTGGCAGGACAGCAGCTCCGTGAGGCTGCTATTTAGAAAGTTGATGGTGGTTGTAGAGGGCTCACATTTGTAACTGCAAGTCACGCGAGTTTTAGGTTAGAGAAGGTTAGAGTTGTTAAACATTATGAAAACCGGTAATCGCACGAAGACGGGAACCAGAAGACGACAACACAGAGCGCTTGCGTGTCGTCTTCTTGTTCCCGTCTTCGTGCGATTACCAGTTTCATAATGTCGCTGTACCAACCTAGCTCGGACCGAGCCTCTGGTTAAACATTAAGTTTGCCTTGATTGATGCAGTGCGCTGCTAGGATGGTCAATATATATTGGCCTCGTTGTACCCAAACTTGCTGCTGGCCAGTTGGTTCATACTTAGGAAGGAAAATATGGTTGCGCACTAACAATACAAGGAGACAGAAGAGACAGATGAGCGCAAACTTTCAACTAACTTTATTTTTCGTCGTAGTCAAAAAACATACGGCCATCAATCACGTGGTAACAACTATAATCGCATTGCCACTCTCTGCAGATTACAACAAGCCACGCAAGAACCTCATTTCACCATCCCGATAAAGAAACGGAAGATTGGCTAACACAGGCGTGTCCCCCCTCTTGTCGAGATATAAAAGGCTTCCATCAGTTCCCGGGCAGTGCTATCATGGCTTCTGCCCAAAACTTCGATGCCTCGGAATTCGGAGCACACATGCAATGCCGGGCGTGCGCAGGCAAATGCGCATTCCCTCTATTGACTATCTAGAATTCATGTTCCCTTGCACGAACGTTGATGCACCGTCCGGTTTGCCCGACATAAGACTTTCCACATGAAAGCGGAAGCTCGTAAACAACGCCAACCGCGCAGGCTACATAAGGCAGCTCGTGCTTCATACCCACCCTCCAGGATTCTTCTTGGCTGAAGAAATTCTCGGGCAGAGCTTTGCCAGCTTGCGCGGGGCAGAAAAAATCCACGCATATACACGGAGTGAATGATGATGAGTGGGCGAAGCTCCGGAGGTTCATCGGTAAACCGTGAATCTTCCGTGAACTTCAACCAGTACATCATGAAAGACGTGACAAACACTGTATATATACAACGAAATGACTTTGCATTGTTCGTAAATGGTAGCTAGACGTGGCTTTCGTTCACCCGTCATTATAACTGCTTTATGATCGGTAAAGTGAAGGGTTCTTGGATGTAGTGGGAAGTTTGCAAAGATGAGATCGATGCAGGTTCCTCGGATGGTTGTGGGTTGCATGTGGTCGAACGATATGCAATGATTGAATGGTTTAGTGACCATTCTGAGATCTAGAGGTGGCTACTACGACGACGACGACGACTACGACGCCGGACTAGCCTACGCCCTAAGGGAGCTTCGCCACTAAAAAACCCGGGCAGAGCTTTGCGCTCGTCCGTGTCTTCTGTGTCCTTGTGTTGATAGTGCGCAACCATGTTTTCCTTCCAAGTTGTACTCAAAGGTGGGACACGCGATAAATTAAGAAAGTTGAGAGAGCACGAACTGGTAGGACTGTAGGTCGTCGGAATGTGTTTCCTTAATTTTAAGGTGTTTGATGTTTTGCGGGATCGGCACAAGTGTTTGCCAAATATGCCCCCCTTTCAAAATTGAAGGAAAGAGAGGGAAACAAAAAGTATGCTTAGCTAAGCAATCGCTTGGCCGCGCCGCGATTTTGTGAGACGAAATTGTATCGTCACCGTTGCGGTTCTGGTTACGTTTTGGTGACCGTGCAGAAAGACACTTGAGGAAAACTTGCTACAGACATAGGAAAAGTCTGTCATCCCCAAAACTTCACACCTTGCTTCGAAAAAAAAAGGGGCATTATTTGTTGCTCCGCGTAACACAAAATTCAAATTTGATGACGTCGTGCGTGATCACTGAATAGGTACTTTCAACATTCACATAGCGTGTGTCGCTCACAGACGTGGTTCGTTGTATCAATTTGTGCTGTCCGTGGTGTCTAGCCTTTTGCTCTGTCCAAAGCTATTTATGGCTGTTGTTGTAAGGCGCTGGAACTTGAAAGTTCAAAAAAAATAATTAGAGCGCAAACACACGGCACGTTCACACACACCCCACATACAGGCACCAAACACGTATACAGCGTACGGTGACTGTGCGTGCGTGTGTGTTTGCGCTCTTTTTTAAATGATCTACCAACTAGCCCAACCAAGAGTTCTTTTACGGAACATGGCAGGCCCACGCTATTGTAATCGTAAACACTGCCACTAATTCGGTCTTCTGTACTATTTCACACCACCGGCGATGTTGGGAAATATGCTGTCTTCCACAATACAAGCCATGCTTACGTGCTATAGCATTATTATTATTATTATTATTATTATTATTATTATTATTATTATTATTATTATTATTATTATTATTATTATTATTATTATTATTATTATTATTGGTTATTTGGGAATCGCAGAGAAGCGTGCGCAATGAGGGCCGTTTGCGAAGGAATGCGCGTTGTCAAAACAAGTACAGCAGTGTCACGCTTACGTGTGGCCTGCCTCTCCAATCACCATCGGCATGCGGGGCGTGGTCTCACCGCACTTTAGTAACATAATGGCGGAGCCGCCTCGAATGGCCACGAAATTGCTTTAAAAAAAGCGATACTAAACAACAACAACAACAACAACAACAACTATAATAATCATTGAAGAGCCATGTACAGGGTCGGCGCGTCGTGTGATTTGACGTTTGTCGTGTGCGAGCGCGCCTTTGTTTTGTGCAAAAGGAATCCGGCAGGCGCTCGCGGCGCTGTTTCCTTTTGCAGCAGCAGCGGCGGCATGACCACCTTTCGTGTCGTGTTCGACGGTGCGTCTCCCCCCTCGCTCTCCGGACTGGCTGAGCAGCGCTTGAGTGCACACTACTCACTCAGTTGGCATGCGAGTAGTGGCTCGCATTCCGGGAAGCTACGAGTTGCACGCGAACGCTGTATGTGCTAACACTCTGGTAACAGCCTGCTTATGGGAGCCAGCCTCGTTGCCGCACAATAGTCTGGTGCTGGACCTATTGGTACGTCTATAGCTTGAATTATCGACGAACCCAGCCTCGAAGGACGCGTACGCAAGAGGAGAAAATTTCACGCAACACGCACGCTGAGTGTGGGTTCGCGAAATTTTCTCTTGTGTGCGCGTCCTTCAAGGCTGGGCTCGTCGTGAGCACCGGATTTTACTGAGGGCGTCCTACGTCATCCAGCTATAGTACCAAAGTGTCCTACTGGTGGCGCATATTGTGTCCTACACTTACCTTAATTTCTGATTAGTAAAGCGCTTGTGTGCATAATATTGGACGTCTTAGATGTTTTCAAACATGGACCTTTCACTCTGACCTAATAACTTGTGTGCTTGTAGTGTCCCTTTTAGGAAATGCCGAATTCAGCTTGTAGTGGGACAAATGCTGCCCCAAATAATCGCTGCCCTAATGAAAGGACTTGCGCGAAGGCTCTTACGCCCTGATGTTGAATGCCTAACCCCGACTACCTGTAAACGGTGAAGGCAATATATCTCACGCAGAATACACTCGGATGCCTTTATAGCAAAAGGCTATAGATCCTTCAAGACACTTCGCGCTCCGTTGTAAAAGGTCGCGCGCCATAATATTCTCGATATAACTTGGACGTAGGGAGTTCGTTATACACGTAATCTCGTTGTAGAGCCACTTACTGTAACGGGGCTGGACTGAAATTCGCGACTTCGCGCCGCTTCCCTCAGAGTTCCTGTTGCGCAAGTGGCGTCGTTCCTCATTGAGCTGCATGCGTTGCGAGGTGGCTGTTTTGCTGAGCGAGTGTCGCCATTCGCATCGCGTTGCGTCAGCATGTCGCTGCTGCGTGACAGCATGCAGCTATACAAGCGCAGCGGTAAACCTCGCTGTCGCTGCCGATGCTTCGCAATTGGAGCGAAATCGCCTCATTTCGAAGACAGCGAACCGCCTCTTCCATTTGTCGAGGGTGATTTCTGATGGCGTTCAACTACCGCATCAATTCGCACACTGCCTGAACTCTATGAGGTTGGCACACTGTTGCCCGGCCGTCGGCGACAGCTGGGCTGAAGTTGGCTGTCGGCTGAGCAGCAACGTCATCTTCATTCGGCGTCAGCAATATGGCGACTGAACACTGGCGACGCACTTGAACTCAACCGAGTGGCTCACATAGAGAAACACGCCGTTTGTCTTCTTCAGCAAATATGTTTACAGCTTGAAGGCCAGAATCGGCTTGTATCCGTAGATCTTCCGATTCAAAGGGAAAGGCTACATATGCCATCAGCATCATCAATCCATTTGAGTACTCTACCGATTATTGCTCAATTAAAGCGGTGCTTCTCGTCAAGTTTGGAGTGAAATTAAGAAAGAGAGTGAAACATACGAATAAGAGTCTTTCAAAAAAAAAAAAGAAAGAAAGGACAACCCTGATACAATGATGGAAGTGCTGCTCCAATTGCTCCAAACTGCTCCAAAAGAGAAATGCTGCTCCATGCTGCTCCAAACTGTGATTTTTGTTAGTAATTGCTCCGAACCTGCTCCGAAACGGCACTGAGGGAATGAGAATGACGAACTTTTAATGTTTGACCAACTCATAAGACCCAAAGAAACTGAAAGGAATCTCTATACTATCATTCCAGTATGCCACTAGTGTGCCGCATTATCGTTTCTGATCTCATTTATGCAACAAGAACTGGTATATTAAGCATATAGCTCATTTGGCTGTTTTTTTTTTCAGCTAGACATGCAGGGTAGTGTGGTTAAACATGAAAATGAGCAGGATTGCTTTTATCTCATACTGATTATCTACTGCTTATTTGGCAACGATTATATGCGACTGTGGTTACTTCTAAAATGTGGCGCTCAGCTTTACCGGTTTGATTTGATTTCTGCCACGAATACTAGTATTTTAAATATATAGCTCATTTCACAGCACATTTCTGACAACCAGCCATTTTTTAAAAAATTGTTTGCTTCTTGAAATTTACATTTATTGTTGTCTGCGAAATATATTTCATAATAAATATTAATATTTAAGAGTTGCATTCAGCAATGCTTTGAACTCCAATTGGTGTATGGCAAATTTTGTATCTGCTCCTAAAACACCAATAGCTGCTCCAAACTAAGGTTTTTTCCGCTCGAAAAACACTTATGGCTGCTCCAGAGCAGTAATTTTCCTGCTCCAAAGTGTGCTCCAAAAGTGAAAAGTCACTTCCATCACTGCTGATATGCGACACTGAAAGTGTTGCAGTTCGAGGAGTATAGTGGTACAGTGAGAGGACAACGAATAGAAACCATCGGGAGAGCGCAACTAAACACGACACACAACAAGAAGAAACATACGAGGACAGCTGCGCACGGCGAATTGATTTCGACGACCACCAAGTATAGTCACTCTGAACTTCGAATGTGTGCGAGCGTCTGCGTATTGGCCAAGTCCACTGTCGATCACTGGAAGAGCCCGTCTGCGGTATAACGGCCGCATTTATTAGTTTCTTGAGATTGAATATTGCATACACGAAATATGCCAGTGCAGAAGACGCAAGAAATACAGAGCGTAACAGAATAAAGCGCACTTGTACAATAGGCAGTTCCATATAACAAAAATAATGCGATAGTTCAATGTATAACAGTATTTCTAAAAGTGAAAGTAATACATCATGCAGCGTTTAATGTAATACATTGTATTGCAGCAAGGACAAAAAAAGAAAAAACAGAGTCGGCAACACTTTACGGAGGATGTTAAAGTTTCAAGAGAGTTGCACGTCGTAGATCGTTTCATTCTGCAAGTCTTCACGATACTCGGAAGATGGTCTGGCAACGCAGCGGGAAGTTGTGCAAGCTACCAACATTAGTGCTCTGTCCGATGCATGCGTCGCTCAGGCCTCGATTGCCTTGCTTGACAAAGAGCTCGACTATCTGAGCTTACGCAGATAGTTAATAATTTGCTGCTTTTTGTAATTTGTTTTCTAACCGGTCCCTCATGTACACGTGCTATGCAGCCTTGTTTCAATACATGCGTCAGTTGCAATAAATGTTTCAGTTGGCAGTCGGCACTTGTCCTGTGCAGTTACTACCTTTTGTCTTTTTTTTCGCGGTGTTTATTATTATTATTATGCATTCATACGACCTAGCCCAGCTCATCCACTCTTGATTTGGAGAAGTGCGAAGTGGAGACCCAACTACGAGTATCTGTGCGTGAATAGCGAAGAAAAAAAAAAAAAAAAAAAAAAAAAAAAAAAACGGCACGCGATGGTACTGGTAACATTACCATCGTGTCCTACCATGCGATGTTACAACATGGCGTTTTCAGTGACGTCAGTGAACTTGGAAATTTCCTATGTATCGGGGGGGGTGGGTGGGGGGGGGGGGGGTGAACTCCCCCTCCATTCCCCTCCCTTGCTACGCTAGTGATGTTGAGTGTCTTGAGTTGCGTTATGTGCGCTCGATATTGAGGCACTTGAGCACGAATTCAAAACCTGCGGGCACTCTCTTCCTTCTGTGCCCCTGTTTCTTTTCCGCGTAGTTGTGGTCGTTTCCTCTTTTGCTTTCTTTTTTCTGCGTATGTCTGTATTTCTATTTTCTTGCCCGCTGTTCCAGGCGACGATTGCAAGCTGTCGAGGTGCCTGTTTGGCCACCTGCCTGCTTCTTTCTTTCTTTCTTTCTTTCTTTCTTTCTTTCTTTCTTTCTTTCTTTCTTTCTTTCTTTCTTTCTTTCTTTCTTTCTTTCGTGCGCTGTTCTCGTTCTACGACGAGTTCTGGCTTGCTTCCTCTCGTCAGGCGTTGATGCTTTCTGGATGGGTTCCCCCCTAACGGTTTTTTCTCTAGCCTCTGCGGCAGTGCGAACCGAACTTCCTCGTCTTGACGAGCCGTATTTCTCAACCCTTTCCGTCTCAGGGCGGAAGCGCCGCTTTTTTTCTATGACCGGTAGACGTTCTATGACGAAGCGGCCGGAACGAACGGCTTTCCTGCGATGCTCGAAACGTTCCTCGAATGCCTCCGGATGCATCGAGACTCTTGAGTCTGACGCCGATTTTTAGTTCAGCTGTACCGCTTTGGCGTTCCGTTGAATGGTCGCCCAGGACTCGCACTCAGTTTAGCCTGATGAGGTAGCTGTTGATTACTTGAAGAGCACTTAATTAGTACGAAAATGTTGATTGTTTGCGAAACAATGGTGGACAAGTTCCCGTTACTTGAGATTGGTGTTCGAACTGTATGCAGCGAAGGGTGCAGTTGGTCTGACGTGAGCGTTACACACGCATTCCAGAAAGTGCTTTCGAAACGAGTTCGAGCAAAAAGCTTGCTTCCTTCGAGTACAGTGTGATTGTTTATTGATGCAGCATTAATTACTACAGTGAAGGCGTTGTCCAAATATTGTATAAGTAGGCAAGGAAGTCGAGTTGTATAACTTCGACTAGGCGTAGTGCTGTTGCTTGGCGTTTTGTGGTTGCCTCTTTTCTGGCTTGCCGTGACTTCGTAGTCTAGACCGACGCATCTGGGGTTCTAGACTGTAACTGTGCGATTAAGTTGGGAGCTTGGGCTTTCATTTTGTTGTTTTGTCTTTGTGATCTCAAGGTTTTGCAGGAGATGCTCTTGCGAGGACGGTGAGAGGAAGAAATCATAATTTTGGCGCTTCTCGTCCCGCAATGTTGTTCTCTACGTCTGCCTGAGCAGGATTTATGAGTGTTGCTTGGACTTCTATAACCGTCAAAAAAAAAAATGGAAGGAAAGAGGCTACATTGTAAATAAGCTTCCCAAAGGAAGGTAGGGCGACCTTAATCCGTTTTGGTCTGGCCACTGAGCAGCGCCGTGCCAGTGAGCTCTCAAAGAAATGAGCTACAGGCGGGGTTCGGTGCGTCCCGTTACCTGAGGAAAAAAGAAGAAAAAGAAAAACTCAGTCGTTTGGTGCTCGGGCAGTGGAGGTGTGTGGTGGTGTCGTGTTCCTCGGTGCGCAGCGTGACGACGCCTTTTTGCTGCTCGGTCGTCGTTTCGTGCACGACGCCCCCCGCCCGAGGCTCGGCCGTCGCACCCCTCTCGCGCCGCGCAGTTTGCAGGCATCTCCACCCCCCTCCTCGCCTTTTCCTTTTCCTCGTGACTGTCGAGGCACACAAAGGCGCAGCATTAGCAGTGCGTGCGTGTGTGTCCCGTTTCGAAGAGTCGCACACACCGGCCAACGGGTTCGTTCCTCGCCGCTGGTCTTGCCTCGATCCATTGTTGGCTGTCTGACTGCAGCGCGAGACGCCCGTGGACCAGTTGGACCACGACGCGTGGCCACTTTCTGCGCAACTGTCTCTTTCCTGTGTTGATCCACGCTTCGTGAACGGCAGTGGGGTGATCGGTTCGAAAGGTTGTTTGGCTTGCACCCGTTTGTGTGTACTTCGTGCGTGGGCCCCCGCGGAGTGCTTGTTCGGCCTACATACCCGTGTGTCTCCTTTGTGGGGCTTACCGACGTGTCTATGTACGGGACGACCCTGCCACTGCGAACGACGGCCCGGAGATTCCGCTCTTGGTGGAGTACGAGCGACTCGTTCCTCGCCGGCTTCTGTTGACTCTCGCTCGTAACCAGACGCTGCCAATCGGACCGGACCTTTCCCCGCGTTCGAGCTTCACTAGTACTCTTGTTCCCCGACCAGTGTGTGTGTCGTCTTGTTCTACGAGGTACGGGACTATACCAAACCAGTGTGCTGTGTTTAGACTGCGTGACGTTTCGTTGCGCCGTGTCGAAGCTTACGTCTCCGTAGCAGCGACCATCGTGGAAAGCTGCGAAGCGATAGTGGTTGTGTTGCACGCTCGCCGGAGAGCCTCCTTCTGTTTCGGGAACTGTGTCATCGCCTGGCTTCTTTGGCTGTGGATGTTCGTTTATTTGGATTCGCCTAACCGAAAGGGCTTCGTACGCGAGCACGTCTTCGTCACTGTGGCGCGTAGGCCATGCGGGGCTTGCGTGCCGCATAGACTGCGTGTGGTCGCGCGTAGGCCAGTTATAGGAACTGCTGTTGTTCCATCGTCTCTTTACTCGCCGAACAAGTGCATTCTCGATTGCGCGCTTAGGTCTTCCCTCGGGGCAGGTGTACATGCGCGTAGCCGTGGAGCAGACACAAAGGCGTCGTGTGCCTGATGCCGCGTGAGGGACCACCGCCGTCGTCGTTGGCCCACATTGCGTCCACATCGTGTTCCGTCAGCTGATCCGTCGAGGAAGTGCACCGCCGGACAGACACGCCGATTGGCCGGCTGACAGGCTCGCGCATACGTTGCGCACACACGCGAGTCTCCCACTTCCCGACAGGACGTTCTGGGCGGCCACCCTCGCCGGCTGTCCATCCTTTCTGGGTGCCTTTCTGACCGGTCGCGCCGCTTCTGCACCCTTTGAGCTACAGGGCCGTGTGTCGTGTGCTTGCTGTGTCTGCTGCTGCTGCTGCTGCTGCTGTTCTTGACACCGTCTTTACCCGTTGCATTCACCTGCGGCGGCGACCCCTTTTTTCTCTCGGTGCTCGTCTTCATTCCTTCTTTATATTATTTCTTTCCTGCGCTGTCCCCGTCTGCCCGTGTCGTTTCACGTTCGTCTCTGCGACACCGTCACCGTGCCGTCCTCGCCCGCTCGCCTTTGCGTCGCCGCTGCGGAAGTTTGCCGGCGGTCCATCGGCTCTCCGTTCTTCCGGATTCGCAAGCACCGTTCTTGCCTTCACCAGCTAGGCCTTTCGTGCTTGAATTCGGCCTAAGTGCGCGTTGCCCGTCGGCACTCTCCTCTGGAACCCCGTGGCGGCAAGAAGACGTCGCCGCTGTGCTTCGTCGTTGGCTTCCGGCCGCGCCTGGCTTCGTTTCTTCCGACCAGCGCCCTTCGACCACCAGCTGGAGCCATGAAGAAACTGTTCGCGGCCATGGGAGCTTCCTTCAGGAAGTGAGTTGCGTGGCGCCAGGCTCGTCTTTGGGAGTTCGGCGACCGAATCTTGTTCTCGTGTCTCAAGCGTGCCTCTTGCAGTGGCAGTGGCGATGCCAGGGTTGCCGTATACCGCCGTGCATAAGTGTGCGTATGTTCGCCGGTGTTTCCCGCCTGATTGGTGTGGTGTGCGTGCCCGTGTGGATACTTCCCTGTTAAGAAACGCCGTAGACATCCTTGCCCCACAAACAAAGTGTCGCTAGAAGTGGAAGCATTCCGGTAATCTTTTATTCTGTTTTACATCTTATCCCCGCGTCGCATCGTAAATATTAGGGAGCTTTTAGAATAGCGTGCGCAAAGCATTGACTGAGCGTTTGTCGCCACATGCGCATGCTCCTCACGCAATTCTCTTGCGGGCCCCTGTTAAGTGTACGCAACTAATGCGATATTTTGCGTTCGCTATTCCAAAACTTCCTACTATGTCGATGCGCTTGAGCGTATGGTAATGTATCGTGTTGAATGGTCGCGAACGGTGGTAATGCGCTGCGGAAACGAATCGCATTGATGCGGCAAGCGACGTATGATAGGGAAGTGTAGCGGCGAAAACTTTACTCGTCAAAATGGACCGTTCTGCTAGGAATTATAGGAGCGTCGCCGTGGAGGCTCCTTGGAGTGATGCTGCACTCTAAGAAAAGGGAGAGTGTGTGCACTCTTTTCGGTGAGCTCTCTTTTGGGTTCTACGACCCTCCGACTACCTTATAATGATCTCCGATGAGAGTTGACATGTCATATACGTGGCAAGTCGAAACAGTCAAAGGACTCTTTTCTTTTTTCGTTTAGAGTGCGATGGAAACTTCTTTGATGCCTCGTTGGAACACGCGTGTGTTTTTTCCGAGCGCAGATGGCCCCCAGTGGAACGGTCGAACCAGTAGGTGGGACAAGTACGACAGTCGGTGCGACTAAGTTCCCAACATGTGCGCGAACGGCGTTACGTTCCGTACTCGTCGTCCGACGGACGGAATGCGTGGTTCTGATGCGTCATGTTTTCATGTCAATCAGGGGGGACGCGTAGTGGGATGCCGCGTGATGTTAGACGTATATGCGAGCACGGCTTGACAACCGCATGCGACAGGTTTCCCTGCTTGACTCTCAACTAGCCGCACCCGAGGCGGCGGCGTCGTACCGTATGTGTCATCCGTCTCACGTGACATGTCCATGCAGTCGTTGGCGCATCGTATTGAGGACGACGAGGGGTTTTGGCCGTGATAAGATGGGTACATGGGATGCGTTACTGTCTTGTTAATCTGCGCATACCTAATGAGTGAAGAAAACATCTTAGTTAGATGGGTGATTTTCCTTTTATGCATAGAGGCCATCGAACGGAGGTGTGAATCAACTTAAAGAAGTGAGATAAATTGACCCTGTTGTCGTTATTGGAGAAACTGACGGTCTGAAAGGATGTCCGACAGCTCGACTGACCTCGGCTTTGCTTTGCACGCACTACTAGTTAGGCGAGGTGTAATTAACTATATTATTTAGTGCTCGCTGAAGCGACTTCTGTCGAATACGTGGTTGTGGCGAACAGGTTTTATGCAAGGGCTGTAAGGCCTCCATATTAAGAAAGGAATGCGACAATATGTAAACGGAATAAAAACAAGTTTTGTGCTAAGGAATTTTGCCTCTAATAACTGATATCGATTGTCTTTAATGATCACATGTGACAGCTAACTTCCCTGTCCTTCCGCCCGTTTCTTCCTTCCTGTTAGAACACCGAGCGTAGAATTATTATAATAATTGACATATTGACGTGAAATGCTTTGGCCGAAGTTTTCAAAAATCGTATTTACAAATCATGGTAGAAACATCATAGTGACGTAGTCTTTTTTTCTTTCTTTTTTTTTCTGCTTGATGGTTGACCGATTGACATACTGACCTAACAGCTGTGTCTTGGAAAATTTAAATGGACTCGTAAATCTTCCTCGGAGCAGTATAAAAACTTGCTTTATAGAACTAACAATAATCTCTCCTGTGCCGCTATCCGTATTTACTGATGTCGTCAAACCTTTCTATATTGTTCACTCATCGCGCCATCAAAATGAACGAAGACCGGCCGCGGTGGTCTAGTGGTTACCGTGCTCGACTGCTGACCCGAAGGTCGCGGGATCGAATCCCGGCCGCGGCGGCCGTATTTCGATCGAGGCGAAAAGGCTAGACGCCCGCGTACTTCGATTTAGGCGCTCGTTAAAGAACACCGGGTGGTCGAAATTTCCGGAGCCCTGGACTGCGACGTCCCTCATATTGTGGCTTTGGGAATTAAAACCCAAATAATAATTATTATTATTATCAAGATTACCGAAAACCAACTCGTATCTTTATTCGCAGTAGTCCTCCTGCAGCAGGGATTCTGCTCGTCCAATCAGAGGGTTAGTGTTGGCTCGGATTCTAAAGCCATGCGACTGGTGTGTGGTTCGTAAAGAATAAATAAATAAAACCCTGGCCATTTGTATCTGCCGCCTGTGCAGCGAGTGTGTTGAGCGCGCGTCTTTCTTTCCGCCGCTCGTGTGTGCGTAAAGAGGAATGTGGTGCTGTGCCGATAACGGGTCTCCATTGTTTGCGCGGTTCGATTGCGGCCGGTGCCTGCAATAGAAAGCGGGCGGGCTTCCAATAGCGTCGGCTTGCCGCCGTGCCTCCCCCGCTTGTTCATGTTTTTTTTATTTTCCATTATAGGCCTCATGTTCGAGTCCTTTCCTCAGAGCTGCCTTTTGTGCACCCGATATGAGCTGGGCACGTGAGGGGTGCACGTATGCCGTGCGGTTGCGTACGGCCGACGTCGCACGTATGCTGTACTGTTGTGGATGCTCACAAGACTCCTTTCCCGAGCACTCCTCGCTGTTCAGCCTGGCTTTCAATATTGCGTAGCTTGTCGACATCTCGCTGTGTCAATTGTCCCTTCCATTAAGGCCGGACAAAGCAAACAAGTGTACCTGCGTGCGGTATTATGTCAGTTCGAGAGAAATTGCGTGGAGCGTGTAGACAGCGCTTCGGTGAGTCTATGCGTTGTTGCTTTCTCGCACTCTCTGTTAGGTCTTGCTATTTATCGCAAATTATTTCCGGTGTGTGCTATTTTTCTGAAACTTTCGAAGGATAACTGTAATAATTTGTCACTATGGTATGACGGTCGTAATTTTTCGCGCGTCATCACTTCCTTTAGGCGTCGGCTGTTGCTCTGCTGATGAGCCCCGAAGTCGCGGGTTCGTTTCCAGCCGTGGCGAACGCACTTATGATACGCAAGAACCTTCGGATACGTTGAGTTACGCTCACGTCAATGAACCCTCGGTGGTCGAAAATCCGCGGATCCTAAACTGCAGCGTGCCTGAACACCATAGTCGCGGTTTTGAAGCATAAAAAATGAACACTTTTTTTTCTTGCTCCTCAGCCCGAGAAGTACGATAAGAGAACCGTCTCCCGTGTGCGTAAGCACGTGTTTCGTTGTTAGTATTCAGCGGTTGAAGGAGATGCCAACAAAATCATGAGACCCGGTGGTTATACTAAAGCTTAGTAATACGAGTAGGCAATAAGATCTTGATTAGAAGCTCGGGCAAGGATGCTGCCTATGTACATTACTGCCGAAGCCGTCGATATGCACGCATGCATCGGTGCCGTCGCGTGCGAACGTGCGCTGTGAGAGTCTCGTAACATTGGGAAGCAATGCTTGCGTGGTCACTATGCACCATAAGGATATTACAGTATTTTAGCAAGTTACGGAAATAGGGTACGCAAATACGGTAAGGCAGTATACCGTTAAGCTCCTCCTCTCCCGCTAGTTGTGCTTCAGCCGCCCACAGTTCCAGTAACAGTGCGTCCCACGAACGACGGTTTCCTCGTAAACAATGCGTAGGCTGACAGGCAACAATGAGGCGTGACAATCCCGCAGTAATTTTTGAAAAATCTTTTGTGGTGTTGAGGTGCCTTCACTGGCGAAAGCACAACGAGCAGGAAAGGAGGCGCGCTACCGTACTGCCTTACCGTATTTGAGTACCGTATCGTAACTTGCTAAAATACTACTGTTTTGGAAGGGCAAGCCAGGGGTTTTGTGCGCGCCTGCTGGGCTTCGGGCGTGTGTTGGCTGGCCGATGCGGCAGCGTTGTCTCACTCAGCCGCGTCTCTGGAAGGGGTCGCTCTTCCGGGTGCCGCTGTGCCCCCCCTTCCGTGAAACCATTCTGCCGATGCCGCGTCTCCCGCGTAGACATAAATGGAGCAGCGGATGCGTCCCGCTGATGCTGCAGGCGCGCGCGCCACGGGAATCGGTTTAAGAAAGCGCGCGAGAACTCGGACAGAAGCGGGTCGTGTCGGCTTGGCGACACGAATTGCGTCGAGTCGTGTTGAGACCGTCGGGGGTCGCGTTGAGGAGGCGTCGAGTCTGGCTTAGCGAGCGAGACTCGACGTTGGATGAGTTTGCACAATACAACGGCGTTGAAACGTGCATGTTTCGACACTGTTGAACACGAATGGCTCGGACCAGCCAGCTTGGAGATTTGCGTGACCACCGAGGGGTCAGCGCTCTGAATGCACCGCCAGTATAAATGATATCTGCACACGCACTGTGCGGTTCCTGAAAACTCGTCGGCCTAACTATAAATGTCATTAAAAAAATGCTGTTGTAGAGGCGAGCACGAAGTCCTGTTGCCAGGCGTTGACGTATCGACTCGTGCCCGAACACGCGTGCTCTCAATCCGTCAGGTCATGCAAACGCGGTCGCGTCAGGATCGGTGATCCCGATTTCTTACTCGACGTCGCGTTAATGTAAACCTATGCAACGTGCTTCGCGTCGTGTTACGGACCCGCGCGCAGATGCAGATCAGTGGCGCAAGAGTATATAAATTCGGAATGACGACGGCGACTGGTGGACCGTACCAAGGCGGATGCGACTACCTGTGGTGCTTTGGACTATGAGGCCTCCACCTTCGAGGCGCAGCTGTTCTTTAAAAACGAAGTTTCATTCATTCATTCATTCATTCATTCGTGCTTTGTTGGTGGCTACTCGTACAGTTATTAAGGCGACAGCCTTAGATGCCTCATCAGACGTGAAATTTGATCGTCGGCGCCGACCGTCCCGCGGCGTCGGGGAGACGAGTGATGCAAAAAATCATGATCGCGTGATGACTCAAAGATCGCAAGATTTGTGACGTCAGAAGTTCTGGCGTGACGTCATGTGACGCAACGCCACACGATGCCGTCGTAGTGCCCTCCTTTGGGCGGCGAACAAAATCGGAAAGCGTGCGACCTCAAGGGAAGAAAATGAAGACGGCGCTTTGGCAGTGGCACGTGAAGCCACGGCTCGTGTTCCCTGCTCCCTTATGCACATCGACTGAGAGGAAAAAGAAGAAGTATGGCCTTCGCCTTCGAGACGTCTTATGGGTGAATGCACGAGGGACCCTGTGAGTTTTATTGTTCGCGCTACGTCACTGCCCTGAAGTGGGTGTCGAAGAGGGAAAAACGCGCAGGTAACTGATGCATGCATGACGGCGTCCGTGTTTTGCTTTGGGCGTCATGTCCTCGAAGACCGTTACTTGCGCATAATAAAAGGAAGCCTTTTGTTTCTCTCGTTTTCCTGATGAGTTTCTGCCTCCAAGTGCATCTATGTCGTGCTCCTTGCGTCCTGTTTAATGCATCACGCCAGGTGCTCGCGCTGCCGGCAGCCATTGTACAGTGTGACGGCTTCGATCTGCTCATTCGATGCACGGAAGTTTCCCTTGCATCGTCATCGTCAACGTTATCTTCGAGTCTGCAACAGACGCCACATTGCGGTCAACTCGCGAAACACATGCGTGGGGTGTGTTTCGTGAGTGGATGCGAGTGTGAATGGGAGCGTGTTTTTCGAGGGATTACAAAGTTACCCTAAGTACCTACAATATGACAAGTTACCGACTCTCGACTGATCGGAAGGTCGCGGCTTCGAATCCCGGCCTCGGGCCCCACATTTTCGGTGGAGCCGAAAAGTGCTTGAGGCCGTGTACTTAGATTTAGGTGCACGTTAAAGAACACCAGATGGTCAAAAAATGTTCGGAGCCCTCTACTACGGCGTCCCTCACAATCATATCGTAGGTTTGGGACGTTAAACCTAAACAATTATTATGGTTACCAGCTCGCGCAACAAGTTCTAATGTGCGACCCGCACAAAGCGACGCGTCGGGCGGTTCGAAACGTATCGATTTACAAAGGCAGATATCGAACGTCATCACCGTGTGCCGTCTCGCGTCGCCGGAGACACGCGGCTGGCTGACTGAGGAGCCGCTGTTCCCGAGCAGCAGCTGTCTTCGACAATGGCCGAGTGTGCTGCTTCGTCGATCATCGTCGCCGTCTGCGTCACCGCCTCTCTGGCGCTTCCCATCTGCATGTTGCGTGTGACACGTGTGACCGTGACCTTGGCGAGTTGGGAACCCGGCACGAGCGGCAAGGTCTCGGCCGACTCGTCACGGCGGCAGGCGCCTCGCGCGGACGCTTTGTTTATCTGTGCATCGAAGACAGTGCATGATCCCGAGGCCTCTTCCGCTTACGTGTAACGCGGTGGGGAGTGCGAGATCCGATACGCTGCAGAAATGACCATCGGTAAAAACAACAATGACATAAAACGTAGTAAAATAAAATTTATGTGTCTGATAAAGGTAAAAAATGGAAGAATGAAAATGTGAACATAAACTGACGAATACTAATAATACAGGGCAGACAATACTTTCAAAAGACTAACAAATGCATCATTCTCTTCGCTCAAGTTCGATTCTGCCATTGAGTTACCTCATGGTTACCTCCCAGCCTCTTTAATTTTGGTACACTCGGGGCCATTTTGCAAAGCTTATAGAAAAAAAGAAGGGGGGGGGGGGGGTGACGCTGCAACAATGCTGCAACTATGTAAATAATAATAATAATAATAATAATAATAATAATAATAATAATAATAATAATAATAATAAAAACATGCATTCGGCTGAGTCGACTCGAAGGCGAAAGCCTGTCCGGTGGGGCTATTTCACCGCGCACTCTTATCACGCAATAGTCGCTGTGCTTTTTCTCTTCCCCCCTCCCCCTCCCCCCCCCCCCCCCCCCGCCTTTTTTTTTTGTTAGTTACGCGAACGCCGCAAAGACGAAGTAAACGCATCTTGCGCTTCATTTCAGTCACGCCGTTCAGTTTCACGCTCACGCCCACTTTTTCGTTCAAGGTCTTATTCTCTTGAGGCACGAGCATTTCGTTTTAAAATGGGGGCGGTACAAAATGCAGAGAGAGTTGCCTACGTTGTGTTCGAGACGCGTGCACGCTCGTCGGACTGTCTACGCAGCGGCGGGCAGGGGTACTTTCATTTATTTTCTTATTTTTTTACCCCAGAATATCTAATTTCTCCGCAGAGGACGCTAGCGCAATATCTTTATCTGTGACTCACTGTTGCAACGACATGTGTCACGTGTGTCGCGAGTGGGGCTCTCGTGCATCGCTGGGATAATTTCCATTGCTTGGATGGGTGTACGGATGCTATGAGCGGCCCCTTTATAGCAGGGCGATGACATGTGCGCCACCAGGCTCGTCAAAAAAAATAAGAAATGAACGCAATGCCTTGTCTACTTCGATGAAATCGATCTTGCCATAGACGAAAAAAAAAAAAAAGAAAGAAAATCACAGCCCATTTTTCTACCCCTTACGGCAGAATGACCTTATTTTCGTCATTTCTCTCTACTTTTTTTTTTTTTTTGCAACCGATACTCTAACCGTCTGACACTTATTTTTATTGCGGATGCGTTCAGCTTTCCATTGTTGTCCCTAAAACCCAAGGCTTTATGTAGGCTCGTGCCTAAGCGTACACCTGGGTGTATATCTCGATCCACATTCAATCAGAACATGCTCCGTCGTTTCCTTATCTTGCCCACAACGTATGCATTGTTCTTCTTATTTACGAAATCTCGCTTTATAACTACGCGTTCTAAGGCAACCCGACCTCGCTTCAAAGAGTAAAGCGGTTCCCCTTGAATTATCATAAAATATCTCCCTCCTGATTTCATTTTTGCCCATTTGGTAGTTACTCAGAGCCGGTTGTTTCTTTCTTCTTTTCTTTTTGTCCCCCGTCTCTGCTATGCAATAAATCGTGTCATCAGCGACGATGGTGGCACCTGGTGGTGATCAGCCATGCGGCCTGAATCTCTGTATGAGCAATCCGTGTGTTCGGTATCCTATTCGCCATTGCTTCGCTTGGGCTGCTCGTGGAAAAAGGCGGACGCCGCCATTTACACGGTGCTGGTAGCGTCACTAAAAAAATTTTTCCAGTGACTGTGGTGGCGCACGCGCCATTCACCCGGCGGGAAAGTCGCGAAACGCTGTGGTGGGGTCTGCATGCCTTTTGGATCACGGAGGCTTTTCTTCTGGTGTGGCCGGATGTCTCGGATCACACCTTGAAGCTACGCACCCCCCCCCCCCCCCTCCCCAGCTCAGTGAACAAGGAACACGTATGCGGTTCAGGAACGTCAGATAATTTCATCAGACTTGGTCAGTGACCGTGTTTAATCTCATCCAATGTCTAACCAGACGAACTTTCGTCGAACTCTTGACGACAAAGTTACTGTATTGAGTACGTAGGCCGTGCTGCGTGTCCTCGACTCTTTCTCGCAATACGCGCAAAGGGAAAGCGCTGCTAGTTTGTTGTCGAGCTTGTCTTGTACTTAATATACCTCTCGCTTTGTTCTGCTGCTTCTTTTCTAGTTTGCCAACGGTGGCTTGCTTCGGTTAGATCGATTGTTCGTGTCGTTTCATGTACGTTTCTTTTTATATATACCGCTGCCGACGACTTCTACATATAACCAACCGGCGCGGCGCAAAGGTACAACCCCTTCGCAGCGTATAGCTATGCATGAGAGGCAGCCTCAGAAGAAACATTGCCACCTGCGGCGCTTTGCCACTTCATACAGAGCGTGACGCCGTGTAGTACCTGCTTTGCATTAGAACACCGCCTCGAGTCCCCCTGTTCTGCCTAAGGCTCGTGTTTTTTCCAACCTGAACGGCGATTCGGTGTCGAGATTTAAAAGCCCCTGCCGCGTCTCCACCACGCCTGCGGGAATCTGTTCTCCGTTCTAGCAAGCCCGCTTAAATGGGAACGAGGTGGAGGCGTACGAAACGATTTTACGTAAGACATATGGGCGCCACCGCCCTGGGCTTTTTTTGAATGAAGGTTTTCTTATTTTTGTAGATCGCGACGTGAGTCGATAAGGTCAGGGAAACGTCTACTGCGCCAACTCAGCCGTTTTCGTGCGTATACGTCCTCGTAGCACTGTTCGGTTATTCGTTGAAGGGGCCATACGCCCAATTTTCGCTCAACATCTGTCATTTGGACTAATCGTTGGGTATTCACTGTTAGGCTGGCGAAATTTCAGCGCATTTGGTTGAGCACTTAATTGATAATGAATATTTTAATAAACACGTGAGCGACCTGAGAGTCTGACAACACTGGCGCACTCGCGAGCTCTGACGTAACAAGCTGCTTGCTTTGCGAGCGTCCATATTCGGGCCAACGATATTGTCTGCGCGTATACAATCGAGCTACTTCAGCTTGGCAATGAATATTAAATGATTTGCAGCGGCTGAAACTTAACCCCGGCTTCGCTCCATGCAGCACATGACGTCACACACGCCATGACAAAATGCCGGCGGTGGGCGGGGTTTATAGCCGGCGACTTATATAGGGCTCATTTGGCAATGAAATATTCTCTTGCCGTCCATTTCCCATATAGGCACAGGCACAATGGACCCTCTTCTTCTATTTTTCGCTGAAAGCCGCAATTTTGTGGGTGACCGTGTCATGGCGTATTTAAATATACAAAACAGCAAGGTTACGGCCCAATATTGCGGTATCGAAACCCGTCCGTAAAATGGTCGATACACTGTCGCTGTCCCTCTGCCGTGGCCGGAGGCTCTCGCGTCGTCTTGTTACTGTCGCACAAAAAAAAAAAAAAAAAAAAAAAAAAAAAAAAAAAAAAAAAAAACAATAAAAAAAAATAGGGCGTGGCTTCCGCAAATCCATCGAGCATTGGATAAGGTATGAGTCACGCGCACTCGAATGCACGCGGAGATAACGTTTGAGAAAGTGGCATGATTATACGGAAGAGCCTCTCGAATCGAGTTTTCTGTGAAAATTGGTCGTTTTACGGCTAGTGCATGTTATACGTGCATCTCACAGCCAAAATGGCGTCTTCGTCTTTAGGTGAGCGCTCGTCGCCCTCCAGCTACTTCGACGACTCGCCGAAGGAGCTTGTGACGAATTTCACTCACAAATGGCTGCATAAGCAGACGTAGCAAATGGTATGCAATGTTATTATTCGAACTCGGCCGTCATTCGAAACGCAAATCAAACCGGACTACTTTGCGGAGTAGTACGTGTGCAGTAGCTCCGCCTCCGTAGCTTTGCCTTCGTTGCCAAGAAAAGCTCATTGCTTATCAGTGGCCGCTGGCGGTGATAGGGCGAGAAAACGAAGCGGAGCACGGCGATCGCTGTGTATCATTTCATCTGTTCTTGCGTGCGCGCGTGTTAGTGTTTGTGTGTGTGCGCGTCACAACGGGCGCCACGATTTCAAGTCGTTATCTGTATCATGCTTTCCACGCGTCGTAAAAAGCGGACGCGTGGCAGGAGGGACAACAGTGCACGGAAAAGCGTTGCCCTTTCCACTTTATTTTTAACAGGGCCACCCGAGTGTCTATCGAAGTGCGGTTCGAGGCTGTTCGCCCCACGCGCTCGCGTGTTCCCTCTCATAATGCTCACGATGGTACATTTGCGTCGTTGCGTGGATAATCGTGAATCAGTACCGGCTTGCCCTGTTCCCTTCACTCGATGTTTGATCTTCGATGGCCGGACAGCGTTGCGATATATGCAGCTTCACCTAGTATGCGGACACAGAGAGAGCCTCCTCCTGCAGCGGCGAGCGAGCTCCCTCCGGCCAACCGGTGTGGTGGTGCCTGATTGCTGCCTCGGCCCCGTCACGCTGGCGAGGCTGCTGCGCCGGCAGCGTTCGTGACTGCCTCGCAGGAGGGGTGCAATGGCCTTTCGCGCGCTGCCACCGCACGCGTCTTGCTGCCAGCGAGGAGAGTGTGCGAGCCACTTGGCAGCACGCTACGCTGTCTGCTCGCCAGGCACGTTGTGTTGCCTGCGCACGGGGCTCGGCTAATTGCGTTTTTATTCTCCTCGAGAGCGCGCCACAGGCATACTGCATTTAAAGTCCCTAACTGCATTGCTCCTCGCCCTTTCCTTCTACTGCTCACGTTGCTGCCTTTGTTGTCGTCACTGACCGGGGGGGGGGGGGAGAGAGAGAGAGAGAGAGAGAGAGAGAGAAGGGCTATCTACACTTTCGCGCAGTCCGAGTACGTCACGGCGTTGAGCACTTTACTCCCACGCGGTCTCTACCGACTGTTTCTTTTTCGTAAACAGTAGCGTTATTCATCGCTGCTGTAATCCCCCGAGATGCTGGGTGTACCTTACGGACAAAGCCAGTGCTCGAGACGGCAGCGAACATCTCGAACGAGAAAAGACTTTTTCCCTCCGTTCACGCGAATTGACATCTGCGCGCGTAGTGCACGCAACTGGAGGATCGAAATCCTGTTAGTTTGCCAAGCCGAAACATTATTGTTACGCCACATTTCCCACCATCCTTTCACCGTAGAACACACACACCCGCAGCCGTGGTCTAGTGGTTGTGCTGCTCGACTGCTGACCCGAAGGTTGCGGGATCGAATCCCAGCCGCGGCGGCCGCATTTCGGTGGAGACGAAATGCTAGATGCTCGTGTGCTTAAATTTCGGTGTACGTCAAGTGACCCCAGGTGGTCGGCATTTCTGGAGCCCCCCTACTACAGCGACCCTCTGTTTATCATGCATCATGGTCTTGGCACGTAGCACCCCAGCAGTACACACACGCACTCCTCTTTTTAGTCGGCATCGTTTTCTACGTTTTACTAATAGATAATTATAGTTCAGCGGGCTTAGCGGAATAGCGGGATCGCAATGCGCATGCGCAGTACGCTAAAGGACCCGTAACGTTTACCGTACAGTTCGTTCTCAGCAAATGGCTTCGCTTGCCTTCAGGCAGCTTCGACGACCGAGTATTACGGATAACTTAGCGGAGTTTTGAGATAGCTTCCCATTTCAAATGTTCCCAGGCCTAAGAAGAAGATGCGCGTACTGCAACATATAATTGTTCGCTTTTGGTGCGTGGGGTTTATATTTACTTTTATGTTTACTATAAACGTAGTGATATTGCTGTATGCGGGCATTCAGGCGAGCATTTTCTCTTTTTTCTTCTTTCACTCTTTTTAGCGCATTCATCCTCCGCTAGATGCTATTTCCTTAACCCCCGCTATCACGCTAACGCTAAACTATAACCGTCTAATAATTCATGGGATTTAACGCCCCGAAAGCACGATATGATTATGAGAGACGCCGTAGTGGAAGACTCCGGAAATTTCGACCACCTGGGGCTCTTTAAGTGCACCGACACCTTTTTTCGGAGGTGTGTTTACACTGCCATACAAATCTCCTGTATACAGAGACGGCTCTGAGCAAGGTGTGAGCTGCTCAGCAAACGCTGGTAAGATATTTTATTCTGATATTAAAGCCAATTTTCCCGTGGCGCACCCGCCGACATCGACACTAGCTTGACGTCAGGGTACAGTACTAATCCTGGTGACTTCACGCAGCAGTCAGGCTAGTTGTGATGACGTCGGGCACCAAAACTTCCAAAATGGCCGCTTGCGCGTCACCAACGGAGCCACGGTGCGAAGCGGCCTTGGAAACGTGCACGATATATTGCGTGAGCACGTGACGAAAACCTCCTACCGTGTTGTGACGTCAGGGTGCAGTAGGAACCGAAACTAGCTGTCAAAAATACACTAATTACTTTTTCAGGGCGCACTCACGCTTAGCAATACATTTTCTAGGCTCTTGAAGGCTTCACCTTTCGTTTGACGCAAAAAAAAAAAAAAAAAGAAAAACTGAAAGTTTTCGTGTCAGTACACCCCTCAACGCTCACCTAAATCTAAGCACACGGGCCTCGAGCATTTTCGCTTCCATCGAAAATGCGGCCACCGCGGCCGGGATTCGATCCCGCGACCTGCGGGTCACTCGAGCAGCATTAACCACCGTGGCAGGTTTTTCTACGTTTTTATTTAGTGCGCTGTCAGCGTGCGTCTGTGGATTTGTGCCGCCTTGCGCGTGCCTGTGATATGCGTTCATTGCGACGGACGTCCACTGCTCCGTGTTCGCGGTAACGCGGCTGCTACTAGACGCCTCCTCGCCATGTCCCTCTCCTGCGCCTTCTTGCGAGAGCATTCGTGGAGAAGCTTACTTCGGCGCAGCTGCAGCTCCCGTGCGCGTGCCGCGAAGTGAATGACGTAACGCGCCGCAGCAGTCACGCACCCCACGGTTGTTATGTCGTGCCAGACTTCTTTCGGTATCGCAGCGGCCTTGGGGAAGTTTTTGATAATACCCAGCCTTTGTCCAGGGCTCAGTAAAGAAGGAAGTGTCGTTCCATTGTTTACCAGTACGCGCAATTATACATGCGCTTCAAGGCAAGAGGACCGTCTGCAGGGCCTTGTGTGCTCTCCAACATAATCCCGAAGTGTGGCACCGACAGTGTGGTTGACTAACGAGGCTCGTTGCTGTCGTGTCGTTCACTGCGCGTGTACATATGAAGAACTGTTTTTTCGTAACGTACACATTGGTTCCAATTGGCGTCGTTTCTTAAGCCTCAGCTTTGGTCGCATTGCTGGTGCACCACTCCGAAGTTTCGACGGCGAACGCTGTGAGAATGCGAAGAAGCGTCTTGTTTCTTTCTTTGTTTTTCTTCTTTTTTTTTCTTCGAGGTTGATCTCAGTGAGACCTTTTACCTGCGCGCTATCGCTGGACTCGTTCGCTCGCCATCGGTTATTTGCGTCCCACATGCGCTGCACAGTCGACCAGATGAGGCCGCGTTCACCGACATGCAGTAGAGTGTTCTAGCACTGACGGCAACAGCATACCGCCGTGGTCGGCCCGTATACGTAGCATTTTTTTAGCCTGCAAGACCCCTGGTATCCACTTCGATCATCACCACTTACGTTACCGTACGCAGTAAGCAACCTAGTGCGGCTAAAACGTTTTAAAGGGAGCTACCTGCTGACCACGACGGCACGGTACTTCCGTTCTTGACGTACTGTAAACCGAAACTGCAGAAACACTCTGGTGTCGCACCCACGAGGGAAACCGTTCTTCTCGGCTGCACACTGACAAACACCTCCGATAGCGCTCCTGTGCGTGTGTGTTCCTTCGCGTGATCGCGGCGATTGCCGCCACTGCGTGCGTCTTTCCGTGTGCTGGTTCCCGTGAGAGAGAGAGTGGATAGTCGTAAATGTGGGCTACTCGGCGGTAATCCTCTCTCTCCCCCTGAGCTCTGTGTGTGTCGCCGGTTGTCCTTCACGCGTCGTGCTCCCTCATCGGGCCGTGCGTGATCATCCCGATGCGTGCTGCATGCCTGGTCCGTGGACCCGTTGTGGCTGCTGCTGCTGCCTGCGATTCACCTCTCTGCCAACATGGCGGCTCGCAGCATCGGACAGACCGTTGCCTCCAACACCGTAGCTCTCGAAGGGTGAGCTCCGTGCATTGTTTGGTCTCGTCGTTCCATCCGATGCGCGGTTGTCCCGACAAAAGGTGTGTACAGTCGCACTCAATCTGAGCTGCAACACGGTACCGTGCCCGTGGTGGGATGGATCCCAAGCATGCACGGCGACGACACCTGCGGACGTTAGAGCACAGTTTACGTAATAGGAGCAGTCGTAACAGAACTTCAACGGTTGTAACATATCGGCGCTACGGTGTATATTGGCACCACTTTGACTATGGACACCATGTTGCTGATCGTATCGAGCGCGACTGTACGTATCATCGCCGTACATAACCTCCTACTTTCCTGTATGGAACAAGCTATATATATATATAGTAAAGGAGATAAAATGTATATCTATAGCACAACATGCATTCAGTTCAGTGTGCTGCTCTTCACGAAACCACTCAACGAAAAAAAAGAAAAAAAAAAACAGCACTGCACATTAACCAATCTGCGTTCTTTCCCCTTGTATTGCGTGTTTTTGAAAGTCAGTATGAGTAACCATATCCAAACATATATAAAGCGAGTGATTTCATCTGAATGTTCATTGCACGCGGTCTCTTGCTGCAATGGTAGTCGCTTATAGCCAAGAGCTTCGTTTAAAACTATGTGCCTTGACCTGCGTGGCAAATACTGCAGACTATAGCCAGGAGGTTTTCAAAGTTCTCGAAACTTTTGTAGTTTGCACATTAACTTTTTTAACTTTTTCTTAAGCGAGGTTTCACTTGCTGAATAGCGTGATTTGTAGCTCAAAAATCGACGACAAAGGCTAGAAGGCGTATGAGAGTGGAAAGAAGGAGAGGTGGTGCTACGCTCAAAAACGTTGCTGCAGAAGCTGAAACGTAACAGCGATCCCAGGATGGGTGAAAGAGGCGGGTACAATGCCCTGAGGATAGCACATGCGGTTCCTTACGTGCTCAAACTGAGCCACAGTTTCATGAAGCTGACGAACAGGTATATACTGTGTACCGTCTGTTTTCTCTGCCCCGAACAATTTGGCCCTTAAGCACCCAAATCAAATCAATGTAGGCAAAATCTAGCTATATATATATATATATATATATATATATATATATATATATATATATATATATATATATATATATATATATATATGTATATAATATTTGTTCTGTACTGTGGAAGCAGTGAAAAAAAAAGAACTGAGGCGTAGCAGTAGCACTAGCACCCAATTAATCTCAGCGCACATTGACTCCATGCAACAGTATGCCGGCTACTTTTGTATGCTTGTCTCATTTTTTTCATTTGCTTGTAAAGCGCGCGTCCTTTTCCATCCAACTCCTGTATTCGGTGTACGTTGACTCACTAGTTAGTTACCTTGCCTGAAACCGTCGAAGTGAAACCGACTGTGTAACCCGGGTTGCGATGTGCGCTTTTAGCTTCCCTTCCGCGCTTGCTAACGGGGCCAGCTTGTTTTGTTTACGTCTCGCGTATATGCATGGGAAGTCGTTCCGCTGCCGCTTATTTGGAGCAAGCGGCCGCCTTCGACGATCCGTATGACGTCTGCGGGGCCCAGCGGGCACTTCCGCTTCTCTTAAGCGGATTTGCCTCATTCGCGGGCGGTGCACTGCGCAGTCCCGATAAGCGGTTGTCTATTACGCCAACTTATATCGGGTGTGCGCGCCAAGATAAAGGAAGCGCTGCTGAAACCCTTGATGGCGCGACGAAATTACGAAATGCGCAGGAAACACCCGAATCAACACGGCTAACTTGAGATCTCTTGGAGAGGCATATTCGTGGAGAAGTGGATATAAATGTACAGACATTCTACGCGCCCTCAAAGCTATAGACTGTTCTTCCATAAATGGGCCCCCATGCAGTGAGCACTTTAAGACTGGTGAAAAACATGGAGGACGTTCGAGCTTCGCCTTCGCGTGTGGAACACGATAGCGTGATCGGGTCCCGTGCTCATCGCCTTCTCGATCGCTCGCCGTGTTTCGCTTCTCATTGGTCACCCCAGGCGCCCCGTGAGGAAAGGAACGTCTGTGCGCGTAAGATTGGCCGTTGGAAACATGCCTACTGCAAGTACATTTGCGAAGCGCCCAATACGCTGTAATTCATTACTTCATAAGTTTGGGAAGTACCCTCAACGCATTGGACGGCAATATGCGCACCTACGCAAGCTGCACACTTTGTTGATGCTGTGACCGTTGATGGTCCTATCGCAACACATTTCTTCTTAGTTATTTTAGGAAGGGTAAATATAATGGGGGGGAGGCGGGGATCAAAGCTGAGACCACGTTCTGTTATATTTAATGATTCCGCGGCAGACACGTGGATATCGAATTTTTCGTACCATACATGTCTAGGTTAAATTGCGCCTAAGAGCGAATAATGATTGACACGTTTCATCAAGTTGCAGTGCTGATGTTCATTTCTTTGCGATAAGCGCACACAACCAGCACACATTGTTGCTTCGGCGTTTCATAATTATCCGCAGCGAAGCACATTTGTCTCGTTCGTCTCAAAGTGGGCCGTCGGCTTACGCGTTTGGATGGAGTAGACGGCTGCGAATAATTTTTTTTTTCTTTTTTCTCGCGAATCGGGATTTATTCTTTTTCCCCCAGAATAACTGTGCCGCAGGTGTTCGTCCGTAAGCTCGTTCACTGTCAGAAGGATCAGTGCCCTTTCATTCAGCGGCGTTTTTAATGTATTTTTTTTCCCCTTCTGTCTACGAGATGCCTCTTTCTTTTGCAGTGTTGCATGACGTACAACCCCCTATTTGGGCCGCGCTTTTTTTCCCAGAGACTCGCTTCCTCGCTCGTCCCACTTTTCTGTCTACGGTCGAAGCCCGAAAACCGAGCTCGTTCGAAACGTCCGTGCGGTGCCCGTTTATTTGTTTGTTTTTTCTTTTTCATTCGCTTCTTTTTCCGTCCTTCTCTTAGGGCTGAATCGGAACGGTACGGTTGGCTTGACCGACGCAGCGTCGAGTTGATGACCGCTGTCGAAGCTGTTTCGATTCGTTCCGGCAGCCTTCTGTGTGTACGCAGCGCTCTCGGTGCACTTCGTTTTGACGCTGAATAAACAAAATGTAAGCAGCCAGTCCCTCTCCCATTTTTCTTACCTATTATAGCCTCAGAGCGCAGAAGAGCTTCACGCAACCGCATGGCCTCGATCCATCCAGCTATATGGAGTAGTAGTAGCGCGCCCGTTGTGGTATTAGTAGGCGCAGTCTTGTATAGTAGATAGATGATATACGGGGCGGCCGGATTGAGGAGGTAGGCGGCGATGATGAACTTGGGGCCGGTGCTCCGTCTTTTCTCGTCGTGCGCTTCTTCCGTTTTGTGCGTAGAGCCTATTATGTGCGCCGACATTCGCGGCTGCTGCTCGGTGACCCACTTCTCTGCAGGCTCTGCCTTTTTATAAAGTCCTTTGTGCTTGCGTCTCTGTGTGTGTGTGTGTGTGTGTGTGTGTGTGTGTCACTGGGGCTGCGCGCGGCACCGACCCAAATGACGGCCGCGCCAGGTTTCTTTTATGTTTTCCTTTTTCTTTCTCGAGACCCCCTGAATCTACGTTTAGCGCTATATTGTTCGGCGCTGACCGTCCGCACGCTCCACCGAACCTTTTCTACGTAGACTGGCGCAGTCTGCGTAAAGACTGACGCAGAAAGTAGCGGCGGTGAAAGAGAGAGAGAAAAACTGAAGCCAAGTCAGGACGGGGGATACGCGCGTTTACGCTGTGCGCACTGTAGTATTTTTGTCGTATGTGTAGTGGATTTTTTATCCCTACGCATCATCAGTGCGTATACCGTTCTGCTGCGGGCACAGTGATAATTTGTTGCCAAATAGCAACAACCTGAAGCCTTGAAATTTCCTGTACTCTTTATTTCAGGTGTCGCACGGTAAATTCTTGTTCTAAATATAGTAAAAATTTCTCACTTAAACGAATAGCAATTTTTTTTTTTTTTTTAAGTGGTGAAAAATGGCGCTAGGAAATATGCGGCCTCCATTGTATCGCTCCTCTGCGTGACAGAGTGCCTGGGCCGCGTGGGCGGAATAATTGGTCGGTCGTAGGGCGAAAGTGAAACTCGTAATAATTTGAACTCTGTGAAAAGGAGAAGACGCGTCTCCGTTCAGCAGCATCGGCCAACGCTCGGCGCGCTGGGCTTGCTGCTCGCTCGCCTCGGGTCCGGCATCTGTCCCGGACGGTGCTCTGCGCGGACTGTCTGCGTTTATCAACGCGAAAGCCGTAGACGCCTCATCAGACGTGAAATTTGATCGTCGGCGCCGACCGCCCCGTGGCGTCGGGGACGGCTAATGCAAAAATTCATCATCACGGGATGGCGTCAAAATATGACGTCATCATGACGTCAGGGATCGCTAAATTTGTGGCGTCACAAATTCTGGAGTGACGTCATGTTAGGTAGCGCCACGCGATTACACACGATGCCGCTGTAGCGCCCTCCTTTGGGCGGCGAACAAAAGCGGAAAGCGTGCGACCTCGAGGGAAGACAATGAAGACTGCGCTTGGCAGTGGCACGTGAAGCCAGGGCTCGTGTTACCCTGCTCCCTTATGTACATCGAGTGGGTAGAAAAAGAAGAATATGGCCTTCGCCTTCGAGTCGTCTTATGGGTGAATGCACGAGGGACCCTGTGGGTTTCTTATCCTAGAGACACCGAAGAAACGCACCGCCAATAAACCCCTTTTCACCTGTAATTTATTTGATGATCGTTACGGGGCTGGCATGTGTCCGTTATATTGCGCGAAGCAGGTAGGACGAATGGGAGTACGCGAGCGGACCTCTCCGTCTTCTCGGCCGTACCCGTTACGTGTCACAAACCATTCTGACGGCTACACTTCTGGATTCAATGTCTATGTTGGATGACTATATTTATCATTACTGTTTTGGTTATCGTCCCACGTGCGTGGATTTTGCGAACTATCGGCGCGTAATCATGCAAGTAAAAAAAAAAAAGAGTAGGTTGACAACGCCTGGCGTGGGAACCGAGTCGGCCCTGCATAGCGGGCGCTTGCCGCTTCCTCGGGGGGGTCCGCGGTGTCGTGAGCGCTCTTTCGTCGACCGCCTGCGTTATCGCAGGCACGGCGTAGAACCGGTACTTGCGGCGTAGCTTGGTGCTGAATAAAAGAGAAAAAAAAAAATGAATCAAAAGAGAGGGCGCCGCCGAGGCGTCGAGTTATCACCCTCTCCGGCTATATTGTAGCCTCGTTGTGGGCACACGATAAATGTGACGTCGTCGAGTCTCCTCCGAAAGCCGTTGTAACCTCCTTGTGGCGCAACCATACCGAGGTGTTTAGTTTGGTGAGCGAGTTTTTCGGCGCGTGATGCGTTTGCCACTCGCTGATATTGAGATAGGGTGCAGGTTTTTTGTTCTTCTTTGCTACAGCACGTCTGCGAGTTTCGCACGCATTTATGAGGGAGAATATGCACGGTCCGATATAGGCTATCTTGCGGACGGGTTTCGGGGTCGCCATATTGGGGTGTTAACCCTGCCGTTTTGTATACGAACGGTGTTACGGTGTGCGCATGCGCATGGAAAACGGTTGGGTTGGTGCATTCAACGTTTCCTGTCCTTACGAATTCCCGTCACGAGATACAAAAGATAAGAAAACATTCGTGTAACAGCCCAAGGTGGTGCCGCCCATGTGTATTACGTAAAACCGTCTATGGATGGCTTGCACATAACGTCACCGAAAGAGCCACGTAGGAGCACCAACATGGCGGGACGCGAACTTAGTGGGGTCACGTTAGTGTTTTCAGTACATAGCATGCTGCTTCCTTCGCTATTCATGCACACAGGCCCAATAACGTTCCAGCGACGTTAAAGCGGATGCTTGGGCTAGTTGGTGATCTGGAATCAACATTTTTGCACGGCGCAAGAAAACGAGGACGTAGGGAAAACGAAAACAGCGACGTTGTTATCACACTGAAACATGTTTGTCGCCGGCGTGATTGTACTGCCGTGACGTCATCCGAGCCGCCATGTTGGAACCGTGTTGGCCGTCCATGACGTCGCGGGCAAGCTATCAACTTGAGATCGAAAGCAGGCTTTTTTCTTCATTCTCTTCTTTTTTCCCAGCCCGCCTGTAAGGTTCCCACGCATTGTGGAGAACATACACGGTGCTTATGTAGAGCGGCCGACACACCGTAACGTTACAGAATTAAAAGGAAGAAAAAAGGGGGACACCGACCATGAAAGAGAACATGAAAAAAAGACGTTTCGGCTCTCCTGACGGCAGCCTTGTTCACACTGAAAACGAGGACGAGTGAAGCGATGTTTATGAGGGCTTTAAAATGTGACGTAAGCAGCGGCCGTAGACGAGGGAGGGTTCCGGTCATTTCGGTTCCAATGTGTTATCCGTCGTTTGAATCAGGGTGGACTCTAGGTGGTGTCTTGCAGACAGTTTTTTTCTATAACCGTAACGTTGAGCGAGCGTTTGTAGACGCAGCAGCGGTCGCGCTGTTCTAGTTTCCGGTTTTGCCCCCCGACTAACCAGTCAGCGGCAGGGCGACCCACTTCCCTCCTCGCGTCTCTCGCTCGTCGAGGAAGTCCCCGTTGCGACAGTCCGCAGACGGTGTACGCGTCCTCGGAGAGAGAGCCTCTCATCCCCGTACTCTGATTAGCATTGTGCTCACGCGCGCCGCCGACAGGAGTGGGACGTCGCCTTGGGGACCCGCGTGGCGGCAGCTCGGCGGTCTTACGACAATTGGACGCGGTATATAATTCAGTTCCTTAGAAGGTGTAGTTGCTCGCAAGTGCGGATTGGGTCGCCTCGTGTCGACTCCGTGCGCCATATGGTCGGGACTCCATTCCGACGCACAGCCTGCGTAGATATGCAAGGTCGTCCAGCTGCTTCGCGGTAGTCGCCCCTGTATATTCGAGCCACCACGGAACCGTGGGCTTAGAATAGTGTTTCGGTAATGACCTTCCATGGAATTGCGAGTCGCATCCGTAGAAGAATCTCCGTCGAAGAGAATTAATTGTATACAATTTCCTACAGCTTGAACGCCGTGGACTTCGAGCTCCGTGGCTGTTTCTATAGCTTGGTCGCCGAACTGCGTTTTTCTCTACATTTCTTTATTTGTTCATTTATTAATTTTCGTACGGCAGCGCCTTCGCAGGACGCCGACGTGGGGTACGCTTGAACGGTTGGTGCTCTCTACGTTGCGGCACGGTCGATGCCATGTGCCGAACGTTGATTGATTTATTGATCCATCGATTCTAGGGGTTTGACGTCCCAGAAAAGCTCGCGAAGAGAGACGCTTTAGTGCACAGACTGCCATCACAAAGAGCTCTGTCCTCAAAGGGAGATTCACAATGAACGCTCGAGAGAGCGGTATCGCTGCATTCCACACCTACCGGAACTCCGCCGCTGCCTCCGGGAATCGAACCCGCGATCTCGTAACACCAGAAGGAGGTTTTTCCTTTCTCTCTCTCTATTCTGGCTATTGAGTGAGCTCTGCGGTGGGTTGCAGCAAGGAATGCCGTTTATGTTGTTTCGTTCATTGATCAAGTTCAAGAACAGCGCAACCGCGAATAAAGAAGGGAACGAGGACCAGCGTCGTTTTTTCTTCTGAGCTTAACTAAAAATGACCGACATTACTGAATTCTCAAAGTTAATGCCAGTTGGCAGTTAAGATACCGTGGAGGGCTTGACCTAGTAACATAAAACAAACAAAATCGTTGTCGACTTAACGGTAAATGCGGATGAAATGAGTTTGCAATTACCTCTGACTGCCCGCCATTACCTTAATAGCCAGTATTAGCCAACACTAGGCCACAATGCCGCTACAGTGCGAGTAAATACGGTATATGGCAACCGCGAACCGCCGGTTTCACAAACTTTGGGACACGTTTCTCCGCTTAGCCCTTAAAATGTAACTCTCGCACATCGCGTTAAAAAACACTCATGCTCGCTCAATAGCGCGTGACACGTTGCCGTGTAGCATTACGCCTCTGCATCGGACGTTCCTGCCGTCATCGGTCCGAGAACGTGTTTACTGGGATGCACAGCACGGCGCGGAACTACCAGTGCGCTACACGTCGAGTTTATGCGTGGAGTGCAGCCACTCGTCCGCATTATCGCCGTCAACCGAAGCATTGTCGAGGTGCTGCCGTGTGAGCACTTCCTTTGCATGGTGTGCGAAGGACGAATGTGCCGACGCTGTTTTTGCAATGCGTCAAGGTGTACTACTCATTCTGAACTGTTCAACGCGCCTGTTCAGTACTGCCGAAACAGGCATTGATGCTTGTTTCGATGCTTCTCCGGACAGTGAGCAGTCGCTCTGATTTGCATTTCTGACGTCGATAGCCAATCGAGTGGGCTGGATTTCGAGTACAGCCGACGAGTTCATCCTGAGTGCATTTGGCCAAGCTTACATCGAAGTTGTTGCGGGGATATCGCGACCGTTTTCGTGCGACGAGGCCCTGCGGAGAGCTGTCCGATATAAGTCAGCAGCGCCACTTGCGTCAGACTCACGAATTGGCATTCTTTCGAACGTAACGTTTATCACTTATTATAAACATTACCGAGTATTCGCCTTGCGAAGACACACACCACCTATCCTCTGCGCGGTTTATATTAGCCTATAATATTATGTTCTCGCATTGTCCGTTTACCGACTCCGCTTTTGATGTCAGCTTGTAGTATGCGGTGATAGATACGAGGCCTGTGCAGAGGCGCGCCCTGGAGATGACCGAGGTCGGCGTATTTAAACGACAGCCTCAGATGCCTCATCAAACGCCTAAAGTGGTCGTCGGCATCGGCGGCGTCAACACGAGCGATGCAAGGAATCGTCACGTGGTGAAGTTATCATGACGGCACGGGCCATTGCATTAATTCAGTCTCAAATCCAATGAACGGGTTGTCTAGTCTTCAGTAAGCCCGGCGTGCCGCGATCGACAGTGTGGTCCCGGACTGAGAGCCCCACGCGCTGGACCCGAATGTCATCATTAATAGATGTTTTTACTATCACTTTTTCTTGTACGTTGTTGCGGTGTCGTGTCCGCTGGAGCTCTTACCAGTTCCAAAGTTCCCAGGTTGACAGATATACGCCGTTATATATGTGCTGTTTGCTACTCAGTAACGCGTAAATCTTTTCTCGGTGGGTTTCGCAATTGTGTCAACACGCGAAAGAAAAATCATAATAAAGCAGCCACCCATGCCCTTAGACAAATTACTGTGCTGCCCTTGTCACCGCTCGTGCGCACGTGCTGTCCGTCCACTGTTAGCAGGCTGTCTCAACGCTCGTTAGCGCTGACCCTCCTTCGGAGGCTGATCGCAATGAGGCTCGTCGCAGGCCTCAGCGGGTACTAATGGGCAACGCGCGTGACTTCAACGTAAGCAGGCGAACGTTTGGACGGACCCTGTATGTGAAGGGGAGGGGACACGTGACGAACTGTGCTAAGGAATTAGCCTTGTGCAATAGTGCCGTAGCCAGGGGAAATGGGGGGGGGGGGGGGGGTTCAACTCCCTCCTTCCCGAAAATTTTCAGTTTTGCATGTGTTTATACAGGGTGTCCCAGCTATCTTTAGCCAAGGGTTAAAAAATAGAATTATTTGAGGCAGGCGAGTGAAGGTCAGTTGAATATTGCTTACAGCCATCTTGCGCACTACAGGCAATTTTTTGTTTCGTAATTAACTAATTTGTTAATTATGATTAATTTACTAACTTGATAAATATTGACTTTACGCAAGAAATGAGAGTTGCAAAGTACGAGAGCGTCTTCAGAAACCCCCATTGCATTATTTGCGATAAAGAAAGTTTTACGCGCACCATTTTTTCCGTGCTGCAAAGAAAGCCCGCGAAATACAAAAAATACCACGTGACTAGCGCATTCGCGCGCCGCGACCGTGCTGCTCTCAGCCGTAGTAGGCACTATAGCCGTAGTTTGAGCGAACGGATGCGCTCTAATGCATGCGCTCTAATGAAGTCATGCGCGCACCGTATGGCGCATGCTTTTGATACGCAGGTCGCTCGTCTTGCAAATTCTGGTTTTCCGAGTGACGTGATTTGTTCCGTATCGGAGAAACTGATAACGAAGCTTAAGAAGGTTCAACGCCGTGAGGATAGCTCCCCGGAAGGTAGCAAGAAAAAGAGGCACGCAGTTATTCCATACATACACAGAACCGCACATGGTTTGAAAAACGTTGGTTCGCGTTATGGCGTAAACGTGGTGTTCTCAGCACATAATAAAGTAGGGAATGTCTGTGCTATGGTAGATAGAGCGGTGTGTCAGAGGCCAGAGAAAAGGAACAAATGCGTCACCAATCATGTCCACAGATATGCGCCTTGCGCTACTGGCGTGGTTTACGCCATTCCACTGTCTTGCGGCTGTGAATACGTGGGTCAAACGGGACGTTGCATAAACGTGCGCTTACGTGAGCATGAGCTGACGCTTTCAGGTGCTGCAGTCACCTCTCATTTGGCAGCTCATTGCAGGTCATGCGGTTGTGTGCCCCACTTGCAGAGAACCACTGCCAAATATAGACATTTGGATCAGCGCACGCGTGAAATAGCCGAAGCCTCTTATATTAGATCAAATAACAAGTGCATAAGCCATCCTTCCATCACTCTTCTAGATGAAGAATATAACTACCTGTTAGACAAGACCTGAATCATGTTGCGTATTAACACATGTGCACATGCACACAGTTTTGGTGAATCATTGTTTCCTATATATGTTCTTTCTTTTTCCAAATAAATTTTAGTTGTGAGTTCAGCGCTGTGTCCCTTCTCTGTCCGTACTTAACCCGTTGCGCTGTAAAATATTCCACGGTGAACGTTTACGTGTGTAATACGGTTCGACGAACCTAGAAGTAATAAGAATAACTGCACTTAAACTATATAATTTAAAAATGAGATGCAATCCCCGCTGCGACAGAATCGTAATAAAGAAATATACACAAAGGTATCGATACCTGACGATGGTATCGACATATTTCGACACTTCGTGCAACCGCAATTAGTGTTGTTGAAGGGGAAAAAAAAAAGCAACTCATTCGTAATTACGCCGTTCTAAAGAATATACACCTCCTGAGGCGTTGAATGCACCAAAAATGCACCGTGTTTCTGCAGTAACAATCTTGTGCTTGCCTGGGTCACATTGGCCCCGCCAGATGGCACCACCTATCCAGCCTCTCACGGGGTAAACCGGCTCAAACAACGTCTTGTCTCGACTCCGCGGCCACAAAAAGGCTGTAAGCGTAAAGCATATCCATAATCCAGTCAGCACTCGTTCCGTGAAAGCAAGTCTACTTTCTGTAAAGGCGCGCCCGTGCGCTGTTTCCATAAGGTTATTCGGTTACGTGAAAAGTGTGCGGACAGGCTAACATTTGCTGTGTTGTTTATTATCGACCAATTTCGGTTTGGGAGAGCTCCGAGATCAACGAGCCGCCGGATGGAACAAACGCCGCCTATGTGCAACCTTGTCGACAAGCTCGATCACGTGAGCTCACCAAACTGTGACGCACTTCCGCGTGGCCTGCATCGTCTGTTTATTTAGCCTGCCGCACGTGCTACAAGTTTTGCGCGATGTCTTCGTCGTCGTCTTCGTCGTCGTCTTCGTCCTCGTTGTCGTCGTCTGATGACGACAGTTTTCTCTATGCTCTGAGGGCCGGGATTATCGACCTGGATAACCACTTCCGATTTGACCCGCTGGCGAGCAGCGATTCGTCGGGAAGTGATAGCAGCGGCGACCATCACGATGAGCCCCACGTCGGCAACGTTCACCGGTAAGACCCGACACAATGGATTGCACGAACGTTAGGAATTCCATCGAAGTATATTTGCTTTCGACACTATTAATTAACCGATTTTATCCATGGTTGACGCTGAGATGCGCTTCAAGTGGAGGAAAAAAATAAATTCTGGGATTGTACGTGTCAGAACGAGTTCTGATCATGAGGCACGCCGTAGCGGAGCTCTCCGAATTAGTACCGACCACCTGGCGTTCTTCGACGTGCACTGTGCAACGCAGGCATACGCAAGCTTGTCGACGCTAGGCACGCTCCCTCCACGGAGCTTAGGCTGAACGGCGTCTGGTTGTCACAAAATAGGCACGATGATTCGGCCACCGGCCATACCTGTCACTTGCCAAAAAAACCGTAGCAGCACGAGCTACTGATGCTGTCAGTCGACGTGTAGGTAGAGCAAACTCGCTATCGTATTCTCTCTGTTGTCGTCGCCAGCGCAAACGTCGGTCGACACGGGTCCAGTCAAAGCAGGCACGCGTTCTCCCTTTCCGAGCACGCCTGTGAACAGACGTCGCATGTAACCTGTACGCACACCTCGCGTCGTGCACACCCGGGCAGTGAGGCATCACCCTGCTCAGGAGCGAGTCATCCGCGGGCGTCACACATGGTGCGGTATAGATGCTCGGTAGAACTCCAGGCCTAAGGACTAGGTCGGGTCGGTTACTTTGCAACAGCCATGAGATGACGATCGTAAACGCGGCTGTTGCTTCACAGGGACCAATCCGGACGCACGCACGAACCAACACCACCGTTCCTGCAAGAACTTTTTTCTTCTTTTTTTCCACGCGGAGACTCGTTCGGAGAATGCTCTTCTGGCTTTCACCCCTCCACATTCCAGCGAAGGTGCGCGAGTACCACGTTCAAAGGCTTTTCAAGAATCACGGCCGAATCGTCACGCCTCATAGTGAGCTCTATGGCGTACGAGGAGAAAGCGGGAAAAGGCAGATAGAAAGGCAGGGACGAGTTTGTTCTGCCGGATTGACTGCGTTTTCGTCGAGGCTGTTCGTTCCGAAAATACGCTTGCTCGCGTTATTTTACAAAACAGGCTCGTCGCGGGGAAACGCTTGCAGCCATACGCCTGATCCGGTCTTCGACGGGCAGCGCAGAACGCTTTGCACTCTAAAAATCCTTCCCAACGGTGACGTCATACTGTGAGCTGCACGGAAGTTGAGGGACCCCTTCAGGTCCCCTAATGTGATGTCGGTGTCGCGACGCACGTGAACTTCAATATTCATACCTTGGTGGATGATATATTGGTATTCACGGAAATCGGTCCCGCAGGCTATCTCGGTTGGGAAATTTCGTGCCTTTTTAAGGAATCGTAGCGTCCTCGAATGCCGGCCAATCGCGCAGAAAAAGAGCTAATAATTGTCGGGGCTTAACGTCCAAAAACAAAGATATGATTACGAGAGACGCCGTAGTGGAGGGCCCCGGAAGCCTCAAGCATTTTCGCCTCCATCGAAAATGCAAAACTGCGATTTCGAAATGCAAAACCGAACTTCAAGAGAAATAATGGAGGCCTATCACATTGACAAGCTGAAAGAAAAGTGTGTTAGCCACCCTTCAATTGCCTTGCTGGAGAAGTAAGTGTCGCTCTTGTCTGCTGTTCAGTGAGCGTGTGATAAGTTGTGCCATGTGCGCAGTTCTAATGTTTTTTGTGACCACATTGCGCAGTTCCGAGGGTTACTAAGTGAACGTTTTTCAAAAAATAAACCAGTTGTTAGATTGCGCCCGTTTGTGTCTCTCTTCTGTGTCCCCGTGTGCCTGCGCAAATATTTCAAGATCGAAAATGCGGCCGCCGCGGCCGGATTCGATCCCGCGACCTTGCGGGTGAGCAGTCGAGCACCATAACCGTTAGACCACAGGGGCGGGTGCAGAAAAAAAAAAGGTAAAAATTTGACGTCGTCTTCATTTGCGGACGCTTGGATTCCGGCGCGGCACAGTTGTAAAAAAAAAACTTTGACCTTAATTTGCTCTTTCAATAAGGAAGGATTGCGCAAAAAATCACAGCATATCCACGGAGTGAATGATGATCAGTGGGCGAAGCTCCGGAGGTTCATCGGTAAAAACCGTGAATCTTCCGTGAAATTCGCCCAGTACATCATCAAAGACGTGACAAACACTGTGTGTATACAGGGTGTCCCAGCTATCTTTAGCCAAGGGTTAAAAAATAGAATTATTTGAGGCAGGCGAGTGAACTCAGTTGAATATTGCTTACAGCCATCTTGCGCACTGCAGGCAATTTTTTTGTTTCGTAATTAACTAATTTGTTAATTATGATTAATTTACTAACTTGATAAATATTGACTTTACGCAAGAAATGAGAGTTGCAAAGTACGAGAGTGTCTTCAGAAATCCCCATTGCATTATTTGCGATAAAGAAAGTTTTATGCGTACCATATTTTCCGTGCTGCAAAGAAAGCCCGCGAAATACAAAAAAATACCACGTGACTAGCGCATTCGCGCGCCGCGACCGTGCTGCTCTCAGCCGTAGTTTGAGCGAACAAAATCAGCTGCGACCACAACCCGCCGGCTGCGTTGCAGCGGTAGGCCGATAAGTTGGCGGTGGTTTCTTGGCCCGTTGCCAGCCAGTTGGCGCGCGTGACTGTGCAAGTTGTAGCGAGCGCGGGCGAAGAAACCACCGTAAACTTAACGGCCTACTGCTGCAACGCAGCCGGCGGGTCGTGGTCGCAGCTGATTTTGTTCGCTCAAACCACGGCTGAGAGCAGCAGGGTCGCGGCGCGCGAATGCGCTAGTCACGTGGTATTTTTTTGTATTTCGCGGGCTTTCTTTGCAGCACGGAAAAAATGGTACGCGTAAAAGCTTTCTTTATCGCAAATAATGCAATGGGGGTTTCTGAAGACGCTCTCGTACTTTGCAACTCTCATTTCTTGCGTAAAGTCAATATTTATCAATTTAGTAAATTAATCCTAATTAACAAATTAGTTAATTACAAAAGAAAAAAATTGCCTGAAGTGCGCAAGATGGCTGTGAGCAATATTCAACTGATCTCACTCGCCTGCCTCAAATATAGTATTTTTTAACCCTTGGCTAAAGATAGCTGGGACACCCGGTATATACAAGAAATTTATATTTTATTCGTGAGCCGTGATTTTCCGTTTTGTTTTCGTTTCTTCGTTGGTCGTGGTTACCGTTTACATAAGTCGTGGCTTCCGTTCCCCCTTCATTATAACGGCTTTGTGGTCGGTGAAATGGAGGGAGAGCGGTTCCTGGATGGGTCGTAGTGGAAAGTTTGCAAAGACGAGATCGATGCAGGTTCCTCGGATGGTGGTTGGTTACATGTGGTCAAACGATATGCATGTGAGACCATATCGCGATGCCATGTGTTGTATGGCATCGCGATCGTCAGCGTCATCGTTATGACGCATAGTAGGTACAGTCCATGTATACCCACTATGTGGGTACATGGAATGTACCCACATTCCATGTGCTGTGCCGTGATGGCAGCGTCATCGTCATCGCACAGGAGTGGCTACGACGACAACGCAGGACGACGCCGGACTAGCCGACGCCCTAAGGAGCTTCGCCCCTAAAAAACACAGCACATCAGAGAAAGAGACAACGACACCTGCGCTCTGTTTATCAATCAACTACGAGATCGGTGAAAACGGAATCCTATGGGCGACGTGAGTGCGTTGACTTCGGTGTTTCTCCTGTATCGCTCTCTCTCTCATATCCCACACTCGCTGTGGTAGAGTGTACTAGAACTTTTGAGTGGCGCGACCGGCACGCTCTCCCCTTGCTTGCAGGTGTCCACGTTTGCGGGGAAAGTAGCGGCGGTGCTGCCATCGACCAATCTTCCAGTGTGGTTGTTTGGTTTGCTTTGCGTGGCTGTGCGGCATGGCCGGCATCTCGCTTTTGCTCGCAAAATGACTAAAAAAACATCGTCTAAACCATTGTTACGCGCCCGGTTGCACAACGGGATATCCGCGTGTGCAACAAAGTCGCAAGTTATCCCTTTTTAAGGCCCCAAAGGATGAAGATCGACGACTTCTTTGGGAGCGGAACCTCCATCGACTTGACAGGCCGCTTGACGCCGATTGTGCGGTGTGTGAGTTGCACTTCGAACCCCATTTTATTCTGAGAGACTACGTCCATATCAATGGTGTTGAAGTCCGAATTCCCAGGGGAACGCCGACGCGCATGCCCCTGATGCAGTCCCGACGATTTTACCCAACCTGCCTGCATATTTGACGCTGAAAACTCCGGCTCCACGGACTCGAACATAAATTTCGTTGGCGTCTACTAGGCCCTACGTAGTTCCTAATCAGTAAACATCAAGCACATTGACCTCTAAGGGTGCCATAGACAACACACCAAGCTTAAATTTTGTTGAGTACGCAATGTCACCAGACTACGAGAAATACTTCGAAATCTGTGATGCCACGCGTGGAGATTCTGACAAGAAATTTAAAAATAATACTTTGACCTTGATTTCTTTCTGTATGAATAAAATTATGATGGTGAAATTAAAAACATTAAAGAGTTCTAAGAGAAAAAGTTAATCGATCTAAACCGATTTACTGTTCCACTTTAGTGTCGCTTGAAGTGGTTTTGCAACCATAACACAATTTTATTAAAAATACATTTTTAAAAGATCACCTTAGCTCTGTCGTTCAGTCTGCTTAGTTTTATGTTATGTTTTGTGTACTGGCCCTACTGTTTTATGCTTTTGACAACCTTTTTATTATCATTGTATTGTATAAATATGCAAACCTTGTATTTTATGGTCTCAATTATTATTAGTAGTAGTAGTGTACTGCTACAACTTTGCTTTGCTGTGCAGTGGTGTTGTATTTTTAAACTCTCAAAATCACCCACTAGAGTGTTACTAAAGACGTTTTTCTGCAGTAGAAACATGTTTGCATTTTTGTAGCTGCTACTACAATGAATGCATTCCAATCTTTTAAAATAAAGGGGTTACTAAAGACGTTTTTCTGCAGTAGAAGCGTGTTTGCATTTTTGTAGGGGCTACTATAATGAATGTATTCCAATCTTTTAAAACAAAAGGGAGCTTCGAAAAAACTCTGCTGTTATTCAGACCACGTCAATAAAGCGTGTTTCTTTTTTTTTATTTTTGTTTTTGTCATGTGTGAACGAAACCTGAAGCAACGCGCCCCTTATTCCATTCCAGTTGTGGTGTTCTACATAGAGTGGGCCAAGAGTTCTTCCTTCCGTGTGCAACATATTCTTTTCTTTTTTTTGCCTTCCGATGTGTACCGGGTAGCTCGTTTCGCGTAAGGAAGTGTAACGTACGAAATAAAAAAAAGCGCTCGGCACATTGTAAAGTGCGGCTTCAAGCTGAAGTGCGGTAGGCACCAACTTCAATAATAATAATAATATCGAAAAATCTTCTTCGCTCAGGCATGTTTATGAAAAAAGGAGGAGGTATAACAGGGAAGAAAAAAGGCAGGAGATCGCCCTGGGCGGCGCACTATCGGCGCGACGGAGAGGTACCAACACGTACGCGGAGCACCTGCCAGGCATCCGCCCGGGAAGATTGGTCGACGCCAGCGCCACCGCACCTTTCCACGCTGAAAGGCCCGCGCCCAGGCAGCCGTTCGCGCCACTCAAAAGTTCTAGTACACTCTACTGTGGTGCTCGGAGATAGCCATAGGGCGACGGCCACGTTTGAGGAAAGACGGAGCAGGAAGCGAACGCGACGGTCACGTCGCACCGCGCTCTCCGTTCGCACAGCGTCCCGAGCCGTGAAAAGGTGCGCTGCTGTGGTTGCGACGATCCTCCTGCTGCTGGTCGACCAAGCGTGCACGCTTCCTCGTGGCACACGACGACCTTCTCGAGGCACCCGCCTTGTCGTGGTGCAGGGGATGGTGTTATATCGAGCACGTGGCCGAGATTGCGAAACGGGCCCCATTGTCGATTGCCGCCCATTTGGTTATCAGATGATATTTATTCCGTTCGATATTATTACGCGGCTTGCTGTAAGAGCCGTACTCAAGTGCTGGAGGCGGTCATGCATGTTCTGCGCTACGCCTGGCATCATCACACCGCAGGCACTTCCGCCGTGTGAGCTCCCGGCACCCAGTGGCGAAAGGAAAAGCGGAAGAAATGCTCACGTAACATGCTTAACGATCCGCATATGGTACAGATAAGTCAGGAAATCTGCCACTTTCATGAAAGCGAAAGGCATAACATCACTGCATACCGCCATTTGTGATATATGGGGCTGAGCCATGGAGAAGAACAAAACTTTAACTAGAGAAAAAGCTGAGTACCACCACGCAGTGTGCAGTGGAACGTCAAATGGCGGGAGTAAAATTAAGAGATCGGAAGACGGCAGAATGGGCCAGGGAACAAACAGTGGTAGCGGGTATTGCAGCTGACATCAAGCCTAAGAAATCGACCTGGGCTGGCCTCGTATTGCGTAAAACAGGCGACCAGGGGACATTAAAGGGACCCTGAAACGGTTTTGACGATTTTGTACAAACACATTGGGCCAGTAGACCAAGTCCTAAGGCTCATTTACAGACTAATTTAAGCTCTCTGCTTACACTGTGTAATTTATTACAACGCCATAAAGCTGCGAATCGCTGCAGATCACTGCGGCTCAGCCCAACGCGTTTTCAACCGCCCCTTGCGAGTACGACATGCAGTGTGGGCACGACGTCATTGGGGCTGCTGGCGACGTCACTGGGGCTGCGGTGTGCGCGCACAAAAATTGGCTGGTAGGGTGGCGGCACCTGTCGGAGAAGATATCAACTGTGTCTGTTGCCAGACGGCGTGCGTGCTGCCGGGCGCACTGGGCTATGGTCTCCGAGATGCACGCAACCTGTCGGCGTGCAATCTCGGAGGTGATCACTGGGCGAAGCTCAAATCGTCGAGTGTGCTCACGTGAGCTCTGCGATCGCCAGCGATGCCAGCGTGTCTCATGAGTTGAGAAGGCAAGGCAGGGGTGAGAAGGAGGGTATGATATAATTGTCCGTAGCCGCCTTGGTACACGGCGTGCCGCTAAATTTGTGGTGCCAATGGTTCGATGATGCTCTAGTCTAAACGCTGACAAAGCTTCAAATAACCGTTTCAGGGTCCCTTTAAGAGCAACAGAATGGTTACCAAGGGATGGGAAACGCAGTCGGGGAAGGCGGGGCATTAAGAGATCAGACATTAATACCTGTACAGGTGTTAAATGGAGTGACGAAATTAAAAGTTCGCAGGGATAGAATGGAATCAGCTCGCACAGGATGGGGTGAACTGTCGATCATTGGGAGAGGCCTTCCTCCTCCCCAATGCCACATCCCAGCGTGTCCTCCAGGGGACACGCTGGGATATGGTACAGGTATTAATGTCTGATCTCTCGATCATTGGTTGGAAATGTGATTTCGTTTACTTTGGCTTGTCAGGTATGCGCAAAGGCGTTTGCGGAATGCCGTGTTCTTGTCGAAATCAGGTTTAAGAAGGCAGCATGTTCACGATCACGCCACTGGCTAAAATTCACACTAGGAGCAAACGATCATACTGTTTATTCGTCATTAATAGCCGTGTGTCTGTCTGAGCTTTGCGCTATCAGGTGGCGTCACACACCGACCGCTCGTTATGAAGGGGAAGCTCATAGCATCCATCCATCCTCACGTCAGCGCCTTTCATTCCCCCCCCCCCCCCCTGGTATTAACGCTTAGAAGATTCAGACAAATTAAAACACAAGCATGCTCGTACTTACCCTTTGGCCTGGACGCTACGATTGCTGAACTGTAAAGCGTTGAGCAGTGTACAGACTTGTACTCTCTTCTCGGTATTGCTTTGCCAAAAGAGTTTGTCGAGCTATTCTCTTCTTAATCGGTTTTCTTTGTAGCAGAATGTGTGCGTCAAGCGTGACAGGAATGTCCATTTACGGAACGGAAAGGGCTCCCATCTTGAAGATATCAGCCAGTAATTTTGCCTAATGCAATGTTTATTTCGATGGTGCAAATAACAATTGAGCAAGGAAGTATCCGCCGTTACCTCGGAGTATGGTACGGAACTGCACCACGTGCCTGACCGATTAAACGCAGTCTGCACTCCGGGCCTCTTCGGCCGCTAGCTCCGTCGGCGTTCTGCGGGGATCGACACCCTGGATTCATTGCAACCCGGGGTCCCCCCTACCCGCTTCTTCCATCTGGCGTGATTGTCCGTCGGCGACCCGTGTCGGCCACCCTTGGCGACCGCCTGACCCCCCCAGCGGCGTCTGACTCATCGCCGTCGGTCGTTTCGTCGGCCGGATTCGATCCGCAATCGTCGCCAGTGTGGCGCCCAAGTTGCCGCTACGCGTCCGCTCTGCCGAGGACATAAAAGCATTAGCGTCACCGCTCCACTCGCGCGAAAGAAAGAAGCGACCGTCCCGTACCGGGGACGGCCCCCCCCCTTTCGATCGATACACGCGGACGTCACTGGCGACCGCAGCGCCGTCGCCGCCGCCGCCACCACTGCAACCACTGGGCGACGCCATCTTTGCCGGCGTGCAGACGAAACCGGCGGCGAAATCGGCAGATGAGTCTTCTGCTGCGCCGTTGCGGCTGCACCGTCCGCCGCTCTCCTTCACGTGTGCGTGACCTCGTGGCATTTTCGGCGTTCTTTTTTGTGTTCCCATCGCCGGCACGTTCCCCGTGTGTATGTGTGTGTGCGCCGAGGTGACGGTGATGACGGGTTTGCGATGAGCAGTCGCCGGGCATCCGTGTACTGCTGTGCCGCCGTTCGCCGGTCGAGGTGCCCCGCGGGCACCGGCTGTCCGTGCACCACCACGTTCTCCTCCCACCGTGTGATGAGTCCGCAGCGATGTCTCAAGCCATGAAGGAGTACAGGCTGTGAGTTTCTCCGCCTGGAGTCTCTATCTTGTCACCGTCATTCTGTACGTGTGCACGCGGTGGTTTGTATATATCGAATCGAATGACACCCTTCACTCTGTCTCTGACGACACTCGTACCTGTCACTACCGGTGATTGCTGTTTGGGGTCTTATTGGGAAGGAGTGGTTCTGTGCGAACGAGAAACATCCGGAATGGGCGTTGACAGTCTGAGATGTCCAACGAAGACGTGTTCGTAGCTTTGAGTCTTTGGAGGGCGTACTTTTACCAGATTCGAGGAGGCGATCGTCGAAAGCGAGCTCGAAGACTGTTGTCATCGTTCTGTAAGCGCCCTGGAGATTCTGGGCCTATGTTTTGATCACTTCCGGCCACGGCGGCCGTACTTAGACGGGCGCGACATGCAAGAACATCCGTATACTTACATTTTAGGTGCACATTAAAGAACCTCCCAGGTGGTGAAAGTCATTTCCGAGGTCCCATACTACGGCGTACCTCTTAAATCATGTCGTTCTTCTGTCACGTAAAATCACATAAATTATTATTATTATTATTATTTTATTATTATTATTATTATTATTATTATTATTATTATTATTATTATTATTATTATTATTATTATTATTATTATTTTATTATTATTATTGAGCATTCACTTTTCGGTTAGCGATGATCATGCTTTGGAAGTTCGAAACTTGCGGTGTCTTTAGGCAAGTGGACCAGTGGACTTCGTCATGACAACTATCGGTTTACAATCACTAGCCCTCTCCTTACTTGTGCCTGTCCGGTTGTCTCCGAACGCCGTTATGTCTGGTAAATCGAGCGACGACCTGACCCACACGGAGACGCTCGGCGGATTTCGTGGCTGACGCTTGTTCCGTCCGCGATGTCCTCTCTCCGACGACCTCTCGCCGATCGGGGCCCCGTCCGCGGACTTCTCTAACCGTCTCCCAATCTTTTAATTTCTTTTAATCCCTGCTTATCCCTTCCCTTGTGAACCACTGCTGAGGTGTCGCACTTTGCTGCAGACAGTGGCGGGGTTCACTTTTATTTTCATTTTTCCCAATTCAAAACCACTGACCCCCCTGACCCGCACTTTGGTGGCTAATGTTTACCATTTTTTATACCTGATGTACCTGCGCAGCGCTTGTGGCAACTCCTGCAGGTTTGCTGGCTTGCTGTCCTCGTCGTAATTCAGGACCACATTGGCTGCATTATCCAGACGAGATCGAATGCGAAAACGCTCTACTATGCGAAAAAAGAAAACTGGAATCTTTCTGGGAATTTGCCACTTCCAGGCAACCCGGCGAACTTTCGTTCCGTTTGCTTCTGAAATGGGAAAATTACAGCTGTAGTTGTTGGGGGGCCTTTAGTAATTTCGAGCTGCTTGCGGGCATGTATACCGAAGAACGCAGATCCTGCTCAGATTTGATGTGAGTGTTCCCACAAATGAGGTTTGCTTAAAGGGATACTGAACAAAATTTTTGCCGCCAAGTATTTCCAGCCAAATTGAAAGATTGGGGGTTGAAACGATGCTGGACACAACCTTCATTTCAGGCCGAAACTAGAGGAAAATGATGAATTTAATGAGTTTTTCACAAACCGCCGCGTCTAGCGGCCGCGCCGTGAACTAGAGGATGTGACGTGAAACTCGCCGGAAACAGGCATCCCACCAATGCCAGCCGTCGCCCCCGTCTCTCAACCCTCCCGCTCATCTCGCACTACGTTTCCCAGAACCAGTACGGGAGCGAACAATGCTCCCGGCTGGGGTCAGGCATCAGTGCTTTTGTGTAAGGGAGAGAGTGGAATGAAAGGAGAGGTGGAGAAAAGGAAGAGAAGGACATGGAGCACGTGCACCCTGCATGCGCCAGGGAGAATCTGACATCACGGCTCGCGCTCTCGTGCAGACGCCGCGCGCTGACAATCCACGAAAAATACAGCCAACTGTTCAAAAATACGTGAAATAAACTAGTTTATCGGAACAGTGGCGTCTTCCGAGTAGAATTCCGATGTGTTCGTCAGTTTTTCAAATTTTTGTTCAGTATCCCTTTAAGGACGAATCTACAGAGGTACGCTTGAAAAGAGCAACCACACTGGCCTGGCGGTGTGGTTGAAAAATCACGAACCGTGCCATTCGCAGAAACTTTGATAGCACTTGCAATCTCGCAGCTTACTGGTAGACTGGCTGTGGAAAATTAGGGAATGGACCTTATCGAAACGCCGTCTTTTTTTAATGCGTAAATCACCAGCGTGACTCATTAGAGCTCTGCTAGTGCCGCCAAAGCTGCTCGCGTTCCTATTGAGGGTGGCTGGCTCACACCGGAAGAACGCAGGAGCTCGGGTACCCAAAGGCTGGCAGTGTAAACGCAAGAACGCTCAGGGAAAACCGGGGAAGTCGAGGAACCTCATCGCGCGACGCCGTGGAAACTTGGGCGCTTAAATTCGACCCGACCACTCCCTTGTGGCGTTTCTCGAGTACCTTGCGATGCTTCGATTCATTAAATGCAATCGATACACCCCTGGCAACACCCGGAGCAGTGCATATGCGCCTCGTTCATTTGTGTTTTTTTGAAGAAATATAGTTTCTTAGTGCGCAGAACGTTTTAGAAAGGAGTCAGATAGGAAAGAGCGCACACTTACAACCAATTTATTGCACAGATTGGCGGGAATATATATACATCAAGAGGGCGAGGGAGCCTTAGGGAGCATGCAAATCTCATGCGCGGATCAGTGGGCAGCCACTTGGCAAGTCACTATGCCAATTGTGGGTGCACCCCGATGTTTGATGAATGCCGCGTAATGGCGAGATATAGGGACAAGAGGGCACGTGAAATACATGAAGCTTTTTTGATACGCAAGGCCGGAACTGAGTGTGTAAGTGCCCCGTCTGTTAATCTGTTGGACAATGAGTACAAGTATCTTTTAAGTTAAAATGTAAATCTAGTTTGAATAAGATGTTCTGGCGCATGCGCTATTATTCCCTCCCCCCCCCTTTTTCTGTGTGTCATACTCTCGCCCTCTTGATGTATATATATTCCCGCCAATCTGTGCAATAAATTGGTTGTAAGTGTGCGCTCTTTCCTATCTGACTCCTTTCTAAAACGTTCTGCGCACTAAGAAACTATATTTCTTCAAAAAATGCAATACCAACCAGCCCAAGTAGCTACTCTTTTGTTCATTTGTGCTTATTTCTCTTAATAATGGCTCGCATGAATGTGACATAGACCGTTAGCAGAATTTCGAGGCTGCATATACTCGACCTTGGATTGCTTATCACCAGGGGAGTTTGCTTGCACTGCGTTCCCGAGTGAATAACTTGCCATGAAAAGATGGAGTGGGATGCGTTGGACTGCCTGTCTCCAGGGGAGTTTGCTTGCACTGCCGTTTATGACTGCACAGTCAGTAAAGTTCGATAGAGCATGCTTTTATTGAAGCTGACGGATCACTGCCACGGCATGCTTACGCCGGGCGCCTTTCAGCTGGTCCCACTGCGATAGGCTGAGCTGGACTGAGTGGTGCGTTTGCCTTGGTTTCGTCTTTTTAGTGCGTTTTTAAAGCCTCTTAAAACGTGCCTCACTATACGTCGCGCCGCAGATGACGTAGCTGTTGTGATTGATAGCGGCAGGCGTAAGTGTTCAGACTTAAACTGGTGTCGGAGGAACCGAACGTTGCTTAAACTATACGCATTACTTTTTGCTCCGTTTTTCTTCCAGCAATTGCGTTGCCGGCGCTGTCCATATGATGAACAATATATATATATATATATATATATATATATATATATATATATATATATATATATATATATATATATATATATATATATATATATATATATATAGTCAAGGAAATGAAGGAGCACACTTACGAAAATTGAATATTTTTACTGGTTAACGTTTCGGCCGTGGCACGGCCTTCATCAGAATTATATATATATATATATATATATATATATATATATATATATATATATATAGTCGCACAGTTTTTTTTATCTCGTTCAGAATGAAAACGAAACTTCGCTTTGAACCAGTATCGGGGTGTACTGTGACTGCGCAGGTTTGGGAGGATTCACTGCTTGAACTCCCTCGCTTGCCAACACAGGAAGCCGGGATCATCTGCTAGGGAGGGATGATCCCTTTACGAGTGGATCGGGTCTTCTTCCCGCCTAGGGAATGGAGGATCCCAGGACCAGGAAAAACTAAAATACAGAAACGAAAATTGCCCCCACCAACCCCCCGTTGCCGTGATAACCTCCAAGGTCGAAGGCCCGCTTCGTCGCGTGTGCCGCCCGCGTGTTGCGTTCGGGTGCCACGGCAACAGCGACTCGATCGTTCGGCGACGCACATACATTCGAGCGTGGTGGTGGTGCGTCAGCCGGTCGCGCACGTCACACCGCTGCCGTCTAGAAAGCCTCGTCGGGTGGCGTATCGATTGTCAGGGTTGCCTCTTTCGTCTCTGGCAGCTTTTGTCTCCGGTGACAGCACACCGGGTTGGGACACTCCGCAAGGTCGATTGCGAGGTTTTCGATGTCGCAGGTAATGACGGCACGTGACTGCCTCGCTCCGCGAGCGTTCGTTGGTATCGCGAGCTGTGCCGGCTGGCCGCTGCCCGGCGTCTACGGTTTCGAAAAGCGAAGCTCACGAATGCGAAACGCGACCATTGGGACGAAACGCACGAGTCCGCATATTACGTGCGCTGAACGAAAACTCTTTGGCATTTCGCATTTTACGAGCACTGCGTCAGAAGTGGGCCACCAGCAGCGTCGTCCAATATGTCATCGGCAGTTATGGCATCTTCCTTCGAGACTATCTGGCTGTTTCCAAGCATAGGCCTTGATGATCCCTGTTTTTACAGCTCACGTACGATCCCTGTTCAGCGCTTCCTCATCTATTCAAGCCTCCATCTTCTTCTGAACTTCTGTCAGAGTTTCATAAAGGTGTTATTTATTTAGCGCGCATTTATTTGTCAAAACGAAGGAAAAAAAGAAAGCAACCCCTATGAATAATGAAGAAAGTGAAGGCGGAACTTGAGCGTTTTTAAATTTCGAGAAGAAGCTGCAGGGGCCATGTTTTCGTTTGACGTCACATAGTATGACATATTGAATGTGGGTCGATTGCTTCGTGCTCCCGAAGTTCGCAGAACAAAGCCATAGCTTCAATCGATGGTGCATCTAGGATACTGTGCGAGCATTGATATTCGATCAACCAGCCCCTAGGAGACCCGATCTGAATTCATGATGCGATGGGATAGAGGGCCTGTGAGGTCGTCTTTCTTTCTTTCTTTCTTTCTTTCTTTCTTTCTTTCTTTCTTTCTTTCTTTCTTTCTTTCTTTCTTTCTTTCTTTCTTTCTTTCCTTCGTTCTTTTTCCTGCTGCGGTATTGCACTCGATGCAGGTCTATCGAGGTACACGTCCCAGCGGACTTGCGGCGAGGTTTTCGTGTTTTGTATAATTTATACACGGTGTTTGAGGTCGACCTGAACTAGACTTGGAAGTTGGAGTCAAAGGGAGTTTAACGTATAATGCCTAGAACAGTGTTTCTCAAATGCGGGTCCGCGGAGGCCCGTTTAAATGAAAGCCACGTACCCAGGGGGGTGTGCGGAGACCTATTTAAATAAAAACGCACTCCACGCTGCATGCTGTGTTGTGACTCCCCCCCCCCTTTTCTCTCACTGCAAGGGAGGGGTCCTTCATCTATTCCACCGGTCCAAGAGGGTCCCCGGAAATTCATGGCTGTGAAACACTGGCCTAGAATCTATTCTAGCCACTATATTGAGTGCTGTTAATTACAACTTATCAGTAGTGGATGTGCTGGGAGGTCGCTGGAGGCGACGTTTCTACAAAAGGGTCTTGTCTCGGCCAGAACGTGGGTGTTTTCTTGAAGGCATTTCTTAGAGTGCAAATTTTTGGGATGGTTGCTTCGATACAATCAGTGAGGCCATAGCTGAAAACTCGGGGGACCAATGAAGAGGACATGATGAGCGCACGTCCTGTCCTCTTTCTTGGCGCCTGTTTTCACTGCTGCGGCTTTAAATGCATTCCTTAGGACTGCCAAAACTTGTGGGAGGAATTTTATTGAGATGGTTGAGCGAGTTTTGAACGCATCTGCGCGTTTTGAACGCAGTGTTGTGTCCGACACAATGTTCAGGTGTCGGACGCGATGATACGCCATTTCGTCCTTGAGAGAACAGGCGTGCGTAGGAAGTGCGTTTGATCGCCGTGCTGTGGGGTGTTGGCTGTGGCCAGGTCCTGCACCTACTTTGCCAAGAAGTAGGCAGATCGCAGTGCTGCAGAGGTATCCCGGCGTATGGCAGGCAATGTATATTTCGGTCTCCGTTACATTGATGGCTTGCACTGACGTGGTCTTAGACGCCATGTTGTAGGGCCAGCACTGTCTAGGCGTGCGCATGTGCCATGGGGGGGGGGGGGGGGCAAAAGTCTGTGTCATACCCATCATCTTTAGAGAGCACTGTGACGGCCGCGCAGGTGTGCTGATGTTGATGGCGGCTGAAGGCCCCCCCCGATGCTTTCTTTCCAAGAACTGTTCGGTTGCCCATCTTTACTCCCGGAAGACCAAAGACCAGGGGCATTGTGGAGCAGCACGTCATCGCCTCATCCCCGTTTTTTCATCGATCGTTAAGCGTGTTGTCTTTTCGACTCAACCAGCGGTGGGAGAGGGGGGAGGGGGCGCTAATACGCAACTCGCCAAAATGCGAGAAATACACTTTGAAATCCGGGACGTACCGCGCAGAGACTTTTGGACGCGAAATTTAAAAATGAAACTTTCACCTTCATTTTCCCCTCCATTATTAAGCCTATGATGGTTAAAATAACGACATCAGAATTTTCAGAGCACAATTCGTTGTTTCACTTTGGTGTCACTTCAGTGGATGGAAAATTGGAGGGGGGGGGGGGGGGAGTGAAGGCGTTATGGGCGCTCCTTGTAGTTCCGAGGAGCGAAGCACCTTGCGCCCCAAAGGTGTCAGGCCTTTCTTTCATCGGTGCCCGCTTAATAACGGTGCCCATCGATTCCTGTACTTGGCCTTTCGCAAGCGGCCGCACCCTCACCGGCGCCTCGATTACGGCCGCTCATTACCGCCGCAGCATGACGAAATTGGAGCGCGCTGTCGCCCTCGCCTCGGCTCTTGCTTTCCTTCCTTTCTTTCTTCCCCTCGAACCCCTCGTGACAACGAACGACCCGTCGTCGGCTGCCCGTACGCGTACTTCTTTAGAGAGCGCGCGCGTCCGTGTAATTTAATTTTGTTCACGACCGCCTGTTCGGTGTGGGGGTGTCGTGGATAACCCGCGCGGGCGTTGCGTGCGAGCGGCTCGGGTTACTTTTTCTTTTCTTTTTGTTGTCGTCTACTTTGTCTGCTCTCGATGTCGCTCCCCGCTCGCTGCCATTCGGGGGTTGACTGACGGCGAATCTGATACGCTTTGTAGGGGCAACCCAACCAGTGAAGGGCATATCGATGACAAGTGTTGCTGGCTACGTTACATCCGGCAAATTAAGTGACACTTGACCTCCTCGGTATTCTGTATCATGTTTTAAGCAAAAAGCTAGACACTGTTAGCTCCCTGAAAGAAACAAGAGCGTTGTCTTTTTCTATTCAGATCTTCATCCATAATCTGTCCCTGAAATACAGTATGCATAATAACGACCAACTCACCCAAGCATACATGTTATTTCTTTGTGTAGTACTACAGTGTCTTATATGTAGGGCTCCGTGTTTTCGGATAAATCCGAAAAAATCCAATAAACACTTGCCAATGAAATTTTCACAATTCGGATATATCCGATAAGCTCCGATTGTGAAAGGGCATTTTCAAAGCTGACAATCCATCAGTCTAAAGGAGCGCACCTCCATCAGTGGCAGCAACCTCATAAAGTATGCTTGCACATATTACAACAAGCTTTAAAGGTTGTTGTACAAACAAACGTAGCTGTCTTGCATTCAAGTATTTGTGCTTGTATGTATATGTGATTATGCGTTCAAACCTTCGAGACTTCTAAAATACACTTAGTGTGTTCACATGTTTTCGCGTTCAGATATCATTTCATCTAAGATTTCAGCGTATTTACAATATTAATAATAATAATAATAATAATAAGAGGTCCTTTATTTTTTACCAAGAAGATGAGTGAGGCTGGTAGGAAAAAGCTGAGATGCAGCTTGACTAGCTCCTGCCCCCCACAAAAGTACACTTTGGCGAGTTTACAGCTGTTCACATCAACAGCCTCATTAACAGGATAAATCAACAGGAAGGGAAAAAAAGAAAATGAAATGATTCAATAACAGGATTATAAGCAACAACGCATTTTCACTGGAAATAAAATTAATAAGAAGACATTGCTACAATTTATAACTCAAAATTAAACACCATATTTCGGAGTATTGAAGATTTACAAGAAATAAACTCCGATCAACGCCGAATTTCTTCGAAAAAAAATAAACTCTAAAAACATGGATCCTTACTTATATGTCATCTCGAAAGCACACCATGCTGTATGTTTGTGAGTACTCTGTGCACACTGCTCTTGAGAATGCATAAATTCTTTGCCCCACCAACTCTGCGCATTAATTTATAGTGAATGGTGCGTTTCTCGACCACATTGTTCACCACCACTTACCTTCAGCCCTGCTGAGTGGTGTAGAAGCGTTGTAGCCCTCTTACTTTGAATGGAAACCATGTGCTGTGCAGCTTTAAATGTGCAGCACAAATTGGCGAGCCACAGTTTGCTAAAGGACACAAAAGGGCAGGACAATGGGAAAAAGGGCTTCATCATTTTCTTTCTTGCCTGTGCACTCTTTTTACAATGCTTAGACTCTGATCAAGTGAGTCCTCAAGTGCAGAGGTTGGTCATCTAATTAAGCGCAACACTAGCTTGATTACTGGTATTCTTCATAGAAAGTTGGCAGGAGAATCCAGGAGTTTATTTTTTTTTTTGTTAGAAACATTATCCAGTACCCGGACTGCAGTTCACATTTATCTGATGCTGGCAACATTTTACTGATGTTTAGTATGAATGAATATCATGCCAAACTTTAAAGAAAGCCAGGGAAAGTATAGAAGATGATATTTGTAGTAATTGTGATCGTAATGTGAAGAAAGAAAAGTGGACGAAAAGATAACTTGCTGCTGGCAGGGACCGAACCTGCAACCTTCGAATAACGCTTCGATGCTTTACCAACTGAGCTACAGCGGTGGTCACCCCCCCATCCACTTTATGGGGTATATATGTGCATTTAAACGTGGTAGTGTTCATTCAGCACTGCTAGTAGCCTTGACATGGCTACTGAATGGTGTGTCTAACAAAGAAAAACGAGCCCTTAATTAATGTTTTGTCTAACAAAGAAAAAAAAACGAACCCTTAAAATTCCCCTTTCATATCATGCTAAACTGTGCTTTACCAGACATGACAAGAATGGCATCTCCTTCACTATGCACATCTTGTTGTTGCCTTCTTTCAGAATGAGGGTGTTTTATAATGGGAGTTCATATGTGCCACGTTGTTCATAATAAGGCAGAAAAGGAACAGAAAAACTCCTGTTCAGCTTTACAAACCCCAGGAAATTTTTGGTGCAGCAGAATCCAAACGAAAATTTAATGAAAGAATGGAAAAGCTGGTTGGATGATCAAGGTCCTCTCAGTTTTAGCTTACAGTGGCGATTGTTCAAAATGAGGTGCTGTGAGACTACCCTTAAAATATATCTGTGGTTCCTCTGACCCCAAAAAGTATTCTCTATTCGTCAACGTGTAGTAGTAGCCTGGCTATTAAAGTAGTGCTATGAAGACATGCATATTTCCATAAAGCAGGCTTTCTCACACATTCATTGACCCAAACAAATATGGCCGAGCTGTGGCAGTAGCACTTTCAGAGGCATAGAAATGCATTTGAAAATCTTTGAATGAGAAACTTGGGATAACAGCGATTGACGAAGCGATAAGCATGCATGAGGCCTTAATTACGTGTACATCTGACTGGTTGTTTTCATGCATTCCTCACAATATTAGAAAAATTGCTTAACAAGCTAAGCTTTGCTGTAACGGTAAACACTCTGACGTAGTAGGGCTAGGCAAATCTGGAATAGCTCTTCTTCTTATTATTTTTTTTTAATGGAGGGTTATTTTCAGTTTGAGGTGAGTGACGGCTTGCTTTCATTAAGGACCATCCATATGTGCCTTAACATGCCATTCCGGCCTAACCACGATTGACCCTCATGGTTAGGTTAGAAGGATTGTGCAGAGAAGCATACTTCCATGCTTTGTACGCTTTCAGTTGTCACAAATGGAAGAAAAATGCAGTCAAAGGAATTTAACGAGAAATGATATGCTAACCCCTGTCTAGGTGCAATAATAACTTGCTGGTTCTGGTAGTCACATTTAAGAGGAACTGAAGACGAGACCCTTGTTCTGCAATCGACCTTATGCTGATGACTGTTACGAGTAATGCCTGTTTCGCTTGTATGCTCTTTCGGGACAGACGGTGTGCTGTGCTTACCCAGTAGCGTTCCTCACTGAGCCCTTCCTCGCTTGTCTCTCTGCAGGAAGAAGATCGAGACGCTGGGCAAGATGACGGCCATGTCGCAGGAGGACATAGTGAGCAACACCAAGACGGTCATCCAGGGTCTGGAGGCCCTGCGCAACGAGCACAACACGATCCTGACGGGTCTGCGCAGCTCGGTGCAGGTGGTGCAGCAGTCGCAGCAGGACAACAAGGCCAGCCTGGTGGCCGAGGAGAAGGCCCAGCTTGTGCAGAAGAGCCTCGAGGCACTCGAGCTGGGACTGGGCGAGGCGCAGGTCATGGTCGCACTAGCATCGCACCTCCAGGTCAGTGCGCTCGCTGGTCGATCCTTTGTTGCAACCTCTGTCGAGCTGGGGTACTGTTTTGGACAACTTCTATCACATTGAATAGTCCCTACCAGAGAGATGACAATATGATGGAATTTGACAACACCGCTACTTCAGTGTGCAGTTGTCTGCCCATGCCTAGGGCCCATCAAACGACCCTGCATGGGTGGACTATGAGTGAGCGCCGTTATCGATCATGTGTATGTATACGTACCCACCAAATGTCAATTTATTATTCTCACTTAGATCAAACTAACATGTTCGCTTGTGCACTGTCTGCGTGCTCCTGTCATGATTCAGTTCATTTTCAATAATTATCCAGGTAGTTAACTGGCCCTTTCCTGTACTTATGTTAGGCTCCTGTATCATATCTATCATATACAACCCTTCACACCTTCTTATTTCTTGGGGTTGGGGGGGGGGGGGGGCTTTTTTGGAGTTAGTGGACAACCCGCACTCTGTGGTGAATCTAGGGTGCCCTGCATGGAACGTAATGTCAGTAGGTGTTAGTGGGGGCAAAACTGTGGAGGCCCGTTGATAGCGATCACCATAAAAGTCTTTCGGGACCATGATGTGGTTCATATGAAAGCAGATTCATTTTTTCACATCAAGTCTGTGGAAAACCTACCAAACGTTCTCACATTGTTAAAGAGCCCCCGCGAGTGAAATTTTTCTTAGTGACTTTTTTGCTGTAATTTGTAGCTGTGTGTCTGGTGATGTTGAAATTGAATCATAAATGCTCAGACGAATCATATAATGAATGCTAGCATCGCTAATTGTGACCAATTTTAGCATCACTTTGAAATGCCCACTGAATGGTGTGAGAAACTAGCACCTCAAGTGGAGGAGCACCTTAGACCATGTGCACTCAAGCTTTTGTCACGTTGACAGTGCAGTTTTCAAATCGGGGCCTCATGTGGGGCAAACAATGAAGCGATGTGGGTGTTTTGGTATTACTCGGCCTGTTAAGAGCGTGTCCCCTCGGGAAAAAGAAAAGCATTCCTGGCATAAGCAGCCAAAACCACCTTGAGAGCAGCCTGACAACAGAGTGAGATGGGTGAGGAACAAAAGCCCTCATCGAGTGCCAGTCATGGTATTGTGTGTGCCCCATGAATCTTCTGCGACCTCGACAATCCTTACTTTTCTTGTGGAATGCCACAGGGGTTCTCGTCTACATCGATGCTAGTGATGGTATCACAAGGTGCTGCCAACTCAGTTGAGCACTCGCATTTACTTCAGTACCAAATTTAAATAGTATCTTGAAGGTAATGTTTGCCACTAATAATCGGCCAGAAGTTTCCACGTATATCCCTTTCAGCGACGGTGGCTACGTTTGTGTATGCGAATTTTTTATGCTAGTTGTGTCAACTTGTGGCCAAAGGAGAGCAAGCTACATTGCTCATTGAATGAATTTAACTTTCTGCATAGTCAATATGTCTTGACTTAAACTCAGTGTGCTGCGTAGGACTGTAGCCGACCACTTTATTGAAGGTGCTACGATGTTTGATGGGTCGTTTGACGTGCCGCATTCCACAACCAACATGAAAAATATCACTTTTCTTTTCTCGAAGTGAACGCAACCAAAAAACTAATTACGCACACATTTGAAGCCTATCATTTCATTCTCTCTATGTGAAAATGGGACATGACTGACTGCAGAATAATGAAATATTTAATTTTATGCTAATTACAGGAACTCGCACAAAATAGCACATTTTCTTTCTTGGAATGTAATATTGAGTGCCTTGGAATTATGGTATGTAAATTTGACTCATTCGTAGACAATGCATCCTAATTTGCGCCTAAAAGGGATATAGGACAATCCAACAACACAAACATCTTGAGGTTTCAGTTTTGGTGTCGGGGGGTCCTTTAAGTATAGCCATTGATTAGGCTTAACAGGCGGCTGTGCTGGGGTGTGGATGGATGCAGGCGGTGGAAGCGGAGAAGCAGAAGCTGCGTGCCCAGGTGCGCCGCCTGTGCCAGGAGAATGCGTGGCTGCGTGACGAGCTGGCCAACACGCAGCAGAAGCTGCAGGCCTCCGAGCAGGCGGTGGCCCAGCTCGAGGAGGACAACAAGCAGCTGCAGTTTGTCAACTCGCTCAAGAAGTACGACGACCTGTCCGCCTCCACCACGTCCGTGGCCTCCTCCTCGGCCGCCCAGGGTGACGACTCGCAGAAGTCTCAGGGTGAGTCAGTCAGTCGCATCAACACCGCCTCCGTTTCTTTCAACGCGAGTGCATACACTCTCCCCTTAATGGGAGCTGGTTCTGCCTTATTTAGTTTGAGGAGTTGCCATGGTGTTGAACCACTCAGAGGGTAAAAGTGCTTGCATCACGTGTGCGTCCGAGCGTGCAACCCTGCTGGTCTCGTGGAGATATGGTAGATGCTCCGTCCCTCTCCTATATCATGCGTCTGCCAGATTTGCTCCTTCGTACTCTTTCCTTTGTGGCTCAAAGCAACTCTACCGCTGCCTCACAGCGCTCGTGTGGCACATTTCAAAGCCAGGGCATGCAGCAGCGTTGCAGTGACGCGTCTCAAACAGTAGTGCACATAGTGCCACGAATGGAGACGTGCTGCGTCAATACACTGCTTGTCTTAGAGAGCCAGCGTGACAACCAACACAGCAATCATGAAGAGTGTAAGATGCTGCCCCACAGGTAGAAACACAACTGAAAAAACAATTGCCTCTTCTGGCTTCCGTCATAAGGCACCACCTAAAGGGTACTCCCCGCATGAACACAAAGCAGGCGCGAATGCTAGCCAAAGGGGGAGAGTAGAAAAGGGGGGAGAGTAGAGGGTGGTGAGCAGTTGAATCGGCTGCATCTGAAGGACATTAAAAAGGTAGAGGAGGCTCTGGTAGTATCTACGGCCTTGGTGATTCACTCTGTAGTGATTCAATCGCACCATTTGTGTCGTGTTGCTACAGTTCCACTTGTATGCACCTCGCTGTGCCTGTCCTCGTGCAACTTGTACCAGCTGCACCAAGGTTCAGTATTTTGGCTTGTATAACTGCAGTGGTCTCTACTTCATGCACAATCATCAACCGTTTAATCAAACTCAATAGAACCACCAGAAGTCCAAATAATCAAGAGTCCTACAAAAAGGATTCTCCAGAAAAAAAAAAAATGTTTGCATTTCCACGAAGTGAATCATGACGAGTGGGCGAAGCACTGGGGATCGTTCTCACCGTAAATCACCCGTGACATTGCCCAGTCGCGCATGTAAATGAGGGACAACGCGTGTGTACAGTATATGCAGTGTGTTTTTGCCGTAGAGCCGCCGCTTTCCGCGTCCTTAACTCCGGGGGAGCAGCTTGTTGTCGGCGTTGCCGTTTTGCTTTTCGCGGGCGAGAGCGAGTTCACGATCGTTTTTATCCATGGCAGAAAGAGAATGTGTGGTCTGGAACGCGCTTATTCTTCATTGTCATCAGCGTCATCGACGTCATGGCGCATAATGATTACCTTGTATGTGCTGTGCCGTGATGGCAGCATCATCGTCATCGCACTGGCGTGCCTACACCGGGGGACACCGGGGAGTCATGTACAAGCCTCGACCTTAAGGAGCTTTGCCCCTAAAAAAAGCACGTTTATTGGCCCAGTGGCTGGGAAAACTTGTAAATGCATGTAGGCGCACAAGTACGTTTACGCGCGACCAGGTCAGCCTGTATTTCAGCCAGTGTTTGGCCATCGCTGTAAGTCGACAGTATCTGCATTTGATAGCTGTGGTGGGGGGTGGTGCGTCGTCATCAGAGTCGCTGTCTACTTGCGCTGGTTTGAGGGCCTGACAGACAATCTCATTATCGTCGGACTTGGCAAAAACCCGCAAGCAGCTTCCGATTGAGGTTGGCTGCCTTCCACCTGGTGAGTAATAGCTGCTTTTTTTGCCATTGTCAGTGTCTTGTGGTTGCTGTGTTTCTTCAGTAGTCCTGACGGCACAAATGGAACGGGTGGCATCGAAGCCATTTCAGCAGATCAGGCCTCGCTCATCAAGCAACAAACAAGAGAGCGAGACACAAAACACGAGCAGATCAGGCCTAGCCACAGAAACAACTGATAATGGAGGTGCTGCAACTGTGGAGTGGAACACTATACAGTCGAGCCCACATATAACGGCCCCACTTAAGACGAACTTTCGCTTAAAACGAACGCTACACGCGTGATCGTGGAACTATACATTATTTCAATGGCACAAAATCGCACTTACAACGCACGTCTCTGAGCCCTGCCGATCGGTTACAGCGAACGGAGTCGGTGCTCCGGCGACTGCCCGAGACACCACTTTCAACCACCGATAAGCCATCGGCGAGGTGCCCAAGATTCTTATTGTTAAACGCCGACCCTGCCTCCGCAGCCGTCCCGTCTATAATTTGTCGCCCTCCCCGACCGTCTTTTTGTTGCGCACCCCTCCGTCCTTTGTCCCCCCTGCTGCTCCGAGCACCCCGCATCGACAGACGAGGCCCGTGTTTTCGTTCCGCGTAACGGCTGTTATGCGAAACGAATCGCGAATTATCAAAGTCAGTGGGGCCGCGCAAGCCCCACCAAGTTCGATATTTCGCGATCCGTCCCGTGTGACAGGCCGTTTTCACCTTAGGCATGCGTACGAGCTCACAGAACGGGAACGGGCCCTAAATTTTCTGACACGCGAACAGGCGGCACCACAATGCGATTCTCTGACCTCTGCGCACACAGGCCACTCTCCCATGTTTTCTTTCGCGTGAGAGGCGTGTTTCATGGACCTATCAAGCAAGCTACCCGAGCTACCTTTTCCCAGCGTGTTCTGGCTTTCAAGGTCGCCTTCCCGCCGTTCTCACAAGTCTGCTCGCCTCTCTTCCCTCTTTATCGCAACTCCTTCGCCGGCCACGCCGGCTCGAGTTGAGAAGTCTCTTTTCTGGCTAGATATGGGCCCAGAGCAGTTCTACTCGTCCTTGCTCGTCTGTCGCACGTGCGTGTCTGGCTCGCTGCTGGTGTGCGTGTGTAATCGGGATGGCGGACGGGAAACCTGCCGCGCTGGCAGATGGCACGAAGCGAGAAGTGCTGGACATTGCTACCAAGCGAGCCATTCTCACCAAGCTATCTCAAGGCGCTAAAAACTGCGAAGCGGCTTTGGGTGTCCCTGTATTCAGCTGTGGAGATGGTGAAGGCTTCGGGGTGGAGGTGACGGCTACAAGCGTGCAAAACTGTTTCCGCGAGGCCGGCCTCGTCCACGTCGGACCCGATGCGGAGCCTGAAGCTTCCGAAGAGCACCACTCCGGCGGCGATTTGTGGCAGCGTGTCGACGACTCCGATATGGGGGACGTCTGCTGGGATGATTAATCATTACGGCCGACGATGATGCTGACAGTGTGGAACTGTGCACGGATGATGGCATTGTGAATGAAGTGCGCGGCAAGAGCAATTTGGAGGAATCGCATGACGACTCGAAACTTTGTGGAGCCAGCGCCCACAAGGCAGCTTGTCTATTCCAAGGGCCTTGGCGAAGACCACGCTGCCGCTTTAAATAAATTGAAGACCGCCCTTATCGCATCTGCACTGTCGAAACACGTGCATTACGGACTTTTTTGCGAAAAATGAAATGAATTTTGTGTTCTGATCACTTGCAACTTTTTTAAAGCTGTGTTTCATTTACTACGAACTTCGGGATACTATGAACGGATGCTGCGTCACGCTCAGGTTCGTTATAAACGGGCTCGACTGTACTGCAGCTGCCAATGAAACAAGCTGAATCCTAGCTTGGCTTGGCTGTGATAGACATTCAGTGGATATTCGACTGGCTAAAGCCAACAGGCAGCCATTACGGGTGGCCAACAAACATAGCCTTCATGATTGGCAATTGTAATTTCTCCGTGCGTTTCAACACTGGCATGACCTCCAGCCATAGCCAGTGCAACCATTCAGTGCTGGTAACCTAGCAAAAGTATTGTAAACATCTCTGACAGCTTGTCATGGCATTCGACGTCGCACCCTATCAACCTGCTGGAGTCTGGAAAATCTAGCGACGCACTGTGGGGCGTTTGAAATTTTAGTTGTGAGATTACATTACTGCAATGGGACGAGGGGCGGTGTCGCAAAGGTGTCCGAATAAATGAGCATGTCCTAATTTTCAGTGTCCGAATATGTGGTCATTTCTACTTCGAAATTTTCAATAATTTAAATTCGAATCGAAGCGAATTCGTATACTGTAATATTCATTCGAATATTTGAATATTAGTGTGTGAGATGTGACGTGGAGCAGCCGTAGAAGAACTCGATCCCGTCAAGGTAGTTAACCCTTTGTGCGGCAGTGGGACACATACGTCCCACTTTTCCGTCTACAGAAAAAAATTTCTCCCACATCAACCGTTGCAATTAGCGCAACATTAAGTCACTCATATCTTACCTAAGTCTTCGTAATCTCGAAAAAAATTCTTTTACCACGCTTTCGAAGGGCGCATGTAGTGTTACAATAGCGTTGAATTTCGGTCAATTTTTATGATCGCTTCTGAATTTCCCTCTTTTTGAGATACATAGAACCTACCAATCAAAATGCCGGATAATATCCTCCTTTTCTGGTTTTTGAGAGAGATGATGTTAGCTTCCAGTCATCACGTGTTTTTGTATATTTGCGTAATAACTTGACCAATAAATGCATCGGAACAATCCCCTTCAAAATTATCCCGCTAATCGCGCATTGCAATTGCGGATATTAATGCGTGGAAATATTTTTCTCGATATTATATACCTCTTGAAATGTAGCCAAATGTTCAGGGATAACATCTGTACTCGAAAATTTCAACAGCAAAAGCTAGGACAGCCAAATGGACAAAAAAAAGTGGTCGATGCATGCGGTGAAGTAAGCTTTACAGGGACATACCACAGCGCTTTGAAGGCTCAAGAGACGCAGCTGCAGGCGGCGTTCTCCTGCTCAAATGAGGTCCGCACAGCTTTTCTCTTCACAACTTTAGAAGTGATTCTCTGTGCCACTTGCTTCGGCCGTTTCATCCCAAAATTCCCGTTGATGCAATCGCGAGATGGTGCCTTCATGAGGCAGTGGGACAGTGTTTTCCCACTTTTTGAAAACACTCTCATGAGTCAGTGGGACATATATGTCCCACTTTTTTTCAGTAAACTACTGGCTTCATTTTGATGAAATTTGATTCATACTATTTCTTTCTAGTTTATATCAATAAATCACAGCCGGTTTTTGTATTACCATGTCAAAAATATAGGACGACCGACAAAGGGTTAAAAAGGGCTTTATTTGACACTGACTGAGGCCATAAAGACCCTGCTAGTAGTCTGGTGTCCCCGTTTCTCCCCTCGTACTTGCTGGTGCTTCTTCGTCCTCTTCTGTCGGCCCGCTGGCACTCAAACAACAATTAGCACAAGCCTAGTCGCCACGATTGTGCAGAAGGCGTAATCACTGATCGACTGGTCTCTGTAGTTACCGTAAAGACTGAAGACCTTTTGTGGCACATTGTGGCATCAGCAGGTTGAGGATCACAGTGAGCGTTTATGCAACAAAAAGTTATTACTTCTTGCATTGATGGCTTCTTGCATTCCAAGACGTTTGCTTCATTGTAGGCAGTCGTAGATGCAAAAAATGGGGTCGGAAAAGGTTGCCATGCGAAAGCTGACCGACCGCAAGTCTTCATGCTGCCTCCTATTTCCATTTTATTTACCTCACTGCCCTTTTGTCACTGAAGAAACGCTAGTAAAGTGAGCGAGCTCGCTCACAGCATCCGAAATCTGCGTGCGGTGGTCACCGCAGTCTGTGATATCTGCGTTGCAAACAAACTGCAGCGAGGTGTGCATGAGCATGTGCCTTACAATGTCCATTTCAACTTTTTTTTTTTGCTTCGTATGCGCCATGTTTTTATTGTGACTGCGTCGGATGTGTTTGTTGTAAGTGTAGAAGGCTTTGAAAAATGTTCGCTATATATGGACGCAGTTTCAGTGGGTAGCATAGAAAAATTATAAGTGCACCGAAATATAGTAGTTATAACTGATAGATCGTTATATCTGTGATTGTTATAAGTGGGTTCGATTGTACTCAAGGATTTGGTATTCACATCCCTGGTTACCATGATGACACTGGCTTGGCTGGCTCCAGACGAAAACTGCAAATGCAGTTCTGGTTTGGTGTCTGGTCGTATCATGCGGAGACTTTGTGAACAAATTTACTTGGAAGAAATGCTCATTATACTCTGGTAAATATTGTGGTAATTAATTGTGAGCTGTCATTTTCACTTTATAGTCTTTCTAGCGAAAGGTGAAGGTAGGCATTGATTGTTTAAAGGGCCCGTCAACAGGCTCCTACTTTTTTTTAACACCCCCCCAAACAAGCTCGCCAATTCGTACAGTAGACCGCGGCGACCACGTTTCCCGAATATTACAGCGCTGCGCGCCGCGCAGACCCTCCATTTCGAAAAACAATTCCCGCGCTGCTTTCCTACACCTGACCCATCCTCCTTGTACGCGCAGTGACGTCAAGTCGGCGATCGCCGACCTGACGTGGCACTGAGCTCGTCGATTGGTCTTTTGCCCTACGAAACAGCGCCTTGGCCCTACGGTGATGCAGTTTCGGCCGCGCAGTACGCATTTTCATTTTCCTGTGCTGCCCTCTGCCGTTTTGTAGAGCCCGAGACTACCGGGAGAAGCGGTATTGCCAGAACGAAAGCCTCCGAGATAAAGAGGCGTCTCGCTACTTTACCGCTAGGGAAAGGGTCGTCTCTTCGCATCGCGCTTCCTCCCTGCGCCGCTGACACGTGCTCATGTGAGGGAAGCCCTGCTCGGTCGTTGGCTGCGCGCCGATGACGTATCACTGACGTCATGTCACGTTGCTGAAGTGGGCGGAGTCACGACGACGGGCTACGCCTCCCCATTTCTACAGCGGAGAAGGGTGGCGAGGCCGCGCGAAAATTTGAAACCAGCTGAAACGGATGTTCTAACCCCTGTAACTTCCTTATTATTGCGCGTATTCGCAAAATTCTTGCGGCAGCAGGTTCACATAGCAAAAGTGCACATATTTCTCTCTATAACAATTTTTGGACCTCGGGGTTGTTGACGGGCCCTTTAAAGGATGTGACGTGTGTAATGTATTCGCTGTATCCTAACCACTGCCATGAAAAATTCTGCTACGTTGGGACTCAGAACTTGGTGACATCTCTGAAGGCACATGTGTGCTTACCCTATTGCGTTTCTTTACCTGGTGGAGGCCATTTTCAGGATTACAGTCAGGAAAGTTTAAACCTGTAGACACCAGCCAGGATTGTTCCGTGAGGATTGAATGCAATATTGAAGGATTAATTTAACCAGAATTTAATGGACTGTATTCTATTATATGTGGTCCGTGCATTATTGCCATCTTGTGCAGTTCTGAGCATCCTCATCTTTTGTTATGCCTCATCAGTGGTTTCGTTATGATTTTTTATTGCTCAGAACCCACTGGGGTAGTCTTGGCTAGCTTTGCTTTCTAGTGTCCCACTTGAGGGTTACTATGAACAGTGAGTCTGCGAGTTTCTACTGACAAACATTTCTTCCAAAACCACATTTGCATCAATCTCATTAAGTCGATTAAAACAGAAAATGAAGCAAATATTGTAAAATAAGTGTTCTTGTTGGCACATAAATGAAAACTGAAACAAACACGAGCACTTTGGTTCAGTGTATTAGTGTTCATTCAGCTGTGAACAAATGCACTGCATTTAGGGGCTGTTGTGACCTACTCACTCGCCCATCAATACCACTTCAGCAAAAAAGTGAGGCAATCATTATTTACTCGTTTGAAATGGAGCAGTACTGGACTAAAGCTTGGGACAGCTCGACTGAAAAGGAGGATAGGCTTCGTCCTCTTGAATTTAAGGCAAACAGTGTGATAGTTGGTGAATATGATGCCGCAGATTTCAGAGTATATTTTTAAAAATTTGGCTCATTCTGGCAGAACAAAAGTTCTCAAAATTTGCAAAGTTTGCTCATTAGCTCATATAGAGCACAGTTTTACTTTGTGAAAGCCAATGTTGGCATGAATGTTTGTGTATTCTGTCTCAGTGAGTCTTTTTGTTACAGTTAATTATAGGAACTTCACTTTCTCTTGCAGCTGAGATTGTATACATGTTCAGTGACCCTTTTATTAGCTCTCAGATTATTCTAGAGTGCCCCTCTGTACAGTAGACTCTTAGTATAAATGGAAATGTGCTGCTTAAAGCAACTACCTCTGATACTATGATTGGTTTAATACTCGAATTTTTTACCTCTATTCACCTCTCACTAAATGGAACTCCTGTAAAACAGAACATATTTCCCCGGCCCCCTTCAGGTTTCGTTTAGTCAAAGTCTATTGTATTAACCTGAAATATCTGTTATATAGCTCAACAAATCAATAGCTGCTGTAAATTGCTCAACCTTTTAAGATGCAAATGCTCATTGAGTTTTCTGTTCTGCGCCCCAGGTGAGAAACGCGAGGGTGACCCGCCCCTCGACCTGGGCTTCCCGGACGACGAGGAGAACAACCAGGACGCCCTGTCCCCGCCAGGGGGAGGGGTTGGCATGGGCCCCATGGGGACCTCGGGGGGAGGAGGCTCGGCGGGCTACGAGATCCCCGCTCGGCTGAGGACGCTGCACAACCTGGTGATCCAGTACGCGTCGCAGGGCCGCTACGAAGTGGCCGTGCCCCTGTGCAAGCAAGCCCTCGAGGACCTGGAGAAGACCAGCGGGCACGACCATCCGGATGTGGCCACCATGCTCAACATCCTGGCACTTGTCTACAGGTATGGCACAACTTGAGTTTCCTGGTTTAGCGGAAGAACGATTGCTTTGCTGTCAAAACGACCAGGGATAACGTTGCACAATCCCGAAGACACTTGCACGATCGACGCTTTGTGGATCAAAACAAAACCGTCTTTGGCCACAACTGCCGTGGACGCAGCAGGTCTCTAACAGCGTAATCGTTGAACCCAACAACACATGTCCACACCTGTCAGCTCTCCCGATTTGCTCGGCAGACTCCCAAGTTTTGAGCAGTGCTCCCGATTGTGCGGGCCCGGCTATAAAAAACAGCACTTGTAACCCGTGTGAAAAAAAATATTTATAACCAAGGGCATTGGTTCTAAAATTTTCTGATCGCATGCGGAATGGTTCAGTCACCCTCACTGCAGTATGCTATTCTCATGTTGGAAAGTGCATTCAGATTGTCAAGGGGTCACTAACTGTCACGGCACACCATAGATTGTCTCTTAAGGGGGGGAAGAGGCCCTTAGACATCAGGCAACTTATTATTTAAGCTAGGGTGATGAAAACTTATGAGATTATGTATTTACATGTGCAGATGTCAAATATGAACTCAGTTTTTGCGTACCTCGTACCATTATTTTTTTAATTAGTCAATAATTGAAAATATTTTTGATGACCTTTTTAGTAAATTGGCTGTACAGATCCCGCTGAATTAAATGTCATTGCATTCTACAGTTAGCAAAGAGTGCAAAAAGCAAGTTTTATGGCTCTAGCTTTCCTACAACAAAAGTTATGAAGCTTCGAAGTTCATCATTCCATTACCAAGGAAAGATATTTTTTGTATTTTATTTTTTCTAAAAATTTATGGTGTCCTATAGTTACATATGGCGCTTTCTTGCACTCACTAAACATCTAGCTTCTCAGCAAGACAAAAATTATCCAAATCGGGCTCACCAAAGCTGAGAAACGCTTGTCAGAAGAATGAAAGGTGGCCAAAAAATTGAAACTGAGAAAATCGCAAAAAACAAAACTCCGTTTTTTCAATGAGTGCTACACAAATAAAAATGCTTTATTTCGCAAAAAAAAAATGCCTTATAAGGCACCGGGACAGTATTCTATCGCATTTTTCAATCGAAACGGCTCCATTGCGCGTCTAGCACTTAGTCATTTCAAACAGTTTGTCGAATGCGAAGTCGACGATCCCGTAGCTCGCCGCACACGGGTCATAGTCCTCGCGCGCTATCGCGAGCGTCCGCAGCTCGCTAGCGGAAGTTGCCGATAAGCTGGAGATCGCATCTTTAGTCTGTTGCGTACGATCGGCACTAGTCAAGAACGCTGTGTCGATTTTGTATCGCGCTGCCGATCACCGACGTCGACCGAGGCGGCCGCCGAAACAGCTGGAGAAGTCGGCATTTTGACCGATGAATCGCGTTCCGCCGCCACACCGTCCTGCGGCTGGGTGCGCTTCCGATGCACCCGAGTCATGATCTCGTTTCGCCTAGTTATTTTGCGTTTCTTTCCGAACTGATGAGCGCTGCGGAACTTTCGATATGGCTTCGCCACCATCAAAGTTTCAAAACGTGGCCGAGAGCGTAGGCCTAGTTCACTCTCGGCGGCTGCGCCGCACTTCGTCTACCTCGCTTCGCGCCGTGCCAGTACGCCGCTGCAACGTGCAGTCTTTCCTGAGGAGGATAATAAACGCCCGCTCCAATTTCTTGCCAGCTTGCGCGGGTTAGGACTTTACGAACGTAAATCGACGAGAACACCGCGATACAACGCGTCGAGTGCGCTGCAGCAGACGGCACGGGAGGCCCGGCGAATCGGAAGGCGCGATTTAGTCACGTGCGCTCGCTGTACCAATAGGCTCACGCGGTGGGACCTTTTTTGGCGCGGAGTTTCTGCGTGAATTCTGAGTGGACAGAAACAAGCGCGGCGGGATATTCAAGAAAAAGCGCGGCTCTTTCGAATGCGACCAAGATGGCTGCCGTAGGGAGCGTAGAACGGCAACAGCGCGGCGCTGAAAATGCCCGTTTTTCGCGCGGCCATCGCTAAAAATTTGGCTCGCTAACGTCATATAAAATGCTGTCACGGCTAAAATACTGATCTAAGACGCATAAAAAATTGGCGAGGTTGTGCATCAGTAGCAGCAGAATCCAAAAATAACATTTTCAAAAAATTCAACTTTTTTTCGCGATTTTCGGTCTCAAAGACCCGCTTCCCCTTAACTATGCACACGTCCACGCACTGGACAATTACGAGTCCCAGTATGATTGCTGATGTAAAAAGCATTACTGCCAATCATGTGTTTAAGACGTCACTGCAGCCCTCAGTAGCAATAAATAATACGTACACAACTTTTCATCTGTTGTGTTCCACCCCTTCCCATGCAAGCATGTCTTGAAGCTGGCGTGGCCCAATTGGGGCCAGTTGAAATGCGCAGCAGCTTACAGAAGCCACCCCAGGGGGATGACTCCTCCTCCACTGTGGCTCTTGATGATGATAGGACCGGGCAACGGTGCAACCGAAACTACATATTTTGGGCTGAATACTTTGAAATCCACATACATTTCAGATTCAAGGCAGATTTTTACTTAGCAAAATTCTGAAAAAAGAAAGCCTCATGTTATATGTGTGTTTTTACAGCTTATATACAGTTGAAGCCCTTTACAAGAGGCATGTGCCGGGGACCAGTTCTTGTCCCTTACATGGAGTGTTTCTTATAAGCATGGTACCATGTTCTAATTTTCTGAACAACCCCATTTTGATGAAGGCGCTGTAGTCTATTATGTCTAATTGTCTCCTGCATCAATGTCTCTTATAAAGGGTTTCAGCTGTATTTGACTGGTCAGTTTTACCGTTATTAACAGCGGAAGTGTTCTTAGTTGAGGGTTTCATGTCCTGGGTTGTGGTAGCGCTGATCATGTGGCCTCGTATTGTGGCGAGAATGAGCCTTGGTAGGAAGGGGAGGATTGCGTGTGCGGCGAGAGGTGAGGGCGGAGGATGTCGAGGGGTGAACATTCGAGAAACGCTCCAAGATGGGGTGACAGTGAGGCGCAGTGGAGTGTAAATTAGCGTGTCAGTGTCAGTGTTCAGGAGTTCGCGCTTTCAAGATGGCGAAGATTTCTCATTCTCCCGATGAAGAAGCCGCGCGACGTGAGTGTTAGCAAGAGTTGACGCAGAACGGGCATGTCGCTTGCCAAGCGAACCGCGATGTTTGCGCAAGAGAGGCCAAAGCTGAGCGCCAGCAAACGGAAGACTTGAAAAATATAGAAGTAAGATATAGCCTGATGAAGGACGGGCATAAGCTTCGCTGTTTCGACAGTGTTCGTGAAGTGGAGCTGGCTGGATTTTTTTTTTTTTGAAGAATGTATTGCATGTTCCAGGAACATGTATGTGAAGAAGAGGTTGCATTTTCATCGACCACCTATGGTAGCAAAAGTGCGTGAGATCCATGACTGAGTACACGTGTGTTATGCGCAGGGACCAGAACAAGTACAAGGAGGCGGCTGCCCTGTTGAATGACGCGCTGGCCATCCGGGAGAAGACTCTGGGCGAGAGCCATCCGGCCGTGGCGGCCACCCTCAACAACCTGGCCGTGCTGTACGGCAAGCGGGGAAAGTACCGCGATGCCGAGCCCCTGTGCAAGCGTGCCCTGGACATCCGCGAGCGGGTGCTGGGCCGAGACCATCCCGACGTTGCCAAGCAGCTCAACAACCTGGCCCTGCTCTGTCAGAACCAGGGAAAGTATGAGGAGGTGTGTGCTGCTTCATACATTTGTAACCGCGGTGTAAAGAAGCTACTGGCATTGACAATTTATTTCGTTGAAACAGTCGAACCCACTTATAATGATCCCAGATATAACGATCTATCGGTTAGAACGACCATATTTCGGTGCACTTACGATTTTCCTATGCTACCCATTGAAACTGTGTCCACATATAGCGAACATTTTTCAAGGCCTCCTACTTTTACAACAAACACTTCCGACACGGTCGTGGTAAAAATATAGGCGCATACGAAGCGAAAAAAAGTTGGAACAGGCATTCTAAAGCCAGAGAGAGGTGCGCGCTCGCGTGCCCCGCTGCAGTTCACTCGCGCCGACAATGTCATAGACTGCGGTGAGCACCGCACGCAGATTTCGGACGCTGCGAGCGAGGTCGCTCACTTTCCAGGCATTGCTTCACTGGCAGAACGATAGTGAGGGAAAAAAAAAAAAAGAGGCAGCATGAAGCCTTGCGGTCGGTCAGCTGTGGCACGGCAACCTTTTCTGACGCCGTTCTCTGCATCCACGACCACCTACGATGAACCAAACAAGGCCTTGGAGCGCAAGAAGCCATAAATGTAACAAGCGATAACTTTTCGTTGCATAAAAGTTCGCTCCGACCGCCAGCTCGCCGACGCCACAACGTGCCGCAAAAGGTGTTCTATCTTTTCGGTAACGGCCTATCAATGATTGCGACTTCCGCGCGATTGCGACGATGCCTTCACGGATAAAAGAGCAAAGGCGAGGTGGTGGCTGGCGAGGAATGTGCCATTATGACTAATCGCCGACAACCTTATCACAGTCATCTGCAGCCATCCGCTCAGCTGCGCGTGTGGCATGCACCGTGCGGAGTAACGGCAGTACAAGCGCGCGATGCTGACGTTCGCAAGTCCCCCTGCCGCCGCGTCGTGCATTGCTTGCAATATGCTCGTCTTTGTCGTGCTGAACGAACAGGCTACTCGCCGCACCCGTGCACGGTCCGGAGTGAAGCATGCACGAAGAATGCACAAACGTGTGCATACAGAAGACAGCAAACCACCAAACGGCCCGGCGATAACGGCGTGAGCCGAGTAGGCGATGCGCTGCACGCAACTAGCCAGGGATGATCGGCTCCACATGCAGGGCGGTACCACGCTTTAGTAAAAGCGGCATCAGTTGACTGCATAGGTGGTTTAATTCACTCGTGAGCACGCAGCGGGCGTCGCTTAACACAGGAAAACGCCTAACTTGTCACCACAGGGATTGCTAGCACTTTTTATTAAAAGTACGTAGAAAAAGAAAACGGTTTGGTCGCTAAGTGCACGTTTTTAAGGGCGAGTCCATATACAGTAAAACCTCGTTTATCCGGATGTCGTTAAGGGGGGTATGGTAGGGCAAAGGGTATATGTCAGTTTTAACGTAATATTTTAGAAATGGCTGCAAGTATTCACATAAAAGTTCACGTGCTCACAAAGAATTCCAGTGGCTATCACGTGACACCCTTTTTGTATGCCTGGGTTGCCTATCCTTCCTCTGGCCCACTCCCAAATTTTAAAGTGGTTCAATTATTCAATGTACCTTTTCTCTGCAACCACGGAAAGGAATGTAATGATATTAAGCCATGTTATTCTTGAGAGCTGTAGGTTATATCTGAACTAAAAAAATAAGACATCCTTTATGGAGTTTTTGTGAAAAAAAAAAGATAATTACTGCACGCACAAAGCCACAGAGGGTGCGCATTGCTGTGTACCTTTTTTTACAGCTTTACTTTTTAGAAAATCGGCAATTTTTTTAGTTCAGATGATTTCGAACTTGTCGTACCACGTGCAGGCAAAGTTTCATCGGAATCGATTCAATACTTTTTGAGAAAAGGTACATTGAAGTTGAGAAATTTATAAAAACCGCAATTTGAGAAAAACGAAGTTTTCTGTGCACGTACTGCTTACACCAAGGCGCGGCGCACTTCGGCGCGACATTTAAACCGCTTGGAGCAGCCGCTCGACGTCGGGCTTTCACAGGTTTGTTCCTCAAAGTGCAGTGGATTTTTCGCTGTCAAAATTGATATTCGATTTTTTGGGGGGGTTTACCCTACCATACCACCTTAACTTGGAAATTCGGTTAACTCGGACTCGCGGCGCGGTCCCGGCAAAACTGTGTATACTTCAATGGTGTCAGATGCTCATTAATTTGGAGGGATTTAGCCGCGCACCGGTTAACCCAGACAACTCCGGAGAGGGCAATCGGTACTTCGTGCTTAGAATCGCGCGATCTCGGCGGCTTGGAGGCGCATGCCCTGCTTGCTGTAACCAACGGCGGAACCGGAGTTTTGGAGAAACCGAAACCGAACGAACAACTGCAGCAGAATATGATAATGATGATAGTAAATGAGGGGGAAGTGGCTAGGTGGCGCTAGTCATGACCCGGCGTAGGCGATTGGGCCAGTTGGGCCACCGGCGCATCCAATGTCTATTAAAAGCGCAACGGCGGCACGCAAGGTCGGGATGGTTGACGCTGCTGGTTTCTTTGTGTTGTGACTTCGCGCGTAGCGTGCGAACTCGTGCACGTTACGTTCTTCGGGCATTCGGGCATTCGGGCAACGGCGTTGCCACCGCCATCGCGCTTCACAATGATGGCGACCGTCACCGGAGTGAAGCGGCCACAGCAGCCAGCGACAGCGAGCGTGCGCACCACCACCTGATGGGGGTTGAAGAAAATCGTTGTAGCACAAATTCCGACGACGAGGCGGACAACAATAATGCAGCTTTTCATGAAATAAAGGTTTGTCTGTGCCGAGTACATTTTCCTTTTCTTTTCATGGTCCATTCGATAATCCGGAATTCGGTTAACTCGGACATTTTCTCCGGTCCCGTGAGATCCGGGTTAATGAGGTTTTACTGTCCAACGAACTACTGATATAACGACCACTTTTCGCGGCACTTTCGAGTTCGTTATAAACGGGTTCGACTGTATTGAAAATCTGTGATATGCAAACTCAGCCTTCCAGGTAAAGTGCCGTTGCCGATGAATTCTCTCTCTCTTTTTTTTATTCCATGCAAGTTGCCACAGCAAATGTTTCAAAAGTGTTTTTATTCCTAGAAACAGTACAATAGACTCTCAGTAAATGGAAATCTGCTTAAATGGAACGACTGTCTCTCATATGATTGGTTAGTACTTGTATTCTGCAGCCCTGTTCATCTCTTGGTAAACGGAACTCCTGTCAAATGGAACATACAGTGGAACCCCGGTTTTGCGTCCCCCGGTTTCACGACGACCCGCATTTTACGACGGATTTGTCCCGTTCCGGCGAAAGCCCTGTAGACGCAATGCATTAAAAACCCCAATTTTCCGACTCCGATCCAGCCGCGAAGCGAGGGGACCAAATGTCAAACAAAAGGGAATCGCGGCACCAGCAAGAGGGGCACCCCTTCGCATGCCAAGCGCTCGGGAAACCGGTTCATTTCGACTTTCCGCTGCCCTTCGTTCGTCTTCCCCTTACCCTCCGAGCAGCCGCGAAAGCGGCGTAAAGGGGGCATGGTTGTGGTTTCGCCATTCTTTCCCGCTTTTGTCGCACAAGGGTGTGGGAAAGATTTTGTCTAGGGGGGTGCTAACCTGCGTAGCATCTTAGTTGGAGGGGGGGGGGGGTGCTGGTATAGCTTGGGGGGGCAAGTGCCCCTTTTGCATTCCCCTGCTGAGGCGAGAGGGGTATGCACAATGCACACTTGAAGGCTCCTTGAAGGAGACGGGTCCTTTGGTGTTTGGCGCAGCTGCTATATCACTTTGCAGGTGTGTTGGCCACAGCCACGGCAGCCGCAATGGCCAAACTTAGCAAAAATGCCCCCCCCCCCCCCCCCCTTTGTGGGTTTTAGAGCCCTGTAGAGCTTGTTGATAGTTGCAATCCGTCGTGCTAAACATGTTTTTGTGGGCATAAATTTTCGTGTTTGGATTTTACGACGATTTTTCGCGGTCCCGAGAATGTCGTAGAACTGGGGTATCACTTTTCCTGGTCCCTTCAGGTTCCGTTTAACGGGAGTCTACTGTATGTGTAAAGGGGTGATCACCTTTCTTGAAGACTGGAATGACCTTCTGAACTATAGGAATATGCCCATATCAAATCGATGACTGCTGAAAAATGTCAGACGGTATTCAGCTGCACACACGTTTGGTGTTCTTGAGTAATATGGTGTTTGTGCCATCTATGCTCCATTAAGAACACTTCGTTCAATTTGTTTATAACTTTTAAGTAGAGCTGTGCAAATGGCAAAATTTTGGGTGCGAAGCGAATTCGAATATTGAAGTGTGAGTGCGAATAGAATTGAATATTTTCGAATATTTCTCGAATATTTCTAGAGAACTTTTCAAATACTTGACAGCGAAAATTGCAGGAAAAAAGGTTGGAGAGGATTCCTAAGCTTATTCTTATGAGAGCAACATGAAAGTGTTTCTCTTCGCTAGGTTGATGAAGCACTGGCAGGGGGGTGTTTCATAGTCTTATCAAGAATGATGCAATGCAGAGGCGGAAGTGTATTTATGCACATGATTTGGTGCATAATGCAACCAAGGTGCTGCCACCAACACTTTACACGTGAAAGGCAAAGATGCTGTTTCCTCAGCCTCTCCTCCTCTTTCAACTTCTGATGTGGCTTGTGGACAAGGGTGTGCTCCCTTCCAGTCCGAAGTTCCAAATCTGCCTCAATGACGTCAATATATAAGAGCATCTGGAATTTTGGATGCTAAAAATCTTCGGCGTCCAAATTGAGCCCCCCACCTCTGCCACATCTATCATCTCCATGTTGGAATCAGCATTTTTGAGTCAATACATTCGCGACTGTAGCGGAGCCTGAAAGGCAGCTTTGCCGCAATACGACAGTGTAATGAGGTGAAGCATTTTAAAAATCTGAAGGGGCCACTTTCAATCGGACGTTGACTGTATTTGTCTTTGGGAAGTTCGACCGTAGCGGAGCCTGAAAGGCAGCTTTGCGGACAATACAGGAGTGTAATGAGGTTAAGCATATTGAAAATCTGAAGAGGCTATTTTCAATTGGACGTTGGCTGTATTTGTCTTTTGGAAGTTTGAATAGTTCGAATAGTAAAATTCCAGTGCGAACCAAATCGAATAGCAAACACTACCGTATATACTCGCGTAATGAACGCATTTTTTTCCCCGAAAAATCGGAAGCAAAGTTGGGGGGTGCGTTTATTATGCCGGGTAAATTTTACGAAAACTTTTTCGGGATGAGCAGAAATGCGGTAATGCAAAAAAAAAAAAAAAAAAAAAAAAAAAAAAAAAAAAAAAGCTAGGTAGCTCAACTTTCCGCAATTGTTATACGCGTACACTGTTTGGAAACAGCTTCTTTATTGCACTTCACTCATCTTCGGTGGTTGATGGCGCTTTCTTCTGCAAGCTGTCCCCGCGCACTCCATAAAAGCGTTTCGCGGCTTTCTTTTTCGCGATCTTTTGTCTAACCGCGACAGTGGTATCTGCTGTGATATCGAGGGGCGCCTGGAAGCGTACGCTAAGACGCCCTTTACAAACTCCGTGGCCTCCGTGGCGAACTTGCACTGCTCGCACGATGACGACGTTGACATTGCACCAAGCTACCACAATTGCAGCAAGCTACCACCGAAGTATGAAAACAAACCATCGATAACACGATTACCGACAAAATACGGCCGCTGCCTCGCTCTCCGCGTGAGATGTGACTGTAAAAAAGGTAGCCTCTATCTTGCGTTCCTTGAAGTACGTGCGGATAACAAACATGAAGAGCAAATTGCAACCAAAGCGAGGTTCAGGGGTGCTAACATGTTGCGGAAATCGTCACGCTCTTTTCTGGGCGACAAGCGATTTTTTCTGGTTTTCCAGAAACCTGCGACATGCCTGCGACGCGATGGCGACAGATGGCCCTTCGCGACAGGAAATGCTATCGCCGTCGCTCGAAAATCGCATGCATATGGTTGGGCCAGTTGGGCCTTAAAGTTTCGTATTTGCAGGAAGCGACCGTTGGTGGGCGCAGGCACTTTCGTGACCTTCGCTCGCTGTGTGCTTGTGAGCCGCGATGTCTCTACACTCGCACCGTTTGTGAATCCCGCTGTGGCACACGGATAATTCAAAACGACAGGGGACGTGCCGCGCACAGATAGAAAAAAAAAAAGAAATAACTGCGCGCGACTGCGGGTGAAGGTGGGGAGGGAGCGAACCGAGGGCAGGGTACAGTGTAGGCGCCGAGGGTGATAGGCATGATAAAAAAACGGAAAAGATCAACGGGCAAGGAGGCGCCACGTCGTGTCCGTTCGCGGGACTGCAGCGGATGAATGTAGGGGGTGCGTTTATTACGCGGGAGAAACAAAAAATCCTAATTTTGACGGCTGAAGTTGGGGGTGCGTTTATTATGCGAGTGTGTTCATTATGCGAGTAAATACGGTATTCGAAAAATATTCGAAATTTCGAATATTCACACACCCCTACTTATAAGGCGTCCTGAAACACCGCTCTGGCTTGGTGAAACCACACATTTTACGAACAGCAGAAGCTGATGTTAACAGTTCAGCGAATTTTGCTGTCATGTGTAGCACGTATATTTTACTAGTGAAGCGTGAAGTGGCAACTTTCTCAAGGGCCCTCTCTTCATATAGAGGCCTTTCCTTTCTCGCTTGAGTGGGTGGGGTGCCAGCTGTGTGTCGTCGAACAGCAGAATGCTACCATTTGCTAATAGCTGACATAAATCAGGATTGGTGTTTGGATCAGATGTGCTTTTTGCCACAGGGTGTTGCTGTGTGCCGGCACCGGGCTCTATAATGGGCTAAAATTACACAGCAGCAACACTAGTGGGCACAGGGATCACAGCAGGAGAGAGAGTGATGGTGTTTCATGATGCGCGCTCAAGGTCATGACGTGTGCCGACTTAACGTCTTTCCGCCGTGCCATCCCTCGTTGTGTAGCTTCCTGCATGCTCGGCAGGACCAGGGGTGAAACATCTGCACCAATTGTGCCAATTTGATACAAGTCCTTATTTTTACACCAAGCTGAGCCGAAACCACGAAATTTGTTCAAATTGCGCCACGATGTGCCAAAATTCCCAACCAGCCTCAAAGTGTTCTCAGTTGCGCTAATTTTAGTAAGAAATGTAGGCCGCCTTGGCCACCCGCAGTTTGGACATCATCATCCAATCCAATCCAGAAATGTTGGCCCTAACCATTACCCCACCCTGAAAGAAAAGAAAAAAAGGATAGTGGTTCTGAAATTTCCTGGCCTTGTTCTATTGTATGCAGAGCACTTTATTAAGCCACTTTCGCCGTAGTACGCCGGTGCCATGCAAAAAAGCATACTAAAATTTAGAAGGGGCTATTTGTACTAGCTGTCATGGGATGCAGCTTTCATGCGTGCATGTGCTGTGTAATTACGATTTCAAGTATGATCACTGACGTCTAAAAAAGTTACCGGCAATCATTCAGAGCTGTGTATGACGTTTCTGTGGCCCTGAGAAACGAGAAGCAAAATCGTTTGCCAGTTTTCTTTTTTTCGCCACCCCCATTCGCTTCTGATTTACGAATCTCCTGAATTTCGAGGTCACCAGGTTGGCAGGTCCACATTAACATTTGCAGCGCCTGTGAAATGTTGTGACAGGCGCTTCAAATGCTGATGGAGACTTCGTCATTGTTTGCACTGTTTGGTGGTTCAACACATTGTTTTTATTAAAACAGCAGTGCTCACGTGCACTGTGCACGAGTTTGCTCTGATGTTGAATTGTTTGTACATATTATTGTTTTCTTTTCTAAGAGTAAGACTACTTTGTTATACTGCTCCAAATTTAAATTTTCATTCCCCAAAAGCAACATTTTGCTCCTCCGAAAATTGCTCAAAATCCTATTACGATGTTGCACCCCTGCAGAACGAGAGAAGAGAGGAAATGCTTAAAGCATGTGACAAATCCCTATTGCTGCGCTTATTCTTGATGGATTCAAAGAATTTTTGCTGCAGTGATTTTTGAGGCAATAAATTCTGCTACTGAAGTCATTTGATGATTTCTTGAAAAAGTGGTTGAGTACCCCTTTAATGAGTGCTTCAGGCTAATATTAAATCTTGTGCATTGCCGGTACGCAAATGCATGCAATATCTGGAAGTTGATTGTTATGTTCGTTAGTAAAGACTGAACAAAATGCAGAGTTCAAGCCAACTGGAATGTAAAAATTGTAGGCTTGTGCGAATATTCGAATGATTCGAATATTTGAACGAATATTACAGTATTTGAATTCGCTTCGATTCGAATTTAAATTATTGAAAATTTCGAAGTATTCGAAATGAACGAATAAGATGCATATTAGTCTGCATGTAACCCCTGTAAAGGTGGTTTCACTGCAGTGGAGCTGTGCTATGCCGTGAAAGCACTTATCCAGGCGTATATTAGTCCGCATGTAACCCCTTGTAAAGGTGGTTTCACTGCAGTGAAATGGTGCTAAGCAGTGAAAACACGTATCTAGGGGAAATCCGCACTGCCGCGATGCCCCACTTCAAGGTTAAATGAACATATTACCCTCACATCGATTCATTTTTTAAGTTTAAAAGCTTGTTATACCGGCTTATATGCTCTAATTATAATAAATTTTAAAACGTAACATATTTTACTGGTTGTCGCTTACATTCTACCGAAAGTCAAATCCTGCTACTATTCAAAGTTGTTTCCACTTCCTTTGAACAAAAAAAAAAAGGCATTTGCACAGGCATTGTTTCAATTACAATAAAAAATATTGTGCAGGTTAGTTAGGTAATGTCAAATATGACCATTTCTCTTTATAATATGTGATATATACTATTCGAATTCGATTCGAAATTATTCGACCAAAATCACTGTTCGCTTCGAATTCGCTTCGACCCTAAAATTCACTATTCGCACAAGCCTAAAAAATTGCCAATTGGGAATATAAATGGGTTTGACTGTAGAGTTAAAATAGAAGACTGGCATGAAGGTAGAGAACACAAAATGAGCACCCGCATTGTGTTCGCACTGTTTGTTGTTGTCTCGTATTTTGAGCACTGTATTTGTGACGGGAATGAAATCTAACTCGCTGATTTCACCCTTTCTATTAACTTTATAGATGGCCTGCAACTGCGAGTATCGCTTTGTGTTGTTGAATTTTCAATGCAGCTTTGATGAAATAAGATGCTGCAGTGTTGTCTCCAACTTGACGATGCGCTACGCAGGTTGAGCGCTACTACCAACGGGCACTGGACATCTACGAGCGGACGCTGGGCCCCGACGACCCGAACGTGGCCAAGACCAAGAACAACCTGGCATCGGCCTATCTCAAGCAGGGCAAATACAAGGAGGCCGAGCTGCTGTACAAGCAGGTGCTGACGCGTGCACACGAACGGGAGTTTGGCTGCGTGTCGGGCGACAACAAGCCCATCTGGCAGCTGGCCGAAGAACGCGAGGAGAACAAGAGTCAACGTCGCGACAACGCCCCCTACGGCGAGTATGGCGGATGGCACAAGGCAGCCAAGGTCGACAGGTATGACTTTTGCCTGTTTTATGCTAGAAGGATATTTTGAGGCACTGCCCGAATCCCTTTTTGTGCACGGCCTCGTTTGCATGCTTCTAGGCGGAGCTCATCTGCTAGAGCTGCTTTAGAGGTGCAAGTGTGCATCAACAGTGACAATGGAAATTTAGGATGTGCTGATTCCAGAAGCAGAAACTGTAGATACAAGACTTGCTTTCTATACATACTTACATAATTAATTACTTTCTTTTCTCTGAAACTTCTCAAGTCAACATATTTGGGGGGTGTGGTCATTACTCAGGGTAAGATGTCTGGAAAAAGAATTTGAGTTCAGAGAATTGAAGTGAGTTGTAGGTCGTACTTCTTACGATGGCTACCATGACCATAGGCAAGAAATGGGGTTAAACAAGGGCCGACCTTTCTCATAAGTGCCCATGTTCATTATGCGTTGCATAAATTGCTTCACGGGAAGCCTGGCACATATGCAGGGGACCACGAAAGCTGCTTTCATCATCTCCAGTGCATAATTACACATTTTCAAAAGAATTTATTTGAAAACGTGCTGTGCCCAATAATATATATAGTGCAGACGATCACAAAGGAGCTCAAAATTACACTAACACAGTACAGATCACAGAGCCATCATGCTTTTCCGGCTGCCAAGTGCCTCCATCTTTTTTTTCATTCGAATGCTCCAAGTTTTGGCTTTCCGTGCCCACCCTTGTCGCATACAGTAGCTGCATAGGAAAGCAGGAAAAAGAAAAGAACAATCAAGGGCGGTCTTATGAAATTCTCAATGTACCTCCGATTGGTTGTTGCCAGGGTGACTTACCTGCTGATGCTGTTGGCCGATTGCTCACCTGTAGGAAACCTTGTTGATGTGCCATTTGTTGTTGGATCACTACTTTGGGATCATAAACAGTGGTGCACTGATGTGGCACTTGTTTTAGAGTGTTAAAAACCAGAATTGCTTAGAGTGGGCTCACCTCTCCACAGCGAAGTGGTATAATACAAGGTCAAAGCAGGTGTTATGGTGAATTATGCCCTAAAGTTCGATTTTTCGCACTACATTGCTCGTTTTGAGCCATGCCGCTCGATTTTGAAAGCTGCCATGTTGGATTTTCCGCTGGCTTGGTCACGTTTGGCTTCCAGTGGCCAGTTGTGTTGCCTCCGAGATTGGGATCGTGCACAATCCTCCAGTTTTGGAGGCCATGTGCGATCTTTCTTGGCTGGCAAAACGCTCTAAGGGACGCCACTTTTCTTTTACAGTCAGCCGTATCGTCATCATTAACCCTTTGCGGTCCAAAACTTTTACCCACTTTCCGCCTCTACCGGTCCGAAACTATTTTGCCAGTTTCTGGCGCCGCGAAGAAAAACACGAACTGCGGAAGAAAAACTCACAGGATATTTATTTTTGCTCTTGCATTCTGCAGGCAACTCCTTTAGCGATATTTAGGCAGCGTGTGATACCGCTCAAAGCATTCTCCTGGGTGCAGGCCAGGGTTGTTACTGCAGGTTTTGCAGAAAAACACAGTTTCCCTCCTGCCTCCTTTTGTTTGCCTATCGCTACAAACGGCGCAGTCCTTGCTGCTTCGCCCTGGGAGCTTGTAGATGAAGTGGCTCCTTCCATCTAGCCTTTCTTCACAATCGTTCACAAGCGCCACCGTAAAACGCACGCGGTGGAAAACGTGGCCATGCTTCTCAACGAACCACGTGCGAGTGGATACGCTCTAGGTTCCGTGCTGAACATAGTGCTGCATCCTAGTGTAAAAAAAAGTAAACATCAACAAACAAAGCTCACTCATTTCTCGAGAGATGGCGCTTCATGTATTTAAAAAAATGCGCGCGACTTGCAGTGAGAAAATCGCGAAATTTAAACGAGGAACACGCTCGTCGGGCGTTGCCCGACAGCGGACCGCTACGGCCGTGTGGCGTTGTCGGGCGCTGCCCGACAACGGACCGCAAAGGGTTAATGCACCGGTAGGGTCTTGTTTTTTTTTATTTATGTGGGTTTGCTTTTCCGGTTGTCATTACGCACGTGGTCGTGTTGTTGGTATCAGTGGTGTGTCAAGTGTTGTTGAGCCGCCGTGCGCGTCGCATGTTCTCTGCTGTTGCGGTAGCTCAGTGGTTATGGCGCTCGGCTACTGACCTGACACACTCGGGTATGATCGCGGCGGTAGCTGTTCGATGGAGGCAAAATGCTGGAGGCTCGCGTACTGTGCGATTTCAGTGAACCCCAAACTGCATCGTTAAATCCCACGAAACAGACAAGATGTTGCGTGCATCTTTTTGTGACTGGCGTCAAGTTTTGTTTGCTTGGGGCCATGGGGCCACCAACTGTGCCGCCCGCATCGGTCGGCGGCAGCGATTGTCAATGCGCTGACAATGTTACTGTGGCCCAACCAAATCTGCGCGTCCCCAAGAGTATCATGAAGCAGGGCATGATTGGGAGTTTTTTTCAGGCTGCACGAATCCAAATAAACTTCATTTGCATGTCTTAACAATTTTTTGACTGTTCGACTTTTTGGACTATTTTGTGGTTCCCGCCAGGTTCCGGAAAATTGGTCAGCGACTGTAATGAAGTCATGCTTGCAGCGAGAAATTCGTTATAGTATTGCAAATCTGGTTCAATCAACGTTTTGATGCTTCAGAGCTTCTCAAGTCCTTTCTCTTGAGAGCACAGTAGAACTCCTTTGTTGCGTTCATTATGGGGCGAGTTGGGCTTGTTGATAAATACTTACGGGACACTATAGCGTTCAGTGCTTGTCGTCGTCGTTTATGTTCCTTCCATCCGTCATGTATTTTTTGCGCTGCAGTGTCCCTTAAGTTCATTATGGGACTGCAAAATAAAAAAACAACTTCTAGCTGGGAAATGTATTGTGCAAACATGCGATTAAATTTGGGAAAAGTGCTGCTCAGTAATAAAACGGACATATTGCATACAACTGTACCTCAGAAAAATTTATTCATCAGTTTTAGGGTTAAAGAACTCCTGATGGAAGTCTGGCATTTTTTTCACGCCTCTACCAGAACCAGATGCTTTTAAAGTACCGTATATACTCGCATAATGATCACACTTTTTTTAAATTGAAGCAAATTTCGGGGTGTGATCATTACGCGGCATAAATCTTCCGTGAAAAAATATTTTGAGCACGGAAAACGCAGACAAGTCGCAGAATAGAATTCTTATGATAGCTATCGTCAACATAACCAAAAATAAAAGTGGAGTAAGCCTTGCCTTTGTAATAAACGCACACATTATGTAGGAACTACATGCATTGCACATTACCCTTTTATTTTTCATTCACTGACCCCCTAACCTTCATTCAGAGTCTGAAGAGTCGGTGTCGTCGCCGCGCTAGTTCCAGCCAAAAGTATTGCGGAAGTCCTTTGTGGCAATTCCCAGCCTCCGGGAAATTGTGTGTGCCTGCGTCTGTATCATGTCTAATGACACCGCACAACCGTCTTTGCGCATGTCCCTCACATATTGGAGGACCGCTTTCTCAACGTCGGAAAACTTCCCAGTTTTGGGTCCGCAGAAAGCTCGGTGTGTGCTGCTAGAAGCCATAAGCATCTCTCACTAATTCTTCCAGTACCTAATTTGGGTTTCGTCGACGCCGAAATGTCGGCCAGCAGCGCAGTTGCCGTGCTCTAGCGCGTAATCAACCGCCTTCAGCTTAAACGCCGCAGTAAAACTAGTATATCGCCACATGGTAAAACGGCGCTCAAACAAACAACCACAAAGCACACAACCACCTTTCAGAATGGTGAAATAACATGGTGATGGGTGACTGGGTTAAGGCTGGGTGGCCGTGACACGGCTTTTTCAGGAATTATGGGAACGCATCGGCAGCTTGTTGCTGCGGGATGACAACAGGTCAACCAACAGGCGGCCACCGCTGTAACAGTGTGGGATACAAAAGAAACATGGCAGCTGATGGAGCAACATGCGGAGCAAAGCGGACGCGTTTTTTTTCTCATGAGTGCATCATGCACGTCAAAAATGTTTCTTTCGTCTAAATAATGAATGATTTCGTTAAATAAGCAAATCTGTGGCATTAGCATAGCCATGTCCGCTTTTAGAGGACAGAAACTGAGATGGGTGCATTCAGCTGCCACATACACATGGCAGGCATGTGTTTCTATGATGAACACGATGATCATCGGCTAGACTTGGCGCACGACACATCACTGCGGCAAGTTCGGGGTGTGATCATTACACAGGGGGGAAAAGAATTGAATATTGACGACGAAATTTAGGGGTGTGATCATTGCGTGAGTGTGATCATTATGCGAGTAAATATGGTACTTGGATGGCCATGTGGCAATCCACATCGCCAAGCTCATTGATGCACCTCTTCATCACATCAAGTGCAACAACAGTTCACAACATATCGGGCATGAAGCTAGCGCAAACATTGTGTGAGAAGGGGGGTTCTATTAGATAGGTGTCTGTAGATTCATTGCTGGGAGCAAATGGCAGAAACACTGGAATATAAGTGAAGTGTGTATGAGCAAGGTTCTGCTCTATTTGTTGTGGTTGTTAAAAGTAAGAGCTGTTGTCTTTTGCATGCAGCCCAACTGTGGCTACCACACTGAAGAATCTGGGTGCCCTATATCGACGACAGGGCAAGTACGAGGCAGCTGAGACACTGGAGGACTGTGCCCTTAGGGCGCGCAAGGAGGTACGTTTGCTTTGCATGCAGTTGTTGCAAGGTCTGATCGTGTGTTTCGGTTGCAGCGCTTTGTTGTGCAATGTGTATACAGTAGACTCTCAATAATTTAAATTCGAGGGGCCCTCAGGATTTTGTTTGAATTAATTTTATCAGAAATTCTCGAATATGACTCTGTCATAAATCTGACAGGCTCTGGATCAGCGGCATGGCCGTTCGATGCCCTACCTGGACTTCTCGACGCACAAGGACAAGAGGCAGAGTGGCAGCGGCAAGTCGGGGTCGCGGAGGGGTTCGCGCGAGTCCCTCGACAGTGTCAACTACGACGGCCAGCCGCAGGACGAGGTGAGAATGGCCGCACACCTGCGCTCTTCTTCACGTCGCGTCACTGACCCGTAGCCACGTTTGGTTCCTCAGCAGGCCTCTTTAGTCTTTTATTCGCTGCGGTCACATGCACTGCTTTTTGCCTCCCAGTACGTTTTATTGGGTGCCAGCTGGGTCATCTTTTATACTGAGTTGTTAAACACGTGAATGGTAGAGCGTAACTGGATCAGATCGTCTGTAGTTCTTAGAAAAAAGTTTATATGTATATATGGTGATTTATTAGCAAGGGAGTAGTATGTACAGGGCATGGGTGTAGTATCATGCTTGCTGTTACTTCGTTACCCCCCAATTCTTTCTGCTTTCTCTGCAACAAGCCGTCTGTAATTGGAAGTAGAGCACTTGCATGGTCACAGGACCAATTTGTTCGCTATGCCAACCTTACACTTTTCAGGGGTCCGTAGGTGCGTTGACCTGTCGTTCCTCATTATGGCACTCTGATGTACTCGACAGTCAAGTGCGTTAACGCTGCTCTTGCTCTCTCGCAAGCACAGGTCTGTACGACGGAGCCCTGTGTTGTTGTTAAAAGGGGCATGGCATTGTGTTTCTTTCCCCAAATATTAGGCACTCACTGCCGAGCGCGTGTGTTTCTCCCTCTAGCGGCGGCGAGCGGCAGTGTGCATGTGGGGCACCCCGATGCGTCGTGTGTGGCCTCGGCGGCGCTCCAAGCTCTGGCCTCGATGGCAGAGCCCTTCGGGACTCTTCTCCTTCTGAGCAGTTTCTCCCCAGACTTGCGCAAAAACACTTTTTGGTTTTGTGACTCTGCCCTTGCAACAAGGCAGCGTTGAGTTCACTGAACACCAGAATTCTTAGGAACCCGCACCACGGGACTTTGCGGGGGCTCTTAACGAGGTGTTACAATCCCTGGGAGCTAACTTGCACTGGCTTGCTTCATTCGCACACTGCTCCTCTAACATTAACATCGGAAGCATCTTTCGAGAGCATAGGTCTTGCGAGAGACCTGTTCTTACATCACAACACAGCGCAAGACTTGCGAAAAAGAACTGGGGACAGGTATTGCCATCTGTTCGTCTTTGTTCATTTTTGGAGGCTACAGTAACATTCATCATGGAAGGCATGCCCTCAAGCACCCAACATTGCATTCAACCAAAAGCAATCATTACCAGAGAGTCACTGTAGGGTACCACATTACCACAGTTTTGTGCAGGGGCCAAAACATCTTTCAAATGTAAATACATTTTAGCCCTTTGTCAGCACTTTGCCTTTTTTCATCGTGACAGATATCAATAATGCTGCAGCAGAAAATAAGTACTGCTTATGAAGTAATGCTGGTGAAATTTGCTAAGTACCACTTTGCAAACACAGTAGAAAGAAAAATGCACCAGACGTTGCCATCTCTGTACGAGATTTAAGGATGTGCAAGTGTGTGTTTATACCTCATTTATACTAGCATTACAACATTACGTACATTGTGGGCAGCTCTCAGTGCAAGTTGGCAATTTTACTTTCTCGTCTCGGAAATGGTGCACTATTTCAGTCTTGCAATTTACTGGTGTTCAGTGATCCTACCCGTAATTACATGCAGAGCATGTAGCTGTCCTTGGGGCGCTGTGTTTAGCCAAGTGTTAAGGGGAGGTCTTAAATTAAGTCATGCTACGTAACTGTGATAAATAGGTCCAAAGTTCCTACGGCAGCTGTCTCGTGTCACAAGCTTAGTCGAAACATTATTTTTGTTGTTGTCATTTAATGGGGCCAATGGCGGGAAGCAATTACATTGCTGAAGCAGGATTTTTTACTTTGTTTTCTTATTTTTTTTTCTATGCTTCATGCGAGTCTGTGATCATGTTTTTTGTAATCTTGAGCTACTTTTGCTTATTCTCACAATTTTAAGAAGAGTTGGGAAGGTGCAAAGGCTTGTAGTGTAACGCATTTGTGCATGCTTTTTTTACTACTGCCAACTTTATTGCTTTTACTCATCTTTTACCTTTTACTTCTATCTTTTATCTCTTGCACATCTGTTAATAGCATAACTTTTTGAAGCAGATTTAGGGCAAGCATTGAAATGTTCAAATTGTAACGCGTGGTATGTTTCTTTCAAGATATCATTTTCCGTGCTACTGCACATTTGCTGCCTCATTGGTGCAAGGGTTTACAGTAGAACCTCGTTCATGCCATCCCATTTTGTATGATCTCCTAGTGCCAGCATTGCTAGTTGTGAGCAAAACTAATTATGCTATACTGCTGCGCTTCATTTTTTACTCCACCACTTACCGTATAAACCGGACTATAGGTCGAGTGGGAATATAGGTCGACCCCCCCAAGTTTAGGTGACAAAAAAAAAAAAAGGAAACAACCCAAAATTGCCGAAACGCATTTATTTGCGAATCGGGCGCACCGCCCACCCATCGTCGGAGCTCCCCTCAACCACTATCGCAGCTGTTCCTATTCGTCAGACGAAGCACGGGGGTCTCATCGGCGTTGCCAATTTGCCCCATCATGTAGCCCGAAGGCCGTTCACAAAGTGCTGGAAGTTCACAAGCTTGTCCAAACTCCTCCGGCAACTTTTGACAGATGAATGCGTGCCGGCGGAGAGAAAATCCTTTGCGTCTCATGAATCGACGCACCCACGAGTTTGGTGCACGGAACTCTTCTCTCGTGTGCCCAGCTTCTTGAGCGAGCTCCTAGGCTTTGTTGCGAATGGTATCCACGGTCACTGGCAGCGAGCGCTCACGCGCTTCCCACACAAAGTACGCGAGCGTATCCTCCAGCTGCGGATAAACCGCGCTTCGCCCACGAAACGACGTTTTCCGAGGGTTGCACTTCCGAAACACCATTCGTAACCATGCGACGCTGAGCGGCCATGTTGCCGTTCGCTTCGGCGAACTTAACATTTAGTTTAAACGCAGCTGAGAACTGCCTCCTTGTGCCGCTACGCCGCTACTCATATCAAACGCAACGTCAATCGGATTGGAAAACTCGGAACAGATCAGAAGCACAGCACCAACACAAAGAAAACAGAGAGACTAAAAAAAAAATGCCTGCTATTGGATTTGGCTGTGGATACGGCCGTGTGTGGCTTTTCACACGCATGCAAGCCACATGTTGCCAGACGGCGACGCACTGTCGGCTAAACACCGCTATATAAGACGAGGGGTGACTTTAGCTCGTTGTTTTATTGAAAAAATCTCGACTTATATTCCGGTTTATACGGTAGTCTATTGCCAAGAGCGTATTGGCCAAGCTGCAGTCGTACAATACATTTTCCATTTACTAGATTTGATGTCGACCATAAAAGGCTCGAGGCTTCTGTGACGAACACCAAGTGGCTCGCAACCGGGTCGCGAGCTTCCTGCTCACTAAGCCAGTGTTGTAGCTAGCTTTTACAGTCATTGAGTGAGCTGCTGCTGTTGTGTCTTTAGGTGCGTTATACCATGTGTCAGTTAGTATGCAAATGTTAGCTGTAATTTGCCCTGCCTAGGATACTATGAGCCTTACTTTGGTCCATGTGTTACTTCACTATCCTCGCGAGATCGAAAGTGTAAGATCTGTTAGTTACTTAGGATCATACTTTGTTTAGAAGAATGATAGCGTGTGAATGAGGTTCTGCTTTATTTGTGGCAGCAATGTGCAGAATTTTCTTTCCCTTTCATCACCTTTTCTTTGTTGGACATCTTTGATTTTTCACCAGCACATTTATATAGGTAGTCGAATCTCAATAATTCAAACTCTGAGAGGCTCAAGAATTTGTTCTAATCAAACAGAATTGGTTATAAGTAAAGGCCACTGATGTGTTCAGCAATATGGCGCAGTGTATTGGATTAAACACATGCGTGTCAAGTTGGGATACATGGACACTCAACTTTTTTGCTAAGGACTGGGCCTGAAAAATTGTTGGTACTATAATTGGGAATTTCCCCTCAAGAAAGAACCTTAATTGCAAGATAACCATTGTTGTTTTGCTAGGATAAACAATATTTGCTCCCATAGTTTTGTTGTACGTTGCACTTCCTTGAAACAGTGAAACAGCTACCTCAAATTCACATTTGCATATTGTGCAACCTGATCCGCATCATTACAATTCCATTCTATGCACTAAATGCATCGCTGAGTGAAATTCGCTTGTGGCGCGAGTCTAAAATTGAGATCTTATTTTGAAAGTCGATGAAAATCGCACGCTAGCAGGATGCAGTATCTACTGTGCTCCACAAGAGGCCTGCGCATGGCATTGCAATATTACCTGTGTTCCAAAACTTGGTCTCACTTCTTTACCAACTGAGCTAAGAGATCTACAGAGAGGAACTCGCAATCTTACGGTTTCAACTTTCAATGCAATTAGCTGCGCAGCCCTCGCAGCAATAAAGACTAGCCCGCCTCCAGTACAGCCACTTTTTGGCTGTATGCATTTTGCTGGTGGAAGGGCATATTTGTTTGTGACATGTTAACCAGTGTTCACAATTGGTAGAGTAAACTGCTGGAGATTTTCGCTCATTGAGATGCGTGCGATGTTAATGAGACATTGCATCAGTTCAAATTTGCCGCAAAGTTTGAAGTAAGCGAGTTTGAATTACTGAGATTCTACTGCATGCATTTTCTCTTCTTTTAAGTCATACTTTCTGCAATTCTTAATCAGTTTCATTACTGCTTATTGGAGGGTAGGTTAGGCTGATCATTTCTTCATTTTTAGGATTTCAGAAATGTTGCCAGGATGTCTGTATATTTTGCTGTTTTGCTAAACACATTATTTCTGCATGAGTTGGTAGTATACTCAAGCTCTGTTGTTTCTGTGAATAGGCATTTACTTACGCAAATACTCTGTGCCACCTAGTGCCTTCAGTAATTGAGGATATGTTATTAGTGGTCACAATAAAATGTTTTCACATTGCCATAACTTCTCACTTTATCTGGCTGCATGTTTTTGCACCCACACGTGAGTTTTCTCATAGATATGAACTACTTTTAGTTCACAGCAGCTTACGAAGGAGAAGCACACTTCACTCTTTCTTCTCTTTCACCTTCTGCCACTTCACTAGTGATCACTGCAACACATTGGGTTGACAAGGGAGTCTAACACATGAAGTACTTCCTGCCGAAGCACTGACATCTTTGTGGCCATTTTCTGTGGCACTAATGTTACTTCATGTTTAGTACATTTGCTTTATTAACAAGGAATCATGATCTGCGAAACATCACTGGTGACGGTGGACGAGAAAAAGAAAGGCTTGGGGTTTTATTCTGAGACGGTCACTTTTGGAAATACAGTAGACTCTCATTGAATGGAACCTAAAGGGACCAGGAAAATATGTTCCATTTAACAGGAGTTCCGTTTTCCAAGAGATGAACAGGGGTGCAGAATGCAAGTATTAAACCAATAATATCAGAGACAGTTGTTCCATTTAAGCAGGAATTCCGTTTAATGGATTTCTGTTTACTGAGAGTGTACTTTATTGCCAAATTGTTGCTTTTGATGCATGCTGATTGGCTGGTGAGCAGTACCGAAAAATTAATGGTAGCAGCTAGTATTTCTGGCAACATCAAATTTAGATTACAGTGCTCTATGGTGCTGTCGACATGCCTGGAATAAATTAACAGGCCTTTTCACCATTGGTTGGTGGTAAAGTCCAGCATTTCGGTGGCATTGATGGTAGTTTCTAGTATTGTTCTGTGGCGGATGTGTGCAGCATTTTGTGTGAACTCCCGTAGTACACTGTTTCAAACCTTCAAAGGAAATGTATTTTACGCATTCACGCGTTTTTGAAAAAAAAAATTATGCTGCACTTTAAACAATAATGCAAGAAATGTTGAAAGCTCCTTCAGCACTTATTATAATTCAAGTAGCCTAGCCACTGTGTAGGAAGCTGGTACATGCGAAAACGCCACACTCGGGCTGCTCTGCGCTTGTACAGTGCACTCACTCTTGTGTCGTGAAATGTTAAGAAGCGCCAACTACCGGTGCAACAATGATGTTACTCGCAAGTATATTTTTCCAGTAATTGAACTCATTAGACTCAACTCCATGCAAAGCGACACTGTCGCCGAAAGTGATCATCTCAGAATACGGCCCTTGGATAGGTTTTGTTGAATCCCCTTCTTGGCTGGCATCTAAAGCACTGTGAAGCTGCCTTGAGGATACACTGTCAGCTGACTGAGTAGGTTTGTTTCAGTTTGGTTGGACGTATCGTGTGTTTGTGGTAGCAACCAATGACTGGTGCACATTGCGTTGGCACCTTTGAAGCTATCGGGCTTTTTGAGAGAGAAAGCAGGAAATTCTCATCGTGTGTACTATACATGTAGAGACAGTGACAACCTAAAGCAGGGGTGAGATTAATAAACCGTAATTCACTGAAACCGCTTAGTGCCATAAAACTTAGCATTGAAAAGAAAAAAAATGTTTGCTAGGGATACAGTACAACGTGTAGCTGAATTGCTTACTGTTGAGGCAGTTGGTGCATCACCTAGTGTCATCAAGCACACATCAGGGTGGGAAGAAAAAGATGTAGGCAGAATAGAGGTTCCACTGCAACTGAAGTTTAAAAGGGCCCCTCACCAGGTTTGACAATTTTGAGCTGACGAGCGCAATGCATACACCGGGCATTCACGATCACGTCTGCCGAAAATTGCAGCGCTACGCACCGCGGAAATGCGTCACATTTCAAGCAGAACGTTGCTTGCCCTTCCTCTCGCGGGCACGCGCCCAAAGAATGAGGGGATGACGTACACGATGGAATGGGCCTACGTAGACGGTAGTGCTGTGACATCGCTCCTCTACGTAGACAACTGTGCTCTGACGTCGTTAACAGCAGCACGTGACACTGCGATAATTATTTGACATGACGTGTAGTCTGTGTAATTTGTTGCTTGAATAGATGAATAAAGCTTGAGAGCAATAATAAAACACACAAACGGAATTAGTGCATTTTGTTTTTTAATTTTTACTGCGAATCGCAGCGAGATGCGAGACTAATCTACTTCCGCTTCGCATGCGTTCGTATTCTCGCGCTTTGCGCATCCTGCAGATGCCACCCCTTACAACAAAACTAATTTTCTACCACGTTTGAACGCTCATTAGGCATCTAACTAAATGTTCACGCCGCGCACCGCTAGTCTTGCGTCCGTACAAATGTCGCAGCTTTCATGCTCAGTAATAGGTTGAAAGACAAGTGATCGGCGAGGGCGCATTCGGCATGCTTGCACAGAACGCCGCCACAACACCGCTCGCGTCTCGGGCTGGTTCGGGCACATCGCGTGCTCGTGACATTGTGTGCGCATGATGTGTTAATGCGTATGCGTCATGAGATCCTCCCGTTTGCTTGCGGAAGAAGGCAGGGAAGGGATTTGGCTTGTGAAGGCTACATGGGGCGAGCGGCAAGGGTTTCAAGCTTGGCTCCTCGCATCATGGTTTCGTGTCACCTCAAAACACTGGTTTTCTCAGCTTCTAATGGACCAATTAAAAAAATTTTTGTGGCGTAATGTTCTTTAGTGGGCACGCCAACAACTTCCAGTGTCTAACTAAAATTCGTCATGTCACCTGGTGAGGGGCACTTTAACGAGAAGTTTATGAGTACGTGGGATGGGGTTCATGCACTAACTGCGTGTGAGAAGAGACGTTAGGCCCATCGCAGCTTGCACCACTGAGGTCGTTTACAAGATTACAATAAGCTGTGGTAAAGCTTACAGCGGCCAAACTGGTTGGGATGTAAACGCCGGACTCTGGGAACATTCAACTTTGGCAGCACTCGTCTGCAAAGGCTGCTGTGAGGAGTATGCACCTAGCAGCACTTAACAGAGATTGCGGTTGCACCTTGCTCTTTAGCAATGCAATGATTGGAGACAGGGTGTAGTGGCAGACTGACGACGCAAATTGTTGAAGCTGGTACAATACATACTCTATGAAACTTCGTGTACCATAAGTTGCGCTGACGGATTGAGAAATTTGTTATCTCAAGGCAATAGCGCCTTTGGAACTCTTTCAACGACACTTAATGTGTAGCTGTGTTCCTGTTCACACTGACACCTATTCCATAGAAATTCATTTTTGTTTATGATTTCATTGAAAACAACCAGCATTTCAACCAAAAGAGTTGTTCACATCAGGCTCCCTAATCAACCCAATGTATAAGCCTACTGCAGCCAATGAATAGCAAAAAGGGCCAATTCAAAACACGAATACCTTGTTTTTACAAGTGTTTCTTGCCCTCGAGAGCTTCTACTCAAGTCTACCAAGTGGAGAGCATCGGGAATGGTAGGCTGGTGTGCATGTTGTGGTACCATCACAATGTGCCTCTGAGGAAACCAAAGTTCTGTGTGGAAGGAAGAAAATGTCATTCCCCATTTAGCGAGCTTTGGGGGGGGATCCCAAGGGAGCACCTCCCAAACAACACCTTATTCTTAATTGGCCACAAAATTTCAAGTAATCTTTTCACCAACACGCATTTCTTCATCAGTCAGTAATCATTTGAGAAAATTGAACGATACGCTACGGTGTCTGGAACAACAGTTTTCATGAGCGCCTCTTGCAGTCCATAGCAAATAAGTTGGTCCAATGAAGGAAGTCTAGGTGTAAAACTATCATTTTGGCAGGTGGATGGGGTTCCAATGTTGCCAAGGCCATAGATCATTAAAGCACAGCGCGATCCGGGATGCTTTATGTGTTCCCACAGACTAACACTGCACAGGCTTGCATTACGGTTATGTTTTGGTAAAACATTGCGTAATGGGACAGCAACACTCCAATGCAAAAGACCAGGCACATGCATGCTCAGACAGGTCTGATTCATCCGAGCTCAGACAGTTTGAGGCCGTGTAGTGAGCATTATGGTAGCGATTGCAGGTGTTGTACTCTAGGTGAAAACACAACCTTTGACAGGTTGACGCAACATGCTTGTAGCTGAATCTTGACAATGCAAAATTGCTCAATCCAAATTTACAGATAATCCAGGTGCCCTGTATTTTAATAGGGCAACTACTGCTGTGAATTTGATCTCTAAAAACTGCACAAAGGCCTTTTCAAACAAAATGTTTCAAACAAAATTTTTATGCCTATCCACCACCTTTAGGAGAAAAGTCTCATCACGTTTCTCGCATCATTGTATTTCTGAAAGTTACAGACAATGTGACTGCATTCGCAAGGAATGGGTGGAGGCAGTGCGGATGTACAGTACTCACGGATTGAAATAGGACAATTTAGGGCTAAGTATAGTGCATACTTTCATTTCCACCGTCTTCAGTTCGAGTCACATCGGTGTAATTTTGACTGGAACTGGTAGATGAAAGCAAACATTATCCTTTAGAGACCGCATTAGTCGCGACAAGATGCGGTTATCTCGAGAAATAGCGAATACCGAAGGCTGTTCCAACAAATCTGCTGTCTTATTTGAATCCGTGAGTACTGTACCTAGCAGCCATCTTGGCTAGTGTTGCAATGCGGGCTTGCTGGTATGGCATCTTTGAATGATATTGTAGCACGAATAAACGGGGACACAAGCCAGGCACACGAACACACGCACACACACATGCATGTGCAGCGCTGCCCGGCTAGCCCATCTTTTGATCACGTGTTACATAAGGATTGATAGTGGTTTGAGGTTAGGAAAGGCACTTATTTCTGCAACCCATAACAGAGCATGGCGCAGCATCCTGGGGTGAAGGGAGTGAAAGCTGCAATAGGTGGAAAGGAAAGGCTGCCTTCTCCAGACTGCTAGTACCCGCAATACCAAGTGCAAGGTTGGAGTACCTCTCTCCCCATTAGGAAAGAGTTCGGTGGCACTGGGAACCTAGATGAGTATTTCCCTACATTGGAGGCGGACGCTCTACCACTTCACCACCACTGCGGTCATTATTGGCGCCGGCTGCCAATGTAAAACGTGCAGGAGTGTTGAAACGCTCCCAGGCCACTATCCCATGTAATCCTATGGCAGCTTGGCCTAGGAACTTTTGAAGACCCCTGTGCCAATAGAAGGAGACAGACAGATGCTCTCTATCATGAGCTTTTGCAGCCTAGGCTGATCGAATGAACCACACCACTCCGTCACATCTCTTTCTTCATTAGTACTTCGTCTTCACCGTATCGTGACGCACCGGGCACACATGCTAACATCTTAGCTACAAGAAGTTGGGCTAGGCATTTCAGCTTGCAGTGTAAGAGATGCAGAGCCAGAGCCCTAGAAGCAGAGAAGGTGCCAAGGTAGACTTTAACTTCTTGTTTTATTTCCAAAGAAAGGCAGAATTCACAGGGTATGCACAGCCTAAATGAAGGAAATCAACATTGGTTTTACTTTCTTTTTAAAAAAAGATGTAACATTTTTTATACATTGGTGCCCCAGGGTACGGTTGTGGCTTGAAAAAAGTGCTTAAATTAAGTGTTGCAATGTTTTCCTTTGGCCACCTTGATTTGGAAGGACACTAGGACACTAGGAAGGATTTGGTTGGACCTCGCATATCCTACCGTCTACCCCATGTCTCACATTCTTTCATATCCTACCTAATGGTCTGTATTCACCTTGAGCTGCAGATATGTTCACTTATCCTTAGAGGTCATTTACCCATGAGGTAGTGCTTGCTGTAAGAAAGTGGTGCATATTTTACTAACAGCACAAACTTGATAAGTACAAAGAAAGAAAGATGCAATACCAACTTGCCCATATAGCTATGATTCAAGAGGAAAGCTTTGGGCACAAACAGGCGTGTGTTATACAGTCGCCGACGGATTTTTCGGACTCCAAAAATATGGACTTGTTGGAAATTTCGGACTTCATAAATGCACCGTCAAGGTTCCCATAGCACTAATGCATTTTCGCGACCGATTTTTCGGACGAATTTATGCCCTAAAGTTCGATTTTCCGGACTAAATCGCTTGTTTTGAGCCGTGCCGCTCGATTTTGAAAGCCGCCATGTTGGATTTTCTGTTGGCTTGGTCAAGTTTGGCTTCCAGTGGCTAGTTGTGGGGCCTCCAAGATCGGAAACGCGCACAATTTTCCAGTTTCGGAGGCTGTGTCCGATCTTCCTTGGCTGGCAAAACCTTTCTTTTTCGGTCAGCCTTATCGTCATCATTAATACGCCGGTAGGCATCCGCTAGGCCTTTTTTTTTTACTCGGCAGGTTTGTTTTTCCGGTTGTCGTGACGCACGTGGTCGTGTTGGTGGTGTGTCAAGTGTGTTTGGGCCGTCGTGCGCGTCACATGTTTCCTACTGTTGCGGTTGCTCAGTAGCACGCAGTGGTTATGGTGCTCGGCTACCAACCTGAAACATTGCGGGTTCGATCGCGGCCGCGGCGGTAGCGTTTTGATGGAGGTGGAATGCTGGAGGATCGCGTATTCGCAATGCCCACGAACTATAGGTGGCGCGCTGTACGATTCAAGATGGCGCCCGATGGAGGGTCAATCCATTTGTCAGCATAGGAACAGGTAGGACGTGCAGACGTACGGCCCGTGCCACTTTCACCGGATAAAGTCATGAGGTGCACTGAAATTGATATGAGACCGAAATGCTTTCTCAAACCATGGAAAGCTCGCCACCTAATTATTTGCCGCGGTGTGAAAGGTTATATTTCAGCTCCGTTACCGTGCATAAGCGATGCTGTGCGAAAATCCTGTGCGTGCTGCAGAAAACTTCATGAACTAGAATTGACGTATGACCTGAACGGCACTCCGAGATACTGTGTACCGAGCCTGCCTGACGGATTTGCCGCAGTGGTAGGCCGCTAGCGAGTAGCGTCATCGCTGCTGAACGGGACTGAATGTTTAACGTGGCGATGGTTTGCAAACATACGCCGTCGTCATTACTTGCGCAGTCAGGAACGCAGAGTTGCTTCTTCAACGGAACACAAGCATTTAACATCCTATTTAGTAGCGCTTGTGTCACAGCCATGCTCAGACTCAGGCCGTGCGCAATTCACTGCACTCGGATGCCGTAGGTTCGATCAGCACGATCAAAACATGAATATCGAAAAGAACACGCATGTATGCTTTTCGCAACGACGAATTCTTCGACGTTGCGAAAATGCGTCGAACAACTATGCCGATCGGAAGGTACCGGTGAAGTACAGGAGAAGTTAGCGGAGAGACGTGGATTGTGGCCGTGACTGCACGTTTCATCGCTGTAACCATTTCGCTTCCCTGTTCCGAACTCGAGCGCTTTGGCGGCATGCGGCGCTCGATAATATCCACAATAATTGCGCTACGTGCAATGCACAAGAAAAAAGTATGTTTTTATTTTGATCTCGCTGAAGTATACTATACATTAAATACAATCAAAGTGACTTACGAGCATGGAAAAAACATTGCACGAGGGGACTTGAAGTGCAACTCGCGCCTCGTGAGTTAGCAGCTGATCGTTCATCGTCGCTGTCACACTCCTTCTCACACACACACACACACTTTCACAGCCTTCTCCGTCCAGTGAAAAATCCTCGTCGTCAAGGTGGTTCCTCTTAACATCATTGCTGAAAGCAATCTGAAGAATTTCCTCCGCCGAACGACTTCGATTAGTCCTCGTCACAACGTTATCTGAGCCCGCAGAACTTCTTGCTCTCACACCGGTCAACAAACAAATCGCTTGCAGAGTGCTGCCATCTATCAACAAACGTACAAAAACAAGCGGCGCAGCGCTGGCCAATTTGAGATTACTTAGTTATATATCGCTAGCTCGCGCGACTTCCCGCCTACAATGTTATAAATTCATGCACTACAAGAGCACTGACGAATGCTATATGCAAGTAAAACAAGGTGAGTTTCAACTGAGAAGGTCAGACGACAGCGTTTAACTAACCTACGTCACCTACGTGGCTACACAAAACCTCGCGAAGCTGATATTTGTACGATGTGGGTCATCGTTGAACGCGCGAGTTGGCACGTATTTTCACGCAAACTTTGCGTCTCGCAAGAACGAATCAGATTTATCGCGTCACGGAGGGCCCGGTTTGTTCACTGATGCAGGAAACATGCAAACTCGTAGTGTTTGTTTCCTGCTAACACAGCCGAACAAGTGAGCGACTGCGTAGGGCTACCATGGTGTCGTCTACTGATCATCCATGAGAGGACGCTCCTAAATTCCGCTAGGGGCGCGACAGTCTATGGGCATTGCGAATACTGTGCGGTGTCGGTGCAGGTAAAAGAACCCCAGACCCTGTCGTTAAATCCCACCGAACAGGCGAGACGTTGCATGCATCTTTTTGCGATTGGCATCAATTTTTGTTTGCTTGGTGCCATGGAGCCACCAACTGTGCCGCCCGCAACGGTCGGCGGCAGCGATTGCCAACGCGCTGACAATGTTACCGTAGCCCAAATACAACCAAATCTGCTTGTCTCCAACCACAGCATGAAGCATGACATTATTGGGGATTTTTTTAGACTTCTCTGATCCAAATAAACTTCATTTTCATGTCTTAACCATTTTTTTCGGACTGTTCGATTTTTCGGACTATTTCGCGGTCCCCGCCAGGTCCGAAAAATCGGTCGGCGACTGTATTAAGGACAGAGCTCTGAGCATGATGCAAGGTATTTTCTTAGACCGATTAGTGTTACATGACGCAAAGGTAGCTTTACGTTTGCATGAGCGTCAGCATCATTTTTATGTGCTGCCGTGTAATTTCACGTGTTTGGCATGAACTACGATGTAGATTACGTCTCGTAGTCAAACCCGGACTTTTGTCGGTCTGCACTTGGGATCACTGGTCACCCTTTCACTCTTCAGATGTTGTAAGCACACTGTCTGCATGTGTCGGGGATTGTTCCAACCGAAAGAGCTGCTCGATTTCTGTACTCATGCAGTTGAATGGCAGATTTGAAACTGTTACGGAGGAACATATTGCTGCAACCTTTGTTGCACCTCTGCTGCAGTTACAAGCAAGCTGCACTTTCCTGCTCCTGGCAATGAAAATTGTGACCAAAAACCAACCAATGAAATTACCCATGCAGTCCGTTGGCTGTTTCGAATCTGCCATCGGAATTGGGCTGCTCTATGTTTCTGGCAGTAGCGCACGGAAAACCCTTGCGCTAGTCAAAGCTGAGTGCTATTGCACCTTTAATTATGGATTTGTGTTGGCTGAATAGGACATTTTTAGAATAAGCACTTCACCCAGATAGGAACGATACAAGCCCTTTGACTGTAGCTAATGTAATAGAATTCAGGCGGCCACTTATATCGTAACCGCTTGCATTGCAGGACTGGCTATAACGCGATAACTTCTTACCCTTGCATAGAACCCTGTGTATATGCATACGTCTTATAGTTCAACTGCTTTAGACGACACGCCGGTTAAAATGCTGCTGCTGGACATAATATAACAAAGACATGAGCGCACTTCTTGCCAAGATGTGGCATTTGGGATGAGACAGATGTAGGCAATGTTTCGGCTAAGCGGCAGAAGAGGAAGAGGCACGGAGCAAGCAAGACACAAGGCGAAGGAGGAAAACGAAATGTGGTGGCAGTGTGCATTATGTAACGTGGCTGTGCCCTGTTGGAACACTGTGCTTGGTGATGAAGAAGTCTCTTCAGCTTTGGTTGCTTCACATTGCTTTGTGCAGAACACACTTGCAATCACTTTTCAGCATCTTAGTTTCAGTGCCGTTTGGCATAATGGCAGCACTTCCATTTGCAGCCACCTCCAAGACTTAACTGCCATTACAATTCCCCTAAGTTTGAAACTTAAAGATATGGCATTCCACTTCTGTGTTGAGTAAAAATCTTTGAGGCTCTTGTGCAGACATTTGCTTAAAATAGAAATACCTGTACTGATGCCTAAGTGGCAGCAATTTTGTGTTGCCAAACAGTGGGCCACGGATTTTTTTTCCAATTCGTAATGACTGTTTTTCAGCGAACATAGAGCACTGAAGTGCTAGTGTGCAGAGAATGGAAATGCACCCAATTAAATTAAAGCTGGTGTCTCCGTTGCTGAATATTTCAACCAATCAATCAAAATTACACATTCACTTTAAGTGCTCCCATCTGACAGCATTGAGTGCAAACAGCAGCCATCGTACATGCTGTGGGGAGATGTTGTATGCATTTGCTTTTGGCTTCCTCTGTGTGTACAGTATAGCTGACTTTTAAAGGGGTATTTGGCTGCATATTGTAACTGAGTTAATGCAACGCAGCATGTGGAAAATTTTTTATGTGTTTTAAGTGTTAGCCTGATGCGCCCTACAAGACATCTTGACAATGATGTTACTTTGGTTAGTTGGCTTTAATACCAGATAAGTGTTGCTTCTAAAAGCTGACATTGCTGTAAATCTGGCACCTCTTTTTCCTTGCTAAGCAAAAGGTCTTTGGCAGGTTTAGTCTCGCACAGATTGCCCTCGCAACACTGCAGGCTTTTCTTTGCCACTTAAAATTATGCTTCGGGATGTCTCAATTCAAGTGCGGTGTGTGTGTTTGTGTTGGGGAGGATCACTGTTGAGAGAACCGAGAACTATGTTCTCAAGTGATCACATTCAAAAGGTTTCGCACATTTGATGCACGGAATAGCTGGCAGCGTTCCTCACACACTGCCATGATAGTGAACTTGGTACAGCAGTAGAGGTGCTGTAGACCATTTACAGGGATGCGTTGAATGTTGTGTAAAATTTCACAGAAGCGATTTGTATCGACGAGAGCAGTTGAGCTCCCTGCCCCAGCACATTAGCGAAAATTCTTGCACCATTCTTATGGTTGTTCTACAAGGACTGTGGTATGCATACGCGTAAGTATTTGCGCCCATGAATCCTTGTGCTGTTGCAATGACATTTGCTGACAGTGTAAGCTACATTGGGCCCCAGGTATAAAACCACAGCGTTCTCGAAGCTGTCTTATCCTGTGAGGTAGCGCAATCCCCTCCCGCCCTCTCTGCATTTTGCACTCTTTTGATTGCTTTTTTTTGTTTGTTACTTGTGAGTGTGTTTGTGCCTATTTTGCTTTTGTTTTCTTGGGTTGTTGTTCTCTCCTTATCATTTGTTTTCCTTCTCTCTCTCTCTCTTTCTTTCTTTCTTCTCCGTCCACCAACCTCTGAAACCTTCACTTGTTTGTGTCATGCACAAACCCCTTCTTCCAACCCTCCCCACCCCTTTCATCTTTTTAACATTCTATTCCACAAATGCCACCTCTTTCTTCATCCCAAACCACGTGCACATTTTGTTTACCTTTCATCAATCGCTCATCCACACCCACCATCACTGCATCCTAATCTCTGCAATCATCCCAAAATCGTGCTGTGTGCCCCCCAAAATGATGCCAATATCTAATCGTTTGCTGCTCCCAATGTAAAAAAAAAAAACATTGTCTCTCGATTACGTGTTAATTTTGTGCTGGTCTGCCACGATGTGCCATTTTGAAACGTGGCTTTTTCCTTGCTGGAAAAAAAAAAAAAAAACGCCACTTGTGCATAAATACACGACTGCACATTTAAAATTCTCACATTGCCTGTCATGCTCATTTTTCGGACATATAAAAAACTGAATAAAATTTGCTAACTGTGTCTTTGTTGGCAAAATCATGAAATTCTGATGCCCTGTGCTGGTGATCCTGGATGTTTTTGCTCACATATCTGTCACGCTGCCTTGCGTTTGAAAACGTGCCGAAACTTTTATTTAAAATACGCAATTTTTCGGCAAACGTGCACAAAACTGGACATTGCTACTACTTTAACGAATTAATTTGATGAAACTCTGGACCTGTAATGCTTATTTTATCCACATGCAAAACAAAACACTCCATAATATTCCGGTTACTCTCGTTGACGTTAATGTGGCATTGCTGATTGGTGGACACATTCCTGCGACCTCGATCGAAATCAATGCCATTTCAGCAGTCGGCACAGCAGCCACCCACCAATACCTCGACTCCGCTCTCGCCATCCACAACGGCCTCTAGTGGTCAGCGCAGTGACCAGCCGCCTCAAGGGATCAAAACCAAGCTTTTTAGCGCCCTCGGATTTCATTCCCTGTCTCCGTCGTCGTAGTAACTCGCGACGGTGTCGTGTCGGGCCCGCTCGTGTTTTTCGGCTTCCTCCTCCGAAGAGAAGCGGCCAGTTTTTTTTTTTTTTTCCTTAGAGACAGACTCGGATGTGACTTGTGTTGGCTGCGAGGTGTGTGGACTGCCCTTTTCGCCTCTTTCTCCCTGGACCGTGTTGTTTTGGTAAAACGGCTCTTTCGACCCGCACTCTTCGGCGATGCGCGATACGTTCATTCCGTCAAGTGATGAAGTGCTTTTTTGCACTGTCCTTTCTTTCTCTGCGGTTGTCGGAGTGTCTTGGTGGTGTGATTGCAGACCAGCTTTGAGAAAGCGCATGGTGTCTTACACCTTGCATGAGCGATCCTGTGTATTCTTAGAAAGAAAGGAAATTGAGAACAAAAAAAAAAGACCGCTCGCCTTTTCTCAAGGACTGCGTGACTTGAGGATGTGCACATGTTATCCTACGTGCTTGAGAGCTGTGTTTGTGCTGCACATACAATCAAACCTATTGTTAAATAGGAATGATTATCGTGGAAATGTGGCATAGAGGCCTATAGACTAACTGTGTATGTCTAATGTATGTCCATTCGATTTTACCAGCCATTTCTAATGAAGGCAAAGAAGAAGGTATTCCAGCTATGTTGACTCCATTAGATGTTATGCGTTCTTTTTAACAATGGACTGCCTTGTACACTTACATTAAAAGAGATTCCTACGCGTTTGCAAGCTTTAATTTTGAGATCTGCCGTCTAGGTTTTTGCATCTTCTGCTCTGTCTCGTCTCCAGTTTTTCGGCATAGCTTTAAGTTTCAATTGAAGTATGCTAGGAGGGTGGGCTTTGTTGTTGAGAGGGGTATAAACGAGCTTTATACTATGCACAAGCTTTTTTAAGCCTTTTGATTTGCATTCTCATTCACCAGTAGTGCCTTTCTCTCTCTGGCAATGTTCCAACAGCCCTCTAGACTAATGTTCTCAAGAAGTTCACGGGAAGACACATACTGGTGTATCTAACATGAATGCTGCATCTGCGTAGAGCTCCATTTTCATCTGAAGGTCGTTTTGTTAGCTCAAATAGTGTAGATTATCTTAGTGCAGCGTGCCAATAGCAGTAGAAACAGCTAGCACCTCACTGTTGGGTATTTTGCACAGACTGCACATCTTTGTGCATGTGACTGACTGTCTAGACTTCTTTTGAAAAAGAAATTACACGTGAGTTACATGCCAAACTGGGCAAGTAAACCAAATTTAGGAATGATTTCAGTTGAATTTAGTATTTCCATTTGAAGTAAATTAAACAGTTCAGCAGTTTATTTTTACAAAGGCCTTCCACTGATTAGTGTGTTGTAAAATTTCTAATTGTACATTCAATTTACCATAATTGTCTAAGAAAGTTTAAGATATAAGTAATGACTGTAGCTTTGGGAGGACAAATGTCTGAAGTTTGCGAATGCAAATGTTATTGTCGCCAATTTCATACAAGTTCTTGAAAAAATTAAGGTACCTTGTCACTACCAAATATATCACTTGAAAAAAATTTGATATGGATAGTAAAGAAAGACGTTCTTCAATCGCACAGGCTGTGAACAAATGCATTGCTGTTCATTCACATTGTTGATTTGGGAGACGAAAAAGAAGAAAAAAATTTTATATGCCACATTGATTTATCTGCTTTGGGAGCAATGAAAAAAAGTTGTGAATACTTGTCTCATCAGAAAGCATCTTTTTTTTTTTCCTGGTTTTGTTCTAATGTAGGTTTACATTTTAAACAATCTGGTTAGCACAGTTGTTTAACCCCAAGAGCTTATTGATTTTATCAATAAGGTTTCATTATCCTTAAATAGTTGCAGTCACTTGTTACATGTCTTTTGGTGATTCCTTACAGCATTAACAACCCTAATTTGTCTCAGTTGTTTGCATGTTTACTTATGCCGAGGGGCTATGAGGGTTACAGTGGAGAGGTTATTGGCTATTGGCTCATGTAACACCTGTGGTCGAAGGAATTATTTAAATCAATTGTCGTGGCCACGAGTTGCTCTTGGCCGGGGCTAATGTTTGTAACACTAATTAAGATAACTTACATAAATACATATCCAGAAAAGTGTATAGGAGGATGGTTGCAGCAGGAGCAATATAGAGCATTGAAGTTGTACTGCAAAGGATACGGGTTCAGCTCCCACTCGAGGCAGGTTGTCTCTCTGTACACCTTTCCGTATTCATTATTACTTCCACTCAGAAGTTTAAATGGGCTTTTCTTTAATGTCGCTCATTATTGCACGGGTGTGAAATGCCGCCCAATAAAGAGTGCTCATAGATTCAAGGGCCATTTTACTCAATGATTAATTGTTAGTTGAAACAATTTACGTCACAAGTTCATGCTTGAACACCCGTGGCAATGTGGAAGGAGAAGGAAAGAAAAAGATGTGCTTTTAGAAATGTCAATGAACTGTGATACCAGCGATTCTCCATTTCTGCTGCTGAAATGTAGCCTTTGCATGGGGCTTTGTTAACCAGCGTAGGCGTCTGTACGTTGAAGTTTCATTATGCAACAGCTGTTGCTTGGCCCTTGTCAAGTTGCTTCGTTATGCTTAGCTGAAGTGGACACGATAGCCACGTGTGACACTCTTGCTTGCAAATATTTGTCACGCAATGCAGATGATATCCCTGGTGGCTACTAATTATGAAGCGAAAAATATCACAATATCTTGTGTTACAGCCGGTTCGAAATGAGCTTAGCTTTTTTTTTTTTTTGCATTTTCTCAAAACAACCCTTTACTCATTCTGCTTGTTTGAGGCAACAATTTCTCAAGTTCTGGGACAATTACAGCTGTAAGAGTTTTTTGCTCAATGAAGCTAAATGCACAAAGCTTGAAGTGCTGCTAGCCGATTTTTTTTTCTCCCTCTGTAATTATCTTATTTGTTTTTATTCTCATTTATTAAGAGCTTTACTTTGATGATCTGCTAAATTGGTAATTGCTGTTAGATTTGAAAAATGCTTGCAGGGATTCAATTCTGGTACATTCTGTTTTCTTCTTATGCATTACATTGAACTTCCTTCACAGCCTGTTTTTAGCTGTTGTTTCCATAAAGGATAGTAATTAACATTTCATTAACACCATTTCACTATTATTTGAACCAACAGAAAAATAATTGCACCTTTAAAGTCAGTGCAATAATGCACATATCCATGCTTTTAAATTTAATTTGATCAAGAAATAAAGGCTAGCCCTAGGTACCAACTACCCTTCCATATAGCTGCCCATTTGGAAGGCTCGGTTTGTGCTATGCTTCACTTGCAAGTGTTAAAGTGTGTTGGGATGTGTTCCTTCTGTGACTGGTGTTCTCGCCTTCTTGTATTTTCTCTTGCCTTTCATTGACCTCATCTAAGGTTGCGCACTGTGGCTGGCAGTGTTTTTCTGACATTCTCTCGTTTTCTATTTATTTATGTTCAGATGGTGCACAAGTTTACAACAATTTTCAAATGTCTAAATGCTTGATGAATAACGGGGGCACGGTGACCAAGGCTTTTTACTCGACAGCATTGGCTGGGGCAGCACTATTGAAACCATGTCGCATTGAAGAGTTTCACTTTGCTGTCAAATCTTAGTTTTGTTTTTTGTGGCACCTGTCATGATACTGTATTACGGATGATCGTGGTGCAACTGAGACTTTTTTGTCGCGAAGCAAGGCACATGAGATTAGTCTATTCCACTTCTGGAGCTTCTTTTTGGCATCATTTGGCCTCGCTTTAAGCATGTGGTGCTTTTTTTTTTTGTTTTATTATCGAGGCTATCGTTGTTTTATAGCGGACTTTCCTTTTATATGTGGGCCTATTTGTGGAGCCAGTTTGGATCGTTTATGGGTGCTTTTATGCATTTGTTATTGATGATGAAATAAAAGTAGCACCCCACTTCTCTCCTTGTTTCTCATGGCACTTGCTAATATTCTCTGATTTTGCTTGGCAGTTGTCTAAACATGAAGCTAAACATTATCACAGAGTCAGTTTAGTCGAATCAAGTTTTGGTTACAACCTTTCATTTCATGCTCATTCGGAGACATTCAGATGTCTTGACGTACAGTCTTCAAGGCTTGTTGCATACCTTGGTGTGGCTGTTCGTACCATTAAAATGTCCAACAAACTTTAAGGGACCCTGAAACGATTATGACGATTTTGTACAAACACATTGGGCCGGTAGACAAAGTCCTAAGGGTCATTTACAGACTGATTTAAGCTCTCTGCGTAAACTGTGTAGTTTATTACAACGCTTTAAAGCTGCGAATCGCTGCAGATCACTGCGGCTCAGGCCAAACGCGTTTTCAACCGTCCAGTCACAGTACGACATCCATTGAAAGCGCAACGTCACCCAGGCTGCTGATCTGATTGGTTGTGTAATGCGCGTAAGTAAGATCGGCTGGTAAGGTGGCAGCACCTGTCGGAGCAGATATCAACCACTCCGCGTTCTTCGTCTCTGTTTCAAACGGCGTGCGATCTGCCGGGCGCACTGGGCTATGGTCTCCGAGATTGCACACAACCTGTTGGCGTGCAATCTTGGAGGTCATGACTGGGCGAAGCTCAAATCGTTGAGTGCACTCATGAGAGCTCTATGATCGCCAGCCAATGCCAGCAAGTTTCATGAGTTGAGGAAGCAAGGCAGGGATGAGTAGGAGGGTATGATATAATTGTCCGTAGCCGCCTTGGTACACGGCGTGTCGCTAAATTTGTGGTTCCAATGGTTAGATGATGCTCTAGCCTAAACGCTGACAAAGCTTCAAATAACCGTTTCAGGGTCCCTTTAAGGTTGCTCCAACAGCATTTCAAAAAGCTTGGGGCACCAAAAATACAGGGGTGGAACAGCTGCGCCATTTGCGCCCTTGTGCACCAAACTTGTTTCCCTGCGCCATCCTGCGCCGAACCACCCCTGTTGCGCCAAACTTGTTTATCAGCGCCGTACTGCGCCGCAGCACCCGAATTGAACCACAAGGTACGACAGCCATCAAGATCCATGCCTGAACACGTGCCAGAAACATCTTGTTCTCGGTATTATGGAAACGGTTATAGTTTCGGTTTCATGAAGGCTGTGATCACTCGAGCAGCAGCTGCAAACATTCATTTCTAAGGGCGCAGTCGCGATCGCTGGCGTGCGCGATATCTAGGCAGGCATCAGCGCGAATGGCTTGTAAACCTTTTACGTGCTGCACTCTCAACGCGAAGAGACTGTGCGGATAGAGCATCTCTCCATGGCACGGCCGTATTCTCTTAAACCAGCGTTTCGTAAAGTAACGCGATAACGGATCCAAAAGGGTTAGCTACCAGCTTACATCGTGTAACATTACAATATGTCGCTATCGTATTCATTGTATCGCCCTTGCGTTGATACTGTGATTTTTTTATAAAGTGACTGCACTGTTCAGAAAATAAAAGGATGACCGTAACGGTGCACAAAATGAGAGGGGGGGGGTCCGGTTCCCGGTAGAGCCTAACAAAGAGAGGCGCACGGGACTGCTTATCGAGTGCACACGCGTATTCTCGTTCATTTAGCCACTGGGCTCCACTCTACGGTGCTTATCGACTCGGGCGGTTGACGCTGCGCGTTCAGATTTTTTAAAAAATGGGCGGCTGTTCATAGCTAAAACAGTTTGTTTCAACTCAAGGACAAAGAAGTGAATGCGATCGCAACAAATTGTAATGTTATACGAAGTGATGCTGTCAGCTAACTTTTTTGGATCCGATTTCACGTAACTCTAAAAAATGCTGGTGTAGAAGAATACGGCCGCTTCAGGGGGAGCAGCCCTTTTGGCCCAGTATCTTCGCGATGAGCGCATCACGTAAAAGTGCATACGAGTCACCTGCTGGTGGCTGCCGAGATAGTGCGCGCCAGCGATCGCGCCCGCGCCCTTACACGCAAAGTTCACAGTTGCTGCTCAAGCGGCACCTCCACCCCTTGCATTTTTTTTCATGCTCATTCAAGACGGGCGAGGTTTTTCCTCTCTGCTTCGACGGCAGGCCTCGCGACTGCGGTGATGTTATCACGTGCACACTCCGAGCGGCGGAGATGGGCCGGCTTGTTTGATCTCTGCTTCAGCCGTGTTCGCCGCCCCGCTCGCGCGCCTTTACCCCCGGGTAGCACATACGATGCGCGGGTGGATGTTATCAGTTTGGACTTTACATGGGACGTGACGGCGATGGCAAAAACCCGTCGAGAGGTGTCCATATAATGGCTCTCGCAATAATAAGGCTATTGCACAATTTTACTTAGTGGTTGAAAAATGCAGCATTGGACAAATGTTGCTTCACAAGTGCTGTGAAACGGAGCAACATCTGCTCAGAATGTGTCTGACTGCTCCAAACTTGCTCGAGCAGGCCTTTCTAGCTGCTCCAAGCCTGCTCCAAAATGTCTTTCTGGATGCTCCAAGGCTGCTACAAAAGGCACTTTTGCCTGCTCCCAGGACTGATCCCAAACCCATGTACCCTGTTCCACCCCTGAAAATAGCATGTTATTGGTTTAGTTCGGTTTAGAATTTAGTTCTTATTCTTTTCAGTAAGTTGATTTGCATTTAATTGGCAGGCAAGGAACTTTTGAAGCTCATAAGAAGGTTGCTTGATGTTGCATTGGCGTGCTTGTTGGATGTTTTGCTGGTACAAGCTTGAAGCCTTGCTGGACATCGTAGATTTAGTGTGTTGTTGTATGGACACCATGTACCAGCTTTCGAGGTCTTATCAGCAAAAGAGCCAACAAGCCTTTCAATGTATTCCCTACTCAGTTCAAACAAGTTTCTACTTTTTACATATTTCTATGACGAATCATGCCGATAAGACATGTAACAAGTCTCCGATGTGTCCCCAACTGCGGCGCTATCTTCTATGTTTTCTTACTCAAGCCTCGACCATTTTCATGCGGTGATGGCGAACATCCTACTACAGTTGAACGCCTTTATAAGAGACAGGCACCCGGGGAGCATTTCTTGTCCCTTGCATAAGGCTTCTGTTATAAGCAGGGTACCACGTATGCATTTTCTTATCAACCCCTCTTTCAATGTAGGCACACTGGTGTCTCTTATACCCGATTGTCTGTTACATCAGTGACTCTTATAGAGAGGGGTTCAACTCTATAGAGCATGTACTAGATCGCACGCCATGTTTCAATACTTTGAATAGCCATCTTTCCAACATGGCGGATGGTTCTGATGCACATGCGTTTCCTACTTAACACCGAGCATCAGGAATTCAGGAGGCTTTTTTTTTTTCAAGTTCAAATTTATAGATTGTTATCGCACGTTCAAGGAAAATGGGCTTACTTGTTCTGGAAATGAACCTTATGCCCACTTGAGGCATTCTTTTGAAAGAAAACTTGGCAGAATTTACGATTTTGTTAAAACTTGTAGTGTTCCCGTAGCCATTTGTAACAATGGGTTTCGACTGTTGGTGGCACCCTGGACACAATGGAGCTGCTGTGCCTTCGGCCAGGTGTGATATAATCCTCTGCACGTGGCTTTCAGATGCGCAGTGTTATGCTAGGATCGTACGACGAACTGATGGTTGCTGAGAAATTTGTGAGTACTACAACTACATGCTGTATTCCTGCACAGCAGGTCATGCTGGAATGCCAGGGCCCCCCCATGAAAAATATCAGCCCTTTTTGGCGGGCCCCTTCTCCTTCTTCCTTCTGTCACGAGATTATTTTCACACCACTTTCTGGCACTCATTGTGCACTTGCAGGGCAGGCAGGTTTCCACAGTTGGTGCAAGGAAGGATGTTTCTTGCTGGAAAAGTTCGTTCATTCACGTGTGCCAGAACAGTAAGAGCAGGAAAAGGGCACACACTGTGTTTGAAGCTTGGCTTCACTTTGGCAAGCATGGTCAGCTTTTGCAAAGGTTAGGCTACATTTCAAAACTCGGAGGTGATCAAGTTTACTTTACAATCGAATCAAACGTCCAACATCTGCGGGGCTTATCCATAGTTGAAATGCCGATACATGGGCTTAACTAGGACTGCGACCTAGTGCAATAAATGGGAACAAGCAAATACAGTGTGGCGAGAAAATACAAACATAACAAGCTAACCAGAATCGACATTATTACTATTGTATTAAATGCGAGGCACCTATAAACAATTGTTCCAATTGAACCAGTGGCTTACTCACTCTAATATTTTGCAGAACGGTATTGTTGGCGGGAAACAACGAACGCTGACCAGTTGTTGAAATAAAATGTAACTCAACTTGTATTGCTTACTTATGCAGAATTCATGGCATTTATGAATAGTAAGTTGAAAACGGTTGCTTTGGGCATGACCAAATGTCTTCAGTCAGGGTGATTTCAGTGTGATTACTGAGTTATGAATAAGCTGAGATAAAACTACTAAACTTTTGCAATTGCGGCAATGTGTTCTGCTAGCCATTCTGTCATGCACGTTGCACAGAAAAAGCACGCTGCCCCTACACTAGGACAGCTATAGCTTGCAGGCATCCTCAATTCAAGCACAGCTTATCACCTTCATAAAAAATATTTGAGGCCCATGCACACACCAACATAAACTGCCTGCAAGCCAAGCATTCGCCCACTTTAGCAAGTGTTGTATGTAACACGTGTCCTAGATATTCACATAGTGCATAGATGTTGCACTAGTGTAGTGCTGTTGCCTTCACTGTGCACAGTATCTTGCATAGTTGCAGCGAAACACTTCAACCTTTGCCAACTGTGGAAATGATGGCTGCTTAGTTCAGAGGCTTTGGAGTGTTTCGGCTCCATGGCTTCTTTACAAGCTGTACTTTCAACCGATCACTTTCAGTTGTCGGCACTGCCAAAACACATTGATTTGTTGAGCCAGCTGATGCGATGCCCGTTGATCTGGTGGAGAGGTGCGTTGAAAATGACATAGTGAAACTGATAGTGCCTTTGAGAATGATCGGTTGAGAATGTGGCCCCAATTTCATATTTGATCACATTGTTGAATGCATTACGTGTACATCTGCTCCACCCAACCACTGGCACGCTTCTTTTTATTTATTTACATCTCCACATCCTGTGACACACGCAGTTGTGAGGCTGTGTTGCCTGTTATCGTTTGGCTGAATCCCTTAGTGTAAGGTGCGCAGCTATGTCTTCACAGCTTCTTTTTCCATGTGATGGAGCTTTAAAAACAGCAAGGAATATGTGACGGCAGCCTTATCTTTTGTAGTTTATGTAAGGTAGTTAAATGTGGATCATGCATCTCTTTTTGACCTGCGAATCGACTCTGGAATTATCTCATAGGCAAAACGGATGTACTGTCTGCTGTTTTTCGGTACCTATTTTACAAAAACGGTACTTATTTTTTGGTACCTATTTTACAGAGACTGACATTATTAAAAGTCAAAGGCTGCCTGCAGCAGGCAAACTTGCCTGTTGTCTTTATATGCTCGTGAAACCTTATCCTAGAATCTCCTGCCTCTCACTGCCACATACACAGCTAATGCATTGAAGTTTGTAGACTGGGAGCTCCATCAGCACTTGTTTGGAAGGAAAACAGAATCTGAATTTTGTGCCAGATTAACGTCGCTAAATAAAGTTAGCACTATGGTTTTAGTGGACATTGAAAAACCTTGTTAGGCTTTGGTAGTATTTAGAAGCAGAAACATCCAAAAGCTGTCTCCTAAAATTTTCATTTTTTGTACAATGCAGGGAAATTGTCCCACTCTCTACTGTCATCAACACAGTGAGGAGATGTTAGTTTTTGATTTTTTGCGCTCCCCTCTGGCATGATGAGCCCCTGCTTCTTGGTGAATCTCTTAGTTCAGTACTTCGTAGGCACAGTTAGTGTCGTTAATTCTCCCTAAATCTTCACTTCTCGCAAACATAACTGTGCTACATATCTTAGGTGTATGAAACAGAGCTCTGAGAAAAGGCATGCTATTCGAACTGGCAATCACGTTTCCTCCCAAACAGTGTTATATGTAATATCGATACTCCTGCAGGTATAGTAGTAGCTGCACGTTAAAGAGAAACGAAGACATCCAGAATACTGTGGCTCACTCGTGCTCTAAATTTTTGCACATTTTTTTCAAAATTCTACGTTGCACACAGTTTAATACTCTTGTTAAGCTGTTCATCAACATAAACTGCTGCGTATATCCAATTTATTTTGGAAAAAATATCCAAGTAATGTGCTCATAAGAGGATCACTGCATGCATTTTTGAAGTGGCACAGCTGCGCAAAATCTGAGCATAAAGTGAGCAAGCGGTCTTATTGAAGATTCATTTATTCCGGCCACATTGTGCATTTTCACCACATGCGGTACCAAATCTGGATTCAAATAGAGTCCTTTTTATGTCATAGCGAGCCAAGCTGTAGCCGCCGAGTCTTTACTGCATCTGTGGATATTAGGCTTGTGCGAATATTACAGTATTCAAATTCGCTTTGATTCGAATTTAAATTATGGAAAATTTTGAAGTATTCGAAATGGAACGAATAGAAGTACATTAGTCCGCATGTAACACCCTGTAAAGGTGGTTTCACTGCAGTGAACTGGTGCGAAGTCGTGAAAACACGTATCCAGGGGAAATCCGCATTGCCGCGGAGCCCCACTTCAAGGTTAAATGAAGATATTATTACCCTCACATCGATTCATTTTTAAAGTTTGAACGCTTGTTGTATGTGCAAGCATAGTAAATTTTAAAAATTGGCATATTTTACAGGTTATCACTTGCATTCTACCGAAAGTCAAAACCTGCTACTATTCAAAATTGTGCCCACTTCCTTTGAAGCAAAAAAAATGGCATTTGCACAGGCCTTGTTTCAATTTAAAAAAAAATATTGTGCAGGTTAGTTAGGTCATGACTAATATGCCCATTTTTCTTTATAATATGTGATATATACTATTCGAATTCGATTCGAAATTATTCGACCAAAATCACTATTTGCTTCGAATTCGCTTCGAACCTAAAATTCACTATTCGCACAAGCCTAGTGGATAAACTTGTAATGGGCCGTAACAACCAACGTCAGTTGTTCAGAACAACGAATGTTCTTTATGTTTGGTGGTGGTCACACCAGTCTGAGCCACAGATTCCTCCTAGCTCATACAGCAGGCAGCTTTTTAATAACCTTTATGCACAGTACTGCTTGCATTTCATTACTTTCACTGCTATGCTGACGTCTTCTGTGATGCCTCGCATTTTTTGTCTGCAACCCAGCTTCTGGAATGTCATGCTAGTTTGCAGAGCCTTGATATGTGCATTGACTGATGAATTGCGCATGTTCTCGCTCCATATGCCACATTTCTTGCTCTTTTACCTGGTCCAGGGACAATCCCTGACATTGCAGCAAGTGTTCATTGCATCTTGGGTTGTACTGTCAGTATTATGTGCCCGTTCTTATGAATCTGTTGTTAGCAAATGAAATGTTGCGCAGTAAATGTGGGTGTATTGAAATATAACAGGCCATATTTGACTATTGTCAAGCTGGGCAACTTTGTAAATGTAACAAAATTTTAACTTGCTGCAGGGCTGTACAGAAGAGATTTTTTTTAGATTGACAGAAAGTTTAGCTAGTTGGTAAGGATTCATTGTGAAATGAGGTAGGGCATGCAGAGACAAACGCAAGAGCAGAGAACCAGGCAAGATAAACACTAGCATTTGTGTTGTCAAGTTTTCTTCTCTTGTGCCTCGTGCCTGTAAAATTTACTATGTTTTGTGCTTCCTTTATGTACTTTGTTTTTCTGCTTTCCCAAAAATTAACTGCTTACATTATCTTTAAGTGTGTAAAAAATAATGTTTAGTGCGTGAAAATTTTTTGCCTGAAACAGGCTCAAATATTATCTTACCAGGCTGAACGCTTATAACATATTGGTCAGCTTTTAAGGATTTTAGTAGCTACATTTTTAAGCTTTTTCATGGTATACACATTGGTGGTGTTGCCTTCTTATATGAAAACGCTTGACATTTTCACTTTTCATTTCGTAATCCCTTGTTAGAACACACTGCCAGTGCTTCATTTCATTTGCTTGCAGAGAAACCTTGACTAAGGAAATTATCAGTCGACTGCTTGACGAAAGTGTGTGGCTCCATATTTCAGGCTTTTATGATGTGCCTGCATCGTGTGGCTTGATTTTGTTGCCATGCAAACAATTACCAACAGTTGCGCTATTTCAGAAGGCCTTTCCTTTCATGTACTCAAGACGCATTTACAGAATCATTGAATTTAAGGGGAGATGTTTGTGGGCTCATCTGTTCACAATTTCAGTTCGCTGGGATTTTCATCATCTAAAAGTAGAATGCAGGCCTTACTGAGGGATCTTTGAATTACGTTTCAGCATGTATTTACCAAACTTGCCTCACATCTGTAAGTTTGCTTATCTTCTGCGCCCATCCTTTACTGGCTACAAGTGTGTTTTAATTCTTCTGGCTTGCTGTAGTTGATGTAGATCAATTTATAGGCAACAAGTGCAGTTGGACAGATGATCACATGACAAGTAGAACAGGAAGCAGTGATGTCATAGAGCAGGAGAGGCTGCAGCACAGAAAGTACCCGTACCGGGATAGCGAACAGGCTGTTTTTGTAGGCAATTGTTACACCTTTGCACAACGAATTGAGAAGGTTACACATTTAGTAGCTTATGTCAACAGTTTTATGCAGTTGTTCTCAGCATCACCTCTGTATGCAGAAAGTTAATCTCATAGACGGGCATGATAGGCTATGTTATGGCACTCTGTGGAAAATATTACGTTGCGAAAAGAAGTGTGAAACCACAATAACGTGTTGTGCAAGGGAGCATGCATCAAGAAAAAGAAATTCTATAAAGATAACAGTTACAGGAGATGCAGGAGACACGAGCCTTCTCCCCTTAAATTCATGAAGCTGGGAGTGCCCAGTTCAATCAGGTTTAAAGCTGGGCAAGCTGGTATTGACCATCATATGAATAGGTGAAGTAGCACACTCTGACGAGGACAAAAGGGACCAGAAAGACGCAACACTCGCAACACACTTATGATTGGTGTGTGTAATCTTCTGCAGTATCACTGCAAATAGCTCTCTTGCTTTGGTTATATTTTAGACGTGCCAGTTAGCTGTATTCCTGGATACGTTGCATTTTGCTCTCGTGGCACTGTTTCTTTCAGAATGTGCTTTTGTGTGTGAACCAGTTGGCTTATTAAGTTTGTTTTGGAAGCAGTGCTTAGTCGGCAATGTAGCTCATCTTCATGAACGCTTTTGCCGTCTTGTGCTGCATGGCACCCAAACTTGCTACAAACTTAACTGCAATTCCACTAGCTAGCTCATGCAAATGTGCCTCTTGAAGTAAAGCCAGTTCTTTTGTATCAGTGTCATAGCTTTTGCAGTTTTCAGGGAACATATTGTCGTTCAGACAACAGTCTCTCCCTCTTAATGCCTAGAATTGTTGACGGCACTGTAGTGAAGATGAAGCATGCTAATGGGTCATCGTCACCAGCACTTGGCTCAGGAACACCGTGTGTGCTCAGATCTGTGCCTTGCTGTGGTGGTCGGCCCTAGCACTGGTGAACAGTAAACAACTTTATTGCCCTCAACGCTCGCATTCAACTTGGAACAGCTTTCGAAGTAGGTTCTCCTCTCCTGTGCACTAAACTGTCACAAAAACAAGCAGGGCCCACTTTCACTGGTTTGCTTGAGGAGACATTTCATTGGATGTGTGCAGCCTTGGCATAGGCAATTGGCCAAGTTTTATATAACATATATTTTTTTATTTTGTTTATGTATGGTTTGCTCAGTTGAGTCAGTCACCAAATATTACGACATTTATTGCTGCTTAATGCTGATGCAGATTTTTACACTCCATAGCACAGTTGGGGTGAATATGCAATATGCAGATGGCTGCATGGGTTGGTAGAGTTGTCACTTCATTGCAAAACAACATGCTGCCACTCCATGCTATCTTTTCTAACACTTTTCTGGGCTTGCATGTTTCTTTTGTCTTCTTGACATAGGCTAGCATTCCTCATGCTAACAGTTTGTATGACGTGGTTTCATAACTTAATTTTTTTTCTGGTTAGGCATATCATCTCCGTAAATGGAAGTTGCTGAAATGAAATGGTTGCCTAAATGAAAGTTCTGCTTCTAATTTTGTTGCTTTTTATGTTTGCCTGTTGCCGCCATATAGTCATATCTCTCTGTGAATGATACACTGGCTAAATTGAACGTATTTTGTCAGTTGCAGGAGGTTCCATTTAACAAGATTCGACCATATAGCACATAGCTTATAATTAAGATAATATAATACAGTGAAACCTCGGTGATACGATCACAGCTCATACGAATTTCGGGGTGATACGAATTTTTCTTTGGTCCCGGCCAAGGCCCATTGACCTGCAATGTAATGGAGAACGGTTCTTACGAACCGAGTTTCACCCCGCGACGTTTGATACGAACGTACGCTACCGCCAAAGTACGAAGAGGTGCTGTCCACGCTGTCGTGGAAGGCGCGCCACGCACATAACGCAAGCGCGGGCATGCGCGCCGCACCGCCAAATCGTCATAATCGCGGTGTCAACATGCGTGATTGTTGAGGTCGCACTTGTGCGGGCACGGCTGTAAATCTCCCAAAAAACATCCCCAACACCTCTGCGATAACAAAATCATAACGTAGGACCGTGGTTCTCAAATTTTGTAGCCTTGATATATCGCGCCAACGCGCTTCTTCCGTTACTTTCGCCACAGTAATCTATTGTCGTGCGAAAAAGCACACTAAAATTCGGAAGGGGCTACTGCTGTGGCGGATCACAACGCACCTAGCCGTATATTTACGAGTGCTGGTATGATTGCCGACATCTAAAAACTTACCTGACAATCATTCAGAGTTCTTCCCGACGTTACTGCAGTCCTGAAAAACCGTAAATGAAAATGTACGCCAGCTTTCTTTTGTCGCATGCTAATTTTCCATACTTTCTGGTGATACGAATTTTGGATGATACGAATATTTGTGATGGTCCCGTGAGATTCGTATCACCGAGGTTTCACTGTAATATGCAGTTTTCATGGTACATATAGGTTTTCATGGGTAATACTTAAAAAGTAAAGCCATGTGTCAAATTGAATTGTCAGTATTTTAATTGTAGTAAACAGAGTAGGAGTTCATGGGGTTGCTTGGCAGAGTGGGAGTTTTGCAGCCTGAAAGTATAATGTGGGAACACAGCTGACATTACATAAAACTGATATTACTTACTAGTAAGCACTACTTACTAAAAAAATGTATGTGACTAATCTCCTGAAAACATGGATAGTTTATTAAAAAATGTAATTTGCTGCAAGAATATCTAGAATATCTGTCTTCTTAAAGTACACCTTCACTACCAACGTGAAGTTGAAAACCTTAATGCGTTAAAACACATTTACTCTCACTAAAAAAACGAGCTGGTGTGAACAAAACAGGCATGATGCTTTCTTGTTTGGGGCTGCATTCATTGTGATTTCACTTAGCAATGCTTTACGCTGCATCTTAACACACGCTACATCGCAAGCTCGGTTGCTACAACAATTGCATATGTTGCGGAATGGCATTACCATTTTTATGCTGCTATCGCTTTAGTTGCTTTTGATTGTAGCAACTTTATACATTTATTTAAAAAATGTGAGTGTGTGACTAATCTCCTGAAAACATGGATAGTTCATTAAAAATGTGAATTGCTACAAGAATATCTAGACTATCTGTCTTTTTAAAAGTACACTTTCAATACCAGCATTTGGTTGTAGGCTTGAACGTTTGCTCAATTAACGTAGAAACAGTTATTCTTAGTTGTTGTTTTGAAGCCATGTTGCATGTTTCTGGCAGCCTCTCTTGAAAGTGATCGGTGAGCCATGTCTGATGCATATTGTGACACGAATGTCTTTCCGGTCTTTCTTTGTAAACTACCAGTTACATTTTTTTCATGCATTAAATTTTGATGTGTGAGGCACACATAACAAGTAGTAGCATTGGCACAGTCACGAGAGCTTTAGACAATAGCAAAGAACGACTGTTAATGTGTTCCTCGCTAGGCGCTAATCACGTGCGTGATAATACATTAGTCAGAGGCTCGGGAGCTTTGATACGTGTGGTATTTTCTGTACCTTTGTTACTGAATGTGGCATTGTAGCGCAACATTTCGGCAATGCAGCAGTTTGGTGTCTTCGAGCACACTCTTACATCTGTGCATTGACTCGAGAACCTGCGAGTGGTCATTTTGTACGAACACGCACATCATGGTGGGCAGTACAGCATGGTTGCCTAACCCCCTTCGCTTCGCAAGGAAAGGCAAGCGATGGCGGTGTACTGGACGCAAAAGGGCTCGTTCCCGCTTTGCTTCCATTGGTGCACCCCATTCCTTGTTGTCTTTCCTCGCGAATACAAATTCGGATCACCCTTTTAACACCTTTCCTCCTCCCCTTCTGTCTCCCCTTCTTCTTCTCTGTCGCTCTCCTCTCTGACCGTGCTTTCTGTCGTGCCCCCCCTTTCGCTCCTCTTCATTTCTCCGTCCTTCCATCTCTCGGTCTGTCCCCCCTTTTCTTTTGTTTTTATTCTCTCCCACCATCCGCGCACCCCTCACCACCACCACCACCACCTTCCCCCCTGGGACGTTGTGATTTGGCCTTGGCGGGGGTCTCAGAATGGCCGATTGAAGCGGAGCAGCTCGCTGGGCAAGCTGCGGGCTTCCATCCGCCGCGGCAGTGCAAAGCTGGTGCAGAGGCTCAGGGGCAGCGATTTTGCCCACGACGATGATCTCGCCGCACGGTAAGTGCCGGCAGGCGGCCCATTCAGCAGTCCTGGCTTCTTGTCAGCTCTTCGCTTGTCTGCTGCTTGTACCCTGTCCCTTTTTGAATCTTTTCTGGAGGCTGTCTGAGAGAAAATGTGTAAGAGTGTGAACAGTCTGGTTTGCGCAGTGGCAGTGGTGCAATTAGTGGTACATTTGGCTGGTCATTTTCAAGTGCTTCGCAGCACTCCGGTGGCTCGCATGACATTTGTCTGGTTGAAATCTAGCACTCGGAACACATTGGAAGGGTCTTTCAGAGCACCATGCTCACACTCTCAGCGCCCTGAAGTCTCACCTTCGAACCTTAGAACATGACCTATTCCACTTGCGTGACTCTGGTGCAATGTCGTGCATTGACGGCATGCAAGACATTTTCGTCTGAAATAAAGAGCTGGAAAAAAAAAAACGCCAGAGCTCAACTCAACAATTCCTCAGTGCATGCGCATCTTGTGCGTATGCATCAGAAGGTGCAGTGATACGTTGCCTCTTGCAGTACCCATTTGCTCTGGAAAGTAGCTGCACGTTTGACTTAGACACACTTTCTCGAGCTCAGACCAAGACATTGTTGCAGTCGTGTTCAGAGTATGGTAGTGACCAGCCGAATGTACCTTGAAAAAGGGATGTGTATTTTGTATGTCAACTTGAACTACTTTATGTTTAGGACTAAAGTGGTGTACAGTTTTGGGGTCTTTTAGTTGCATTGGTGAGAAGCCAATTCTTGGTGCTTTCAACTGGTGCACTTCTCTTTGACAAGTTTGGTGCACCTGTCTATCCTTAATCACTGTGTCATGCAAGTAGGCTGCATTTATTGGGATTTGCATTCAGTAAAAATAGCGTCTAGCTTTGGGATCTCCTAGCTGAATACACAGTTATGGGGAGACACGCATTGTTGCATCTAAACAATGTGGTGCTTGTAAGGAGATTTTAGAAATTTAGACTGGAACTTTCTTTAAGAGTGTAAAATTCAGGTGCCAAATTTGCAAACCTGTAACTCGGTAACAAATGACAATGCCACGATTCGATGAAATGCGCTGTTGGGACATGCATCTAATGCAGATAAAATGTGCATGCTACACAGCACTTCAAAAGTTAATGTGAGCACTACTTCTGCAGAACTCTTGTAAACAATGTTTTCGTGTAAGCTGTGAACTCAGCTGCTTAAGAATTTTTGAAGGCTCATCCTTTACATTCCAGTAGGCCTCAGCCAGTATGCAAGGCTTGTTGGGTACGAAACAATCATCTTTATGAACTGGAAACAATTGCCCCAAATATTATGTGCAGTAAGATTTCCAAGGGCATTCACTTTAACGCAGCGGTCACGTAACCCTAGCTGCAGAGTTGCCAGATGCCAGCGGGCTAACAAGCAAATAATCCTCCCAAAAGATTCCCAAAACAAGCGTCTCGACTTTTGCCAAGAAGCCTAAAAAAAAGCGGAAGTGTGATCATTCGTGAAAATATTAAAAAGAAATTGTAGGACAGAGGTGGCAAAAATACGAATAGAAGGTAAAAAACAAATAAATCAATATTTTGTACGGCAAAAATATGCACAACAATAAACGAAAGCAGTATTTACTTCTTAGTCTCCAACATGGAGTAGGGAAAACTTTTCCAGCTTCCATGTTCTCCAGGGCAGTCTCCACTCCGTTCATGCACGTTTTCCAGTGCATGAATAGTGCTGCTTGTTGACTGCCCCAACGTAAGTTTGATTTCAAAGCTTAACTACATGAAGTCATCGCCAAATGTGCTATTAACAAACATGACGAACATCAGAATTGCTGTATTTGCAGGAAAAAAGCGAAAAAGCCGCGACAAGTGAATGAAAAATTTCACAGGCGACTTGGTGAAACAAAAAGCCCAAATCCGCGTATTATATGCGGATCTGGCGACTCTGCCTAGCTGTGCTATTGGGGTGCAGCTGACGAGGAGTTGATAATAGTTGGATTTATTGTAACGCTGAAGTTCATGGGAAGATGGAAGCTTGAGGAAATGAAAAAGATCCCTGTTTAATAATTTTTCATCCCTTGCATTTATAGTGTAGCTTGTAGTTTTAAGTGGAGGGCAGTTACTTTGAAGTGCCTCTGTCTGGAGGAATATAAACAATCCAGTGGAAATCAGCATTTTTTCTGTCTTCTCACCTTTTTTCTCTTGCCTTATGTATTGCAAGTGTGTTACTTTCTGGTGAATGCTGGGTGCATGTGGTGACTGTATTCTGTCTTTAACACGATCCTCACTTTCTATTTTCAATTTGCAATTTTGTCCACTTTTTAAGTTCGTTCCTTGTGGCACAATATTTTGTCAGTTCGGTCCTTAACCAGTTTTCTTTGTACTGACCTTTTATGTAAGCAGGTTGCGAAAGATGCAAAAATAAGCACTACTGTTACAGTGTGCATGGTTCTGGCATGGCCTCGAGTGACCAGTGTTAGAAAATTTTGAGGGGTAACTGTTGTATGTTAGATTTTGGCAAGCAATTATGAGTGTCGCACATTTCTTCTCTGGCTTTTTATAACATTTAAAGAATACTTTTAGAGGAAAAGAGCTTTACTTTGTGCATTATTAGATCACCCAACTGCATAGTGAATTGCAGTATCAGCACTGATGAATGGTGCCAAATAAGGTAGATCCCTAACATAAAATTTGTCGTTTAATTATGTTTACGCTGTCAGTGACAACTCGAGAGTGCATGCATGATTGGCTAGATGGGGTCAATATACAGTTGCCATCACAATTTTGCAGTGTAATTTGGGAGTGTCGAAGGCAAACAAGTTTAGAGGGATTAGTAATTGTTCGTATCCAAACAACCTTCTCACCAAACTGTCCGCACGCTCCAACAGCTTAGTGACTGTGGTGTTCCACTATTGAGCACAAATTGCAGGCCTGATTTCCAAACATTGAAGTGGGAGTGCGGTGAAGATGTACTTGTGCACTGAGCATGTCACATGAAGAGAAACGCATGCGTCCTAAAAAAAAAAATAAGGTGACATGAACTAAGCTGGCAGCTCCACTCTGACATAGTCCCATTGTTGCTCCGTGGCTGATTAAATCCCATCAATCGATCGTTTAATTTTTAAAACTATTTACTCTTATTGTTGTCCTGATATGTCACCAGAAGGATGCTTTAAGCTCTCGCAAACGTGATACTACCAAATGGGCAAAGAGCTGCCAGTTTCTCTTTAGGCCCACAAGGTTTTCACTGCCTCAGTGCTTGACCAAGACAAACATAGGTACAATCACCCACAAAATGTATAGACTGTGGGGTTTCACAGCCACATAACGTATGCACCGTGGTAGCTTGGCAGCTGTGGTGTTGTGGATGCAGGTTTGGTTTCTGGCTGTGGCAACTTTATTTCGATAAAGGCAATATGCAGAAACACTTACATGCTTATGTTTGGATGCAAGTTAAAGAACCCCAGGTAGTCAAGGTAAGCAGAAGGCCCCCCAATATGGCTCACCTCACAATCGTATAGTCTCTGTTTTAGTATGTGCAGCCCGAGAATTCATTGCGGTTTTAACACACAGCCTAGCGTTCAGTTTTTTTTTAGCCAACAGATGCAAACATGTCATGCACTTTTACTGGCTACGGTAACAGACTGCTCAAAAAATTGAACATCTTGTAGAATCGTGTGGTCTGTAAACTTTTGTCATTGACTGTGCACGGGTCACAAGCTGAAAGAAAGCAGCATAATTTGAAGTCATCATTGGCTAGTGCATGTTTGTTCCAACCGGCATTGTTCTTGACCTGTAATTGGCTCTACATAAATAAATGGTGAGGCGTAACGTGTAAGCATTTGGTTCAGTAGTGCTTTGGTTTGGGCAAGTTGGTATGACATCTGCAAAGTGTAACAGCACGAAGGGCGAGGCCTCAAGAAACATGAACGCACAGGACCAGCACTGGTCCTGCGTGTTCATGTTTCTTGCGTGCTTGCCCTCCATGCTGTTCGACTTTGCAGATGTATAAGCATGGTATTGAGGGTGAAGCTTTGCACCGGGCCTCCGCGTTGTTTTGTTCATTACGATAGCCTTAGTCCTTGACAGTGCTTCAAACACAAGCCTGTGCAGCTTGATTTCGTCAATTTAGACTTTATGAGGCAGTGCTTTAATTGTGGAATTGGAAATTCCACGTGAGGTTTATTTGTGTACAATCTGTTAACCTGTCCACGTGTAGACTATTGTAACTTCTGCTATGTACATGTTAAAATGCTGAAATTTTCCTGTAGTGGTGGTTAGCATTCTTTTGTTTTACTGTATTAATCTTCTGGGCACATTTGGGGGCTTTTCCTCGGGGGTTACTTGTGTCAGTCCAATTTGCTGTAACCCTTTCACTGCACCTCATTTACAGAGATGGCTAAAAGAATTACAGAAGTGTGGCAATCATTGGCAGTTTGTGTTTACTCTGTTCTTAATTGTCGTAGAATTTACGCATCAGCACTGGTTCAGGTTAAGGACCTTTTTTTTTTTGCAGTCACTTAAAATAGAAAGAACTGGAACTGCTACTTGTTCACAGTGAGTTGCTGTGTAAAAAACCCATTAGTGAGAAGTCATGCTTAGTCATTACGGTGGAAGTTTGTGCCTGCACACAAACTTTGTGGGATCCTTGCAAATTGTGTTATCTTGTGGTGTAAAATTGCCTTGTCCATCTTGCTCCATTAATCGTATGTCTTTCGTAGTGTCATACATCAGACAACTTGTGGGAGTGGATTCTGCATCTCAACCATTTTTGTGAACTTACTGCTATTTACTGATTCAGCAACAACCTTTGCCATCTCGAAAAGTCTGCAGTGGAATCAGCGAGGGCAATGTGTGCGTGATGTGTGGTTGTGTGCCTGTCAAACTGTTCGAAGACTTGCTTGCTGCCTACTAGCATGTCTCTTGACTTACTAACATCTGGTGGCAGCTGTTTCGTGTTTGCACGCAGCTACAACATCGCCTGCAAGGAGGGTGAGCTTGTGAATGTCGGTTAAGTGTCTTTGTCAAATGGTTTATTGAAACGGCCATCACACTGCACTCTTCCCTGGCTTGAAACGACATTGTTTCGTTGCAGTGGCTGTTAGCGAGAGTAGTTGCACAACTGTGGCTTGGGCATTTTCTAGCTGCCTGGTGCTTTCTTTATTGTTGCACTGAGACCAGGATAAAGATAGTTGTAGCCATAATTGTGTACGCTCCATTACGTGCCACAGGTAATAAACAAAGCAAACAACTGTCTGTGCACCCTCTTGCTTCTGGTGTGTCATCTTGCTACATGCCTCCGCCTGTAACTTGCTTTTATGTGCTGTTAAGTAAAAGAAGGCTAGCATTTGCTATATTGAAGGATTTTATTGTGCTGAGATATTGCTGAAGGTTGTGTTTCTCATTTATAATAAAAAAAACAGTTGTTCGTATTTAAAAGTGCGTCCTTCTGAGCAGTGATTCACAGTGAGCCCTAGTATTCAAAGAGGTGTTCGTACATTATTACAATTAATAAACAGTACTGTTACGCTGCAGGCATGGGCAATGACTGCAGTATTTTGTGTCGCCTTCAAGCACATCCGTTGCAGCCCTTCTTATTTTATCGATGGAAAAAAATAAAATCAGATGCCATATGGCAGTGGTTATGTGCTGCCTATGTCTTTGTACTATCATTTAAGCAGAGCATAAGTGTTACAAGTATAGTTTTGTGTACTTTATTTGAATTTGGTGTTATAGGCCAACTGACCATGAGGCCAGAAAGCACTGGGGAAATATTTATTTACGTTGTTAAATAAAATTTGTTGTAAAGCTTATGGTACACAAAACTAGAAGTGAAATCGTAAAATAAAATTGTTGCTTCTGGTGGGGGGCCAGAGCTATACCCTCAGCATGATTCATGCAGTAGTGAATCACTTGAGCTACAGCAATGGCTGCCTCCATTTACAAATCCTCAGGTATTTAATTACGTGCAGCTGTTAAGGAAAGGTAGCTCAATTGGTACATGCATCATGTGGAGGTCGCAGGTTTGGATCACTTTGGAAATATGGTATTCTATTTCGACATTTCTGACTACGTATGACCCCATCTTCCCCCAGGTTTTCTTTTGGTTACCATGTACTGGCATCTTACAGTTGTTGATAAAAACTGATCTTCTCAGTTCCCCATAGCATTGGTGGCTGGCATTATCACTGTAATGCTGATACCGGGAACCTGAGAGTTTATATTTTAAGAGAGAAATAATGGAAAATTAAGCCTGAACAAATGCTGTGGACATGCTTGCTGTTTTGTTGTTGTTGTTGCTTATCTATTTATTTTTCTCTATACAGAATGAAGCGCGCCAGTTCCATGTGCGCCCTTAGTACAGACCCTCAGGTGAGCAATTATTTGCTGTACTTCTACATTGGCATGACTGCATTGTAGCACTTTTTGTGTGACTACTTTGTGCAGCATGAACAATAGGCACAATCAAAGTACTGACAGCTGGCACTTATATATGTTGACTGGGGAATACACCCTTGTGTTGTCGTTTCTTTCAGCATTTCCCGTACTGTTGTGTACTTAACATATGCAAAGTTAACATGCACGAAGATGAAAATATCAGGATGAATGCATGTCTTGTTTTGTCCTGTCTCTGTATTCTGTGTTAATTTGTACCCCTTGTGTAATAAACCACATGTGTTGGGGAAAAACAAATCGGGGTTGTGTTACTTGGGCCTTGTTTTTATGTTGTAGGGAAGGCATTTACATGCAGCAAAAGGTTGTCGTTACACAGGACGTGGAGGATAGAGCGGGCGTGAGCTAATGTAAGGAGTCAGTGTTATTCCTTATTGAGTGTTTTTAAGGATCAAAGAGCTGCTTCATTAGTGTTATATCACCATGAACCAGTGGCGTAGCCAGGAGTTTGCACACCGGGCCCGTGCCCCCCCCCCCCCCCCCCAATTTTTTTCGCCATGGCATACAGAGCGAAAAATGGGAGGTGCCCCTCCCGTAATCAAGGAGGTGCCCCCCCCCCCCCCCACCCTGAAAAAAATTTCTGGCTACGCCCCTGCCATGAACAAATAAGGAAGGAACAGAATCAAGCAAAAAGAATCATTGCATTATTTTGCTCAGGACACACAGCACTTCATGTTACTCCTGTGTGTATATATATGCACCAGTTGTGCTACACTGAATGCTTTCGTGATGTGATGTGTTTTAGTGAAAAACTGCATAAATGGCCGCACACATGTTTCGTAGGTTAGAAGTTACGATTCAAAGAAAGTGGCTTTATGGTGAGAATATCTACGATGTCTTCAAGCCTTTTTATTTGTGGGCTACGAGCTAAGTATTATTGAATGGGGTATTTAGGGTTCAGTTTGTACAAAGTTAGGTTTATTCACTCCTTTAACTTGTGTTTGTGCAGTTCACTCATGTAAAGCCTCTCTGTGTAATCGATTGCCTTGATTAATGAAATGTTCATATTTTATAGCGTTGTGTTTGTTATGAAATTGTGTCTTCTAACTCAAGTGTTGTGACATTGCCATCATTGCTTTCACCTCTGTGCAAGAGTGCCTAGATTGAGCCTCCATAGACTGCCAGGGCCAGGGTTAAATTACGCAATTTTTTCATTTTAGGTGGCTGTATGAGCCATCCAAAAAGCACTGTGTACCCAGCTGTTGCATTATTTCAGTTGTGAGACCGACTGCGTTGGTTCAAAGAAAGCATTAAACTGCTGAGTGGAGGTCGCAGGTTCGATCCCTAGATGTGCAGCCACATTTTAGGGTGGAATATCAGAAAAAAAGCTTCTTGTGCTGTTGCGCACTGAAAAAAAGAAAATTATATGCTAAATTAATCCAGTATCTTTGTGGCTATAAGACATTCTTCATTTTCTCAAGTATGCTGGACCTGGTTGTTTCTCATAATGAAGCTTATAGTGCACGAAAAAACACGGACTAATAAAGACGTGACACACACATGCACGAACTTGCAACAATGTTTATTTTCGAAAACAAGGGAACCACATATATAGGCAACATCGCTTTTCAAACATCATCATTACATGCACTTTGCAGATTCAGCTATCTTTATGTAGATACGCCAGCTCCTTAGAGGAAATGTCGTAATAAAGCTATGATGACTCCTATAATAAAACTAGGAAGCAAGACATACATGGGAAAAACATACATACCGCTTAAAGTGTCTCAGCATTGCGCTAATTAGTGCATTTAAGTCTCATTCCTCTGCCTTTTCCAAAATACAGACAGAAGTTTAATGAAAAAAAAATTTGCACAAGCTTTGCTGTTTCATTTCCTTCCATCCCAAGATATCAATGCACTTGTGATTTGGTGTAGGGTTTGGTTACTGTTCTGCCATGCTCACACGTTGCTTTTCTCTCTGGCACAGGCCAAGAGCAACTTGATTAACATGCGCCCACGCACTGCAAGCTCGGACCAGCTTCGCTCCACTAGCAAGAGGGATCTCTAGCAAGCTGCAAAGTACCAGTCATCGCCCGGTGCAGCCTTCGCTTTTTAATGACTGGTGGGGGGGCAGGGGTGGCATTTTCTTCAGCAACGCACACCACTGGATCAGGAGTCTGCAAGGTTGGCATCCTCGGAACACATCTAGCCGGAAGAATAGACGACGGGCCCTACTCGGAGGCAGCATGTCGGTGTATTTATGGTGCGGACGGATGAACGCTGTTTCCGATTGTTGCTTATGTGTAATCCATGCGCACGGCAGCTAGGCTTCTTAGTGGCATTGCTTTAGGCTGGGTGGTTGCAGCACACGAAAAGAAAGTAGCAGCCCTTTCTTGTTGGCTATCCAAAGAAGAGAAGTGCAGGGTATGATTTTGCAGCTTGGTGTGGGCAGAGTCGTCACATGTTTGCCTCTTTTATTTCTTACTCTTTCTGGATTGTAGAGGACGGGCCATTGTGAGATGTCTGGAGGGCAGCGTCCACTGTCGCATGAATAGCATACTAAATTTCACTTTGAAGGCTTCTGTCTGAAGATCATTTTAGGATGTTTGTGTGCTTCACCCGTGCTGGTGCTTTGTTCACAAAACCTTGAGACATCTTAGATGCGCTCACCGTAGATTTGTTGTTCACTACTGCTATTATGTGTATGTGCACCGTATATTGGCCTGGCCCCTTCAATTGTTTTTGTGGATAGTTTTTCAGAAATGATAGCAAAATTCAGATTGTTGTTGCGTTTTTATAATATTGTACTTGTTGAGCGATAGGAGCCAATTATGCTGGGATTCCTGCTGTGAAAAAAATATTGCTGCTTTGATTAGGTGGGCTGTCGAGATCGTGACAAATTGTACTTACTTTTACCCTAATTTTTTTATAAACTTAGAGGATGTAGATCATTGGATGGTAAGCTTAGATTACATTAGGCTTGCTGCAATCAAAACAGCCCATGAGATTGTTACTTGACCATTTTTGGGAGTGTTTCATTGTGCATTAATTTCATAAACAGCAAAGCTATCATTTTTTGCAGAAATTCGCTCCTACTTGCATAGTTTAGAATGGTGGTAGGTGCCAATGCCGATAATTAGCTTGTATTCTGACTACTTCACTTTCATGTCTTTGAAATTCTTTCGAGTCAGTGTGAGCCTTTGAAGTGGGTTAAAAACTTCTGCACTATAAGGGCACAAGCGTTGAAGATGAACTCACAATCTAATGTATGGCAGCGTGTGCTCAGGTACTTTCACATTTCACAAATTGCTACATGAAGCACGCTCTTCATTGCTGCTTGCTCGTGAATTTCTTAAAATTAGCCAATGAAGTGCATGTCAGTATAGGCACTTTCACATTTTCTAAATTGCCACCCAACGTACGCTCTCTGCCACTTGCTTATGAATTTTGTGAAATTTGTTGATGAAGTGTATGTCAATGGGACAGTAGATTGTTGAGTGAATGAATGAGTGGCGTGAAGTGTTAAAACCGCACTAGAGACTGTACAGACCACGTATAAGTACTGCTGACAGAGACAGAAGTATGTTGTTAATTGTGCGATAGTATCCCGATAAGAATACGTACATATTGTGAAAAGGTTTTAGTTCCTGCATGTGCGAAAACTTTATTTTTGTCTGTGTAACAGAGTTTGTAGCTATTGGCTGTAAAGGAAATCGAGTATAAATTGGGATCTAGATAACCGAAGTATGCCCGCACATTTTCAAAGATGACAACTGGTGAAAATGACACCTGTGCCACGAGGCACAGTAAATTCTCATCTTGTTGACCTTGTGAAAAGTGAGGACACTGCCGGCTCTGTGCGCTGCACATGCTTCATTGTGGAAGCATGCTGCATGAGATACGAGCCCTCTTGTCCACATAGTGCAGTGCACATGGAGAGCAAAAAATAAAGCTTTAATCTTGCTTTAAAACATCAGCTCATTGCTTCAGTGAATTCTATCGTTATGCTCGAAAAGTTTGTTCTAGTGATGCAGCGGTATCGTGGTCTGTGGTTCTGTGCAAGTTGTAGAAAAGCACAACTCATATTGCGACATTCCATCCAGCCGTTCGGTGCTCGTGATATTAATATTTTCACTCTCGCAGTTTAGCCATGTTCGTGCTGTCTCAGTATTGTCAGAGTGAACAGGATTGCGCATTTTGACACGTTTAAGCTTCAAGGCAGGCGAATCGTATCGAGGCCTCACTGCAGCAGAAGACACACTTTGAAGTAAATAACATGGCATTTTGCTTTGATCATAGCATTTCAACTTGAAAGCCACAAAGTGAACCTTTGAAGCTGTCACTGGAACTTGTTCACTTGTAGAAACACCTATGGATATTGTAAGATACACTAGCAAGAGAATAGCCACGGCCAGTAGGAGTGTGAACCACTTACTAACCCTGTAAGCATCAGCTGTTTGTGAATTAAGTTTGTACACCACATTGCATGCATGCCTTGTTATAGCATCCACTGCGTCCTGCCATGTGGTTGGTCATGATGACGAAATGACCGGAAAGCCTGTGTGTAACTTCTCGACACGACGAGTGCTTGCAGTGTTTTATGGACATTCCGTTTTGAGAAATCGTGGAGCTCTGTGATCTGAGCAGTGTTGTTTGTCGACGTGGGCTTTGCTGCAAAATAATCCGTGGAAAACGGGCAGATGCCTCTTTGCTTGGTTCCTATCGATATCGCTGCAGATGGACATGGCGAGGTGCTCGTCATGACTTTGCAGGAAGAGCAGGACAGTTTGGTCTTTCGTCATTTTTGTTGTTATTTATTTTGTTATTCCTTTTTTTCCCCTTGTTTTAACACGTTGACGATCGCTGTGTGCTCTTGTTTGGGCATGGTTGTAAACAGTTTTTTTTTTGCACCATGCGCTGTATGCACGCTGTGCTATCTTGCGTGCAGCGTCACTTGTGGGACAGGAGAAGCTGTACAGATTTTACATATGCGCCTGCGTGAGCTGTTTTTCTCTTGCATGTGTGTCTGTGTGTGCATTTGTATGAGAATAAAAAGTGTAATACACAAAATCCTGTGCGTGTGTCAAAAATCTGGTAGCTTGGTATATCGAGCACCCTAATTTGCTTTTAGACCTAATTTACGGACATCTTGGTCAGCTGAAAAAATATTAGCAAAGTAAGGACGCCGCATAGAGCGGGCTGTGATGTTTTTTGAAGGTGAGTTTGTAATATGGAAGGGAAAATTGTGCAAGTTAGTTCACACCAATCACAATGGTAGGAGGTGTGGAAAACGTGCACGGAACATACACAAAGTGCATGCAAACCTTTTCGTCAGGGTGATATACACCCCATCTGCCTTTTTTTTTTGAGCAACAATAATGAAGCCTGCCTCAACCACGTCATCACGTAAGTGCGTGAAATATGCTTCCGCTGTCAGCGTAGTGCTCAAGTCGGTGCAAATAACTTTGTAGTCGTTACTTACACCAAAGGCAGACAGGAAACGGCTACAGTCGCATACAGCTTTAGAAGTCGGCGGCATTTCCTTCACAAAGGCGGATGCACACAAGCCTGCACCAATGGGCACGCACTCCTGACTGACGTCATGAGCCGGACGGCCAGTTCTCCGAAGGCGGGGTGCCTTCGGAGAACTTTACAAGTGTATGAGCGGAACTATTTTTTTAGTGGTGCAGGCAATCGGCTTGCCGTGCTTCGGTCGTCTGACTGTAGACCTATTTCATGTTTGTAAACAGCGGTAGGCACCGTCGACATACTGAGGTGCTTGTCGCGACGTCGCGGTGCGTAGGCTCCGCCCAGCCCAAAGCTCGCCGCGACTTCGCTACAAGCGTCTCAGTATAGACCTCTCCCTGTTTGCAAACAGTGTGACGTCACTGCGAGCACCCCGCCCTTCCCGTCGGAGCAGGTGCTGGTTGGCAAGAAAGTCCCGCCGGCGGGGATCTTTCTGCATAGCGGCGCGGCGTCTGTCTGCATTCCTTCGACTGAAAGTTTCTGCGAATTGGTATTTTCTAAAGTCACAGCTTGTGGTGATTTGCTCGTCATAGATGGGAGCCATAAAAAAAATCTTATCCTCTTCGAAAGCGAAGGTTCTGCATGTTCACGGTGACTGGCGCTTTGTAAAATATTTGCATGACATTTAACGTCGCGACATGTTCACTGCATTTTGAAACGAGGTGCAACATTGACGGCAGCATGGTTTTGAGCTGCTGTCCGCGAGGTCACGGATGAGATTCTCACTGCACAAAATTCTGGTCGGAGATGAATGAAAAAAAAAAAAAAAACGAAAAAAAAAAAAAGATGCAAACACTTTTTGCCGTGCGTTAGGCTGAGGTTAAAAAATCCTCGTGAAAATTAAAGCGAAGCTCTCCCCTACGCCATTCCTCATAACCCACTAAACATTTATGCGATTTTAAACCTGATAACTTAAATTATGTACATAATCTCTTGCACAGTTACCTCGCTGCATCTGATGCCTACAACGTGTTTGCATTCTTACCTTGCTCCTTTAGACCCGGTACACAAACTTGTAATGCGCATTGTCACTTCATAAAGATCCAGCCGTAAAGGTACCAAGTATATGAGAAACCAGAATCTCCACTGTTCTCATCAAGACGTATGAGGTCTCCAATAATACGAGTTATACCTTTACTGGGTTTGCGTATTCGCCATGGTGAAGCGTATATGCAGCTTCGGCAGTGCTGAAACATGCTCATAGCTCATGCGTAGTCGTACCTTTCAGTCCGGAGATCATGCACTTTTTTTTTCTGCACGCAGCGCAAACGCTGAGATGTACGCACTCGCAGATGATCGCGTGAAATGCATTTTTATCTTCACTAAAATGAGGAATCGTGATGTTCCGTCGACAACCGGTTACTGAGACCGGCCAGCAAAATAGAGGAGGCGCTGGACCGGCCTACGAGTGTCCAATGCTTTCACAAACAAAATGCATCGTTATTCACACAGCACACACCACGCACAATATTCTCAGTTTCACCGTCCGTAAAGGTGAACCAATATTGTCGATGCCTTTCAACGCACACTACACGCCGCAATAAACGCTGCAAATTTTCGAAGACGATGCCGCTGTTCCTCGCACAGGCCGCCACGTGTGTTCACTCCTTGATGATAAACAGCCAGCCAGCGTGGCAAGTTTTCCGTCATGCGTGGCAGCCAGCGTGGCAGTTTTCCGTTCTAGTTTACCACACATCTAGATGTTCTCTGACACATACAACCTTGAGATGAAGTTTAAGCTTAAAATGAAAAGAAAAGCGTGCCCCAAGCACCGCGCGACTGCACCATACTGAGCCATCAGCGGGGGTGTTTTGCCAACCACCGCCTTGCACGTGCGCCGGCACGTGCGCCGGCTCTACCGGGGTACGTCACGCTGTGACGTACCCCGGTAGAGGTCTATAGACCTTTTCACTGAAGGCTCCCTGGGCGCCGCCATAGTGCTCTCTGGGCTGTTGTTAAAATGCGTGACCCCCCCAAAAATGCCCGGCCGAGCCTGTGACGTCGGCTTTTGTACTCCCGTGCAACAGCCCAGAAAGGAGGGTATCCTCCTCTCCGTTAAAAAGGTCGGAGTCGCCCTCTATCGGACGCGCCTCGATTGCGTGCTCGGCAGGATACCGCCGCGCACTCCCCATAGGATTTGCTGTCTGCGCTCTACAAAACACCTCGCGGAAGCGCTCCATGACACTTCTGTGCATACTTTCGAAGCGAAATACGTTATTTACTGTTAAAATAATAATTTTCGACGAACTGAAAGCACAACATAGTTTACAGTCGCTGTCTCTCTGCAGAAAACGGAGCGCCCGCTTCACGCGGTCACCGCGATGGAGACCCCTGAACCGGCTTCTTGCGTGAAATGTCAGTAGCGAAGCGCAAACTATGTGAAATATGTTGTTAAAGTAGACTGCATGTATAACCAAATGGAGCATAGCAGAAAGAAGCCTCAAGCCGGCGATCGCACAGGTTCGCGGCGACCGACGGAGCTTTGGCATGTATGAGCGTCTGCATGGATGTTCGTACTGATGGTTTCGCTTTCGCTACGAGCGTGTTTTACGCCGTGTCGTGAACTTTAGGCCACAAAATGTGAAAATTTGTGAGGGCTGGATTATGTGCGTTAAATGCCTCATGTTCAGGCACATGCAGATTGGTGATGCAGTCGAGGTAAAAATGCATGCTTCAACTCATTTAGAAGGGTGTACAAAGGAGATTCATTTGTGAAAGTTTAATCGGAGTGACTTTCGTTTCAAGAGAAAAATATGTTCAGCATCCACCGCATCCTTCGGCGCCGACCCGCAAGTCGGCTTCTGTGCGGCGCTTTACTTCTGTGTGGCAAAAGGAAGATGTGGTGGCCACGGTAAGATCGCGTGCTACTGCGTGTTCTCTCTCGTATTCTCGCGCACTCGTTCGCTTCCCGCTGTGCCGTCGACGAAGTATCAGGGAGAAACGAGAGATGGTTCGTCTAGGTCGAAAAGGCCACCGTCCAGCTGAGACGACTCGATGGCAGAAGCCAACTTTTGCTTCTTAGTCGATTGTATTTATTCCTCTCCCCCCCCTCCATGAAGGCTCCGGGAGTCGAGGCATTGAAAGCCTCCTGCAACTCACGTGGTTTTGGAGTGCCTCCGCGATCGGCTCACCTTTGAACAAGCGACGCCATCAAGTGACGGCCCAAATTAGTCTGTCGATTTGTGATGTCACGATGACCTCATCAAATTTTTTTTTCAACACGAAAGTGTTTTATGCCGGGGTTCACCAAGACTTCACTGACGTATTTCCGTCACGGATGTGACGTTGTTAAAAGGTACATGAACACAATACAAAGAAAGAAACCAGAAGAACGCGAAATTGGAAGACCCGGGAATCGAACCCATGACCTCTCGATCAGCGGCGATAGAAAGCGGGCGTTTAACCGACTGAGCCATCGGCGCATTTGAGAAGATCGCTACAGACGCGCCTTATATATCTCACACTCCTTCGCTCTGTACCAGCGCTCTTCGTTTGTCGGGGCGGTGCCGCCGCCTAAGCGCGGAGAAGAGAAGTACTGCATTATGACACCAACTAACACCGACAGAGAACGCTGCGGTAGCCTCAGCACTACGACGCCTCGAGGCCTCGATGCCAGCATTCGAACGGACGCTGGCATCAGAGCGGCCTACCAACGCCGCCTAGGTGGCGTTGGCCCTACTTGAAACAAAGTGTAGCGTTGCCTCCGCAATCAGCTCCGACAAGGTTTCTGGAGCTAATTTCGCAGGCCACAAACGGAAGCTCTAATTGCGACGCACTCTACGCGCTGATTTGACTCGGTGACGACGCAGTTACGTGCTTCGTCTTTCGCGTTGTATTGGTGTGAGTTACATGCTTCGTCTTTCGCGTTGTGCTAGCGTGTGCAGCGTAGTGCAGCTTCCGTATGCAACAATGGTGTATCTCCGCCAGTGCGATGGTACCGACTACGAGAACTGCTGCATTAAAAGACAACGGCGTCGACGGGCGAATGTCGCGCAAGTCAGTTTGGTAGGCGTTGGTTTGGTGCAGCGACGGACACGCCAGGGGGGGAGCGGGAGGCCTTCGCGCGTTCACGGCTCAAGCTGAGAACTCTGCCTTTCGCGTTTGTCAAGTTGAGCGCATCGCGACCCAACTGGCTGCCGTACAGACGCCGATGCAGGACCGAAGTGATCGTGTCTTCGCCGAAGCGACCTATCAGCAGGACGCTGCTCGCCGACACGACGCAGCATGCCAAGCACATCCACAGGATGGTCACCGACCCGCAAATCAGGCTCCTTCGCTGCAACGGACCGTCAGTTGAAAAACGATTGAGTGAAAACCCGTTTGGTTTCGCTTCCACGGTTTGCGAACGCCTGTGGTTAAAGTGTGATTTGCGCGATGCTCCGGTGCGTGCCATGTAGTGTCTTCGGAAAGTGTATCCCAGTCGTGAGTCGTTGGTTGTCGTGGTGGAGATGTGCCACCAGTTGTAAACATGGGTGCATCAACATCTAAGGGTGCTGTAGCCACTGAACACCATTAGACAATAATAAATATCATTGTGCAATGAACATTGAACTACTTCTGTGAAGACACGTTTCACTTTCGTGTGTTATACCGATTCCTATATCAGAGGGATCAACCACATTTTTTCATCACTCACCAACAAACCACCAACCTCCCGAAAATGTCCCAAAAAAGTTTTGGTGGGACATATACTACTTCCCAGAAAAAACCCTACAGCGCCAAAAAACGTCCCGAGTACGCCTTAGCAACCAGCAATTTCCAACTTTGGTGTCATCCCAGAGACCTCGAAATAAGGGTTTCTCATTAATATCTCGGCTTCTATTCATAATGACGAAGCGGTTTTTTGTGTGTGGCATCTAGACATCTAAATGCACATGCCAGCCAAATTTCATGCACCTAAATCCAGTGGTGTAGCCATGGGCATGGGCGGGAGTGGCACACCGGTGAATACAATATTCACCGTGGCCCTCCTACATTTGGCTACACCACTGGATTTAAGTACACAAAATTTGGTTTGCAGGTGCACTTACACTGTAAATGCTGTGCACAAAAAAAAAACGCCCTTCGTTGTAGTAATGCGTGTTTGTGACATTTGTGCTAAGTAAACCAGGTTTACTTTTAAAACTGATTACACTCATTGCAAAAATATACATTTTAATAAATGCCCAGGGCCTTGAGGATTGGCATAAATAACTATGTAAATACAGAAATGATTCATTTTCAGCTGATCTTGTGCAACCTAGCCCACATAGAAGAATCTTCATTGCAAGGTTTTCTCATCTTGCTCTGTTTTTAAATATCTGAAAGAAAGCAGAACCACAGAACACAATCTTGAGACACCTACAGCATTGTTAACACTGTACCCTTCCGCGTGCGCCCCTGTCCTCGAAACTCATGTGCCGCCTGCCACATATACAAAACGAATATACAAGAGAATGAGTACAGCTTACGTAAAGTAATTGCAGCCTCAGCACATTTTTTTTAAAACAGTGTTCTGAAACTTGACATCCAAATGTCACTTCCTTTTAATTGTGTACCACAGCCTAACCTCAATAGAGACACACAAAAAAACCACGATAGTCGTAGCGAATGCAGCGAGTGAAGAGTTTTCTTGCCTCTTTCTTCTTCGTTCTTTTGAGTGCGCTGCTTGACTAGCACGGTATGATAGTAGTTCTTACTAATTATTAAGAGGCACAACAATGCGAGACTAGAACATAAGTTATGAATGTTGACTCTTAAGCATGCAGTTTGCATTATTTTTGTGTCATACTTCACAAAATCAATATGGGTCATTGCTGTTGTTGCAAAGTGGGTTTGCTGGTACATCATACACAATGTCATCACATAGCGCATATTTCGCAGAAGCATACATGGAGAGTCAGCTTCTGAAAAGGGGTAATTTTCGACCACGGTGGTAATCTGGGCACGTTGGTAGTCCGTTTCTCTGAACGATAAAAGCACCCTTGAGACGATCACGCAACGAAGGAACGCACGCGCACACATATACAGCGCTTCTTTCCACAGTTTATTTTGTGATCCCATCATTACTTATATAGCAAAAGATGAGCACATCTGTTGCGCAGAAGTAACGGAACATTACTACGCAGCATGACGGATACCGAGAAAATCAAATTTGTTTTGTGCCAGCGCGAAAGACGGCATGCTAATGCGCTTGTCACCCATCTTTTCCAGCTCCCCCGCTTCTGTAATCTCGCGTGTAAGCTGATTCCTATTTCTTCCCACAATTCTGCACGTGTTGAACAAAGAAAGGCATCCGCACTTCTTACAATGCATTTCTAGGAAACCATCCGCCACGTTTCCAGGATTGTAATGGTCTTCACGCAGCCGGTCATTCAGGTTGCGACCGATTTGTTCACCATGGCTGCGACTATAGCTGCGACCACAAGATAGCGGCAGACAACACACTCGCTACTGAGTGATCGGCTGCGTGAGCACCATTACAATACTACAAACGTGGCAGGGTGGATTCCTAGCAATGCATTGTAAGAAGTTCTTTGTTCAACACGTGCATAATTGTGGGGGAGCATTAGGAATCAACTTACACGCGAGATTATATGAGCAATGGAGATTGAAAAGCCGTCTATCGCGCTGACAGAAAATGAATGCGATTTTTTGTGGTGTTCCTGATGTTGCCTATTGATATTTTGTTATTCTGCGCAGCAGATGTGCTAAATAAGTGGTGTAAGGATCACCATAAGCGGGGGCAGGGGTTCCCCTTCAGGGGGGGGGAAGGTTCGTTGCAGCGCCCCTCTCCCTATTAAGGCAATGTATGGGGCAGACTTTACGCTCCCCCCCCTCTTAGGTAACTCAAGGGGAAGCCTCTCCTGCCCACCCCCCGTGAGCACGCCTATGGGGATCACAAAACAAACTGTTGAAAGTAGCGTCATGTGTCTGCGTGTGTGTTCCTTCGTTGCGTGATCGTATCCAGTGCACTTTTACCGCTCATAAAAAATTGTTTTTCGAGTTAAGCAGCCCATATATACTTTTCTCTAAGCGCATGAACAAGTATAATAAATTTATTACATGAATAGTTAAACATTCGGTGCAAATGCCCTGGGCCAAACTCAAAACACTTTGGGACAGTTTTGTCGGCTGAATTGCCTTAATTTAATGGGCCCATAACCCACTACGAGTTAAAAGCAGAGAGTGTTTTTTTTTTTTCTCGCCTTCATTACCCTTCGTACAGGCGCTATCTCTTCCTCGCGAGTTATTTCCGTATATAACACGTGGACAATATCAGCACTAAACCTTGAGCCTATCGGTTATTTTGTGCTGTTCGACTACATGCTGCTTTCCCCTCTTGAGCAGCCAAGAACACACAAAACGAAGTGAAATCAGTTGATCGCACACGATAGCGACGCAAGGCAAGGTATAACGGGCGTGCGACTACATGGCAAAGCGAAGTAGGAGAATTCACTACCCTCATGTATGGAACAATCCAGAGGTTATTTCTTCGTGGCGTCATGCACGTGAACAGCCTGAGGACATCATGAATTGCGCATAAAAGACGCAAAAGACGGAATAATTCCTGTATCTTTATTCAGAGCATGAAGTCGGCATTATCGCTTATACTCGCACATACGTGTAAGCAGAAACCAAGATTTGAAGGCTATCATTATATTTCTTGTAGTTTACATTTCGTGTATATAATAATATTTTAAAAGCTTTCTCGCGTGCAAAAAATACACGAGAGGCGAGAAGAATCTTATTAGCACGTGTGGAAAACATGTACTGTTTCGGAGCAAAGCTCAAGGCAAGGCAAAATTTTTCCATTGCTACGGTCTAAAACAAGCGAATTATGTCACGAATCATCTCAAACGGGTTCTTAGGTTTTCGTCGCGCCCGCGTTTTCTTCCGACTCATACTAGTGGAAAGGAAACAAAGACAGCAGCCGTGAACTCAGAACTTTGCGCTCGCACGCACTATTGAACTTACACCACTTTCACGCACAACACAAATATCCGATTGCAACTTCGTCGCATCGAGATGGTCGTACATACCTTCTGTAGCGATGCAAATCCACAAAAATCCTGTAATTTTGACGATGACACATGCAATACCACACGAATCCCCAGAGCACGCAATGGAGCACAGAAACCCAATAAAAACCACGGCTACACAAAGACGGCAGACAAGAAGACCGAGCGCGTCACAAAGCGCGCATGCGCGAAGCCAATAGCAAGTGCGCGTGCGCGGCTTTTCTTTTCAGTTTTATTTCTTTTTTTCTTCACACAAGTGTTTTGCTCCCTCAAGGGCATTACGGGGATCAGTGCGGGCTGTTTTTTTTTGATGGCGTTTTTATGAAAATCGTTCGTCCCGCAATGACTTTCTGGGGGCTCTTTTTGGTGCCCAGTAACTTTTTAGTTGTTTGTTTATATCCAGAAAACACGTTTTGCCAATTTTTAAGAAACATAAATTTGGGAGCTCCACATTCGGGTCATTTCGGGAGATCCAAGGGAGATGGTGTGGTTTGTTGGGTACCTTGTTGCCTCCGCTGACGGTCAAATTTCGCGTTTGATGAGGAATCTCAGGCTTTCGACTTAATACATGGTTTTTATACCAGTGTATTTTCGAATCTCTTGAGGGCTTGGTCTTTCATTTAGCGCAAGATAACAGAAAGTTTTTCGCGGGTGGGCCCCCCTTTAAATGTTGAGTCAAGCTTGCATAACAGTTTGAAGTGAGTAGCTGCACAAAAAAAGCTTTGGAAAAGTCAATATAGGTACCGTCAATCTGGTAACCTATGTCAAGCGCACAAGTTGTGTGGCTAAATTCAATCCATTGAGTAGTAGTACTGTAACCGCAAGAAAACCCCGGTTCAAGTTAGATAAAATGTTCGTATTATCAAGGTAGTCTGTTGTATGACTGTGCGTGATGTGTGATATGAAAGTACTAAGTGATTTCGCATTAGGTTTTAAATTTTCATAGTGTGAGCTTCCCAATTAATTTCCCAGTCTTAGATCAGGTGGATGCCTGTGTTGCCAACTCTAAGTACGTACTTATGCGTTACAGTTGGTAATGTATCAACTGTAATGCAAGTAATGTAATGTATGTAATGCATACACCCCAGAGCTTAAAAGGAGCGACAACCAATTTTTGAGGCACCTGTTTTTACTAGCGCAACGAAAGCTTAACCGGTCAGAGTGTCTAATCACGGAGTGGTAACTTGGAAAGCGCCGTGAAACATTTATAATAAAAGAATTTCCATCTGCGGTGACTATGAAGTCGTAAAAGTACAACACATGCTGCAAAAAGTGGAAGGTGAGCGCGAGAGCGGTTCGCGTCTGTGCGCGGCGGTTTACTGCGCATGCGTCCACTCCGCGCACGCGCCGCGGCTCGACTATGGTCCCTAGAATATTCTAGGGACCCTAGCTCGACATGTTCCACTAGCAGCCGCGAAGGCAACGCCACTTAGCGCGCGGCTCCTTTCGCCTGGTAAGCAGGACATAATAGAGCGAGGATGGATAATTACATGCATACTCTAATTTCGAGCACTAATTATGATTCACATCAAGACATCAAACTACGCAGAGCAAAGTAAATGACCCCATAATCGAGCTTCAAGGCTCTTCCGCTAGGCTACGCGACACCGGATTGTCTTTACTTATAAACGCGATTTAAAAATGTAAATTCTAATCAGATCGCGAAAGGATGCTTCAATCTGTCAGTATAACTCGTGGTCTTTTTATTTCCTCCAGGATCTGATCACACGCTCTGGCCAGTTGTCGGTCAATTTAACAAGAAAAACAGGGTGAGAGAGTTATTCTCACGTATTTTTATCCAGTGAGAAGAATCTCGGTGAGCCATCCGTAAATGCGTTACACAACATTGGCCGTTGCAAGAGATGTTGACAGTATTTTGCAAATACATATTCGCGACGTATTTTACACTACAATAGTCTAGTTGAGGTATAGGAAACATATTATTGCGTAGATGTAAAGCATACAGCAGAGTGAAATCACTCAAGGCATGTTCGCCATGAACTCCATGCAGATGCATGTCCTCTGGTTGCAGAAGAGGCCAGGACCGCACTCTCGGACATCGTGAAGGTCGGAAGGCCTATTGGAGCAGTCCGAGTTCTTTCCTGCAGGTGGAACAACACAGTTTGATCATGCTATACGTTCACAAGAAAAGACCACGTGTTTCGCATTACACTTCTACAAAGTTTGCTTTAGTGCTCGAATGTTGTGAATCACATAAGATGTAAATCACATAAAGTGAGCTCTCACATCTTGGGCTGTATTGCACGTACGAGAGTGATTTGTTGCCACCAGTTCAATGGGAAGGGAATTAATGGTATCCAAACTTTAAGGGAATAAAAAACAAGAGGTCCCATGGGTGCATAAAATATTTCCAGTATATTTTAGAGCTCACAGGGAAACGACTAAAGAACTTGCATGGAAGGGGTCTCACTGGTGGTCATACACCTTAGGCAGGAGTCGCCAGCGACGCGACAACGTGTTTAAAAAAATCAGTTTCACCGCAAGGACGAAGCAGCGAGTGCGAAAGCAACAAAATGCATAAACGAAAGAAGAGGAATTTAAGGGCGCGTTTTTCTTTGTCAGACACAACCTTAATGAAGACAGACAGTAAAGGCAAGGATTCATCGTCTGTCGATCTTCGGCAAGAATGCTATACGAAGTAAGGCTAGCAGCTAACTCTGTATTGACCTACCTCGCTTAACTCTACAAAACGCTGGTGTAGGAGAGCGAAGCTGTTGTACTCTCTGTTGTGTCAACGCGAAGTAGACGGTGAGAGCCCGTACATTGAATACGAACCTGTCGACTGATGTCTGTCGATATTGCACGGGCCTGCGCTCGTGACTGCGCCATTATGATCAAAGCACAGATTTGCTGCTTGAACGAACATCGTATATTTTACGCACGCGTAGAACATACGATGCGCCGGATAATGTTATCGATTTGGACTTTATACGGAACCTGACGGCGACGGCAATGATCCACTGGAAGTGTCAATATAATTGCTATCGCAATGATATGAGCTTTGCTTAAATTACCTCTAAATTAAAGTGAACACTAAACGAGAATAATGGGTAGAGTTTTTTGGCATAAAAAATTGCAGTCAAATCTCGATATAAAAAAGTTGTACTAGCCGCGACAAACTTCATAATATCGCGAATTTTGTTTATTGGAGGCTGGGAATTTTCAACAGAGAAGAAGAACCGTAGCTTCCTAGATCACTCCTGATGATAGTATTTAGTTTGTAGCTCTTTTACAAGAATTATTGCAACAAGGTTGCGCAGATTGTTGTGGTTAGGGGTGAACGCCGGCGCCTGCAGTGCATATCGCGCAAAGACTAAGCAAGACACGCGACGACCGATTGTTGCGTGTGGCCCGTACCACAGCCGCAAATCTTTAGTACACCGCCACATGGCTTCCGAGATATGCTTCTTTTACACCGAACCAATGCTACAAAGCCTTGTGGAGTTACCGGAAGTTGCCTTCACATGGCCTCCGAGATGTGCGTGTGGCGCTTGATGTGTGGGCGCGCCCTCGCTCTCCATGATCGCAGCACGTAACATACCGATGCTTACTGCGCTCGCGACTTGAATGCAAGAAGAGCGGAACGACGGTGTTTTTGCTGCTCGAACGTTTGCGGAAGCACGTGCACAGGTGCGTTCTGTCTCGGCCGACGTCAGATTTTTGCTAACTCTACTGGCCACACGGTCCGCCGTGGTGGCATAGTGGTTACGTTGTTCAGCTGTTGATCTGAAAGTCGAGGGTTCGATCCTGGCTGCAGCGGTCGCATTTGGATGAAGGCGAAATACTAGGCGTCCGTATACTGTGCGATGTCAGTGCACGTTAACGAACACCAGACAGTCTAAATTTCCGGAGCTGTCCACTACGGCGTGTCTCATCATGATATCATGGTTTGGGGACGTAAAACCCCCACAGATTATTATTACTTACTAGCCACAGAAGCTCCAAGTACATAGAGCTGGGCTATATTAAACTGAGGTTCGTTATATCGAGGTTTTACTGCGGTCTATTTGGTATTCCGGTTCTCTCACCGAGGTGCAGAACGCAGGCCTCGCAACAGCGGCACCTGTCGGCATACGGTCGTACCACCCCACGGCAAGTGTCGTTGCTCACAGGGTTGTCGCACTGGGACTTCGTACAGGGTTTGCCCGTGCAGATGTCGATGCGTTCTGTGCGCAAAGGACAAGTCTTATTATTTATGATAGCGCCTCTGCGCGCCATCACTTTTATCAAAACGGAATTCGCCCATTGATGATCTACTTCAGACTATCTTTCTCTTCGCTTGCTTGCTACCAAATGTAGCCCAAATTCCGCCAGCCTTCTATGCTTGCTACAATTATACGATCTAGAACACAGATAGATCCTTTCGAATATCGCACGTTCTCACGAGCTGCACACTGATTTCACAGACGTGGGATAGGATTTGGCGAGGGACGAAAGTTGAATGGTCATACGTGGGTGTCGGACGCGAATGGACGCTGAGAGTTTGAGTTGGCGTACGCTAGCCTTTTAAAATGGGGTGAGGGCGTGCTTGAATATCAACGAAATTCAGTGAAGTAAGCTTGAGCTCACTTGAGAACGAATACAGTGAACTCTCACTTGAGTGAACTTCAAGGGACCCACGGAAATAGTTCACTTAACTGAAAGTTCACTAAACTGAATATTCACTGGGATACAGAACAGCATTGGGCACAGCATAAATCAAGTCAAACGTGTGAAATGCAACTTATTTTGAAAACAATTATTTAAATTTCATTTGGACTGACGACCTTACAGCGCAAGAGGAGACAAGCTGTCCAGAGAGTCCACGTTCTCGTGCACTGCCTCTGGCACAGCTTGTTGCTGTGACAGGTAAGTCTCGCAACTTTCTAAAATATTCGACATCCTCGGCTACACATACAGAATTTGAACCTGCCTCAGCCATTACACCTTCTTCGTCGCAGTCTTCTTCTTTCAGTTTCGGAGGAACACTGGAAACAATTTCCAAATCTGGTAGCTCTGCGCAGGTATTGACGCGCACGTGGCTCATTTTCATTTCTCGCACGGCCGCTTTGCCTCGGCGGCGTTTCATGCACAAGCGATGTTGCACCGCCGCCGATGGATGGGCGATTTGGAGGCGGCACGCTTCGGCTACGTTAGTGCTGCTGAGCGCAAAACTTCATTGAATTGATCTAAAAAATGAGCCCAAGTCCGCAGATCAAGTTCATTCAACTGAAATATTCACTATTCAGAAGTTCGTTTAACTGGAAGATTTTTGCATAAAACGCATAGGAAAACCACCGAGAATTTTCAAAAGTTCGTTATATATTCTGAAATATTCGTTAAACTGACGTTCGTTCAATTGATAGTTCACTGCATAACGTACAATGGGCCACGGTACAGTGAGCGTACACGAGTGGAAATACTACTAGGTGCTGTTAAGCCTAAGTGAAAGCGAGTGGGGGGTAGTATGGTGTCTGTGTGAACAGGCACGTGAGCGTGTAAACTGCGGGTTCACACACGACCTAAAGCCCCGCGGAGCACGCACTCTGCGCCATCTCGCTGGTAATGCTGAAAACACGCTGAAAACTCGCTCTATATAAATAGCTCGCCGTTTGAACGTTGAAGGACGTTCGCCTTCATGGCTGAGTGGTTAGCGCCGCGCGCTGCAGAGCGAGAGGTCCCTGGTTCGATGCCACACGTCGGAAACATTTTTCTGAATTATTTTTTTCTTTGAGGTTTTTATAAATATATAGATACATATACATATACGGGGCATGACGCCGACGCCAACGCGGACGCCGACGGCGAAAACCAGCCGAGAGTGTCCATATAATTGCTATCGCAATAAAAGTATGTGCCTGCAAATAACGTATCAGTATGAGACATTTGGCACCGTACAAGCCCGAATACGTGGGCTAGAGCTTAGCACCGGGCTGAGCGGATAATTTCTACATGAATGTTGTGCCGATAGGCATTATATTGCGTACCTTGCGGAATGCACGCGTGAATTCTCCGTTTAAAGAGTGTTGCTAGATAAGAAAATATCGGAGCCTCTTATTCCCCGCTATGGTTAAACAAGAACATATAAAATATAGGGCTGAAGACACCAAGGTAAAAGAATTAGCGTTCCAGGTTCAGATATTCAATCATATCTTGAAAAAAATATATTTATTCTAAGTGCATGGACAGTCTTCGGCCATAACGAAAGCCTGTTACATCTTGCCGAAGACCTATAGGGAACGAAACTCGGTTAAAAAAGGAACGAAGTTTTGTGAGAGACGAAGCCTTTGTTCTGAAATGTCGAGCGATATCCTCACCCTTTGAGTCGACGTGCATGTCCCAGTTGGGTGTCTTGCCGCAGTCAACTCTGTCCTCTTGTGCCCCGACCACGAGCAGCATGACGCACGAGGCTATTAACGCGCCGATCAGGCTCACAACCAACACAAGAAAGCGCGTTACCTGCGGCGCAAGGTATGCACTGAGTCTATAGATTTCCAACGATGAAGCAGCATCCATACAAAAAAAAAATAATCACAATATTCCTTATGAATTCCACAAAGTGAGCGAGAGAGAGAGAGAGACAGAATTTATTGAAAAAATAAAAACTGTGGTCCGTCGCGGGCGGGGCCCTTCTTCAAAGGCTCCACTGGCTATAGCGGCTCGGCGGGCCTGACCTATGGTCACCAGTTGGCTCCCCAGGGTACGTTCAGCCAGTCGCGCCTCTCACGACCACGTTTATATTGGGCACTATGTCCTATGTCGACTGGCGGGTACATGACGTGAAGCTTACGCAGATTCGGAAAGGTATTGGTCTGCAAGCGGCGCCGGTCCCGCGCTTGTTGTCTCTCGAGGTCCTTGTGAAGAGGGGCCCCGATGCGGCGATCTAATCTTTGTTTGTCTAGAATTCCACGTCATGTCACCCCACCATCTGTGTCCCCTTCAGTGGCGCGTGGTCGTGGGGCTCGGCCGCCGAGTACTCGAGCATGAAAATGAACTAGTTCATTGCCATCCTGGCCCGTATAGGCCGGACACCAGACTATCCCGTGATCAAAGAGGAGTTCGGTTTCCCAACAGCTGGATGGCCCTTGTTGGTAATATGCCCTTGAGGTACATGCAACAAGCTGCCTCAGGTTCTGAGACCACCTAAGCAGAGATACCCTGGGTGTCTGCCATTCGAATAGCGAGAGCTATCGCAGTTGCCTCGGCTGCCGCGGAAGATGAGGTAGGTATGGTCGCGGAGTTGACAAGCTTGCCCCGGTTGACTACAGCGAGAGCGAAGGCAGGCGCTTGCCCATGCTGCTTTGGGTGGGGACTGACGTCTGTATAGTAAACGTCAGGGCGGCCCTTTAGTCGTTGCAGCTTCTGTACTCGAGCTTTTCGGCGTCCTCTATGGTGGTACGGATGCATATTTCGAGGGATGGGCTGCGTCACGATGCGTTGTCTTAGATGTTATCAGAGTAGGTCGGTGGCTTCTGAACAATATTGCGGTGAGATAGGAAATCCTAGTATTTGTAAGAGAAATTTCCCCTTGTGGTGTGACGCAGAGCCGTTCTCGCTGGAGATGACTGTGGCAGCTGCCAACTCCCCGAAGGTATTTGCGCCCCCAGTGCTAGCAGGTGTTGTGTGCTTGTACTGGTAGGCAGTCCAAGGGCTGCTTTAGTCGCTAGTCGAATTAATACGTCGTCTTGCTCGTGCTTTGTCTTCCGAGTTGTTTGGGAAGGGAGGGCGTAGGTCAGCCGGCTGAGAACCAGTGCTCGCACAAGCCTTAGCGTGTCGTGCTCAGTCATGTTATTTCCTCTGGAGATTCTTCTAATGAGTCCTGTAATGATTTTTACTGTATACCTCAGATTATTCCAGGCCTGCCTTGACACTCGTTGTTTCTTGAATGTACATGCCGAGTATCTGAAGGGTGTTAACTCTTCTGAGTGGCGATCCTCCCAAGTAAAATGTTAGCTAAGGTGCTCGGCGAGACCGGGACTTATATGGTCGCATATGAATGCATTCTGACTTACGCCGGTGCGCACCTCACCCCGGCTTTTTCCACGTAGTCTTCCACTCTACTCAGAGCAGTTTGCAGATAATCCTGGCGTTCCCCGTAGGAACCCTGTGTGGTCCAGAGGGTGATATTGTATGCATACATTGCAAACCAAAGCGGGGTTCATGAGTGAGCGTCATGGACAGCCTGCATAGCCCGACATCAGGGGCGTAGCCAGAAATTTTTTTCGGGGGGGGGCACCCCCTTGATTTCGGGAGGGGCACCTCCTTGAAATCGTCATTTTTCGCTCTGTATGCCATGGCGAAAAAAAATTTCGGGGGGGGGGCACGTGCCCGGTGTGCCACCCCCTGGCTACGCCACTGCCCGACATTGAAAAGAAAGGGAGACAGTACAGAGCTTTGCGGCGTGCCTTGACTGGGCATACGTTATGGGTTAGATTTTATCGGTTCCATGGCGAGGGTTGCAGTGCGGTCGCTCAGAAATGTTTGAACATAGCGAGATAACGCGCGCACCGGCTACGACCGCGCTTGTAAAATGAAAGGTCGCTGCTGCTCGAGGGACTCCTTCCCCCTCCCGTCTTTTCACGCTCATTAAAGACGGGCGGGGCATTTCCTCTCTGCTTTAGCATTCGACAGTCGGTCTAACAGGCGGGGGGGGACATTATCGCATGCGCCTCGGAGCGACCGAGATGGGCCGGCTCGTTTGATCTCCGCTTCAGCCGCGTTCGCGCCCCCGCTAGCGCGCTATTACCAGCGGGTAGAACGTACGATGCGCTGGGGGGATCTTATCAATTTGGACTTTATACGCGACATGACGGCGAAGGCAAAAACCCGCCGAGACTATCGACGTTATGCGAAGCATGCGGAGGGAAGGTGACTGAGTTGTAATTTTGTATTGAGCGAAACGTTGCGAAATGAGGCTAAACATAAGTACAAATGTTGTACGCAAAGACATAAGTTGAACAGTCGCATATGTTTTATACCTGTGCCACACGGGCACTTTTGAAAGGCCCTCGAGTCGACGGCCGTCGAAACGCCGCAGCTTCATCGACTCGATAGAGTTGTCACGCTGCTACACGGCACTTTTCAACGGCCGTTGAGTGGTTCAGGTGTTTCTCGCAAAAATTGTGTGGCGCTGCAAATCTTTGTTTCCGTCATCAGAGCTGGCGCGGTTTTTTCCCTTTTGGCGGCGGCGCGTTTGCCATTTTCCACAAAGCACACACAAGAACAGTAACCCCACCGGAAAAAAAAAAATCACGTCCTAGAATTTAATGCCTCACACACATGCAAAAGAAAAAAGGACTGCACAGCTGCGAATAATAAAAAAACTTCGAAGCAAAATGAACACGTGCAGATGAAGAAAAAAGAAGCGAAAATCAAATACTACAGTGTACAGGAACAAAAAAAAAAAAAAGAAAGCTGCGAGCAATATGGCGGCGGAGGCAGACTGGCGATAACGATAACGAGCACGGCGAGCCATCACGTTTCTGTTGGCGAGAGTATGAGCAGTTCGTACATTCAAAATGGTAAAAATACTTTATTAAATAATTTATTACGCCCACACATGGTACTTTTAAAACTTAATGGTGAAATTTTTCTTTTTCTAATCGTGGCTTTGGGCACGCTGTGAACGAGAGCGCACGTTTGCGCTGTTCCCGCTTCCGTCGCTCAATAGCCATCGAAGTTTCAACGGACGGGTTGGGTGCTCCGTTGACTCGATAGACTATTGACTCGACGGCCTTCGAAATCGCCCGTGTGGCAGCGCGTGCTTGGCAGTTGAGTCAATAGACCGTCGGTTCAAAGGCCTTCCAAACGCCCGTGTGACACCGGTATTATATAACCAGCAGGGGCGTAGCCAGAAATTTTTTTCGGGGGGGGGGGGGGGGCAGTTCCTTGATTTCGGAGAGGGCACCTCCTTGAAATGGTCATTTTACGCTTTGTGTGCCATGGCGAAAAAAAATTTCGGGGGGGGGGCACGTGCCCGGTGTGCCACCCCCTGGCTACGCCACTGATAACCAGTTGTTTACAGTTGCGTAACGCTGCCAACAGCAACATGGGTATTAGCAACACCAGAAATGGTAAGCTGATATGTAGCGCTTGTGCTCGCGAGGATGGTAGCCCTGGACACTGCTCCGTAAATGAACTTCAGTGGATGGCGCTTAACTACAATTGACGCTAACCCGACGGGACGGCTGCATCATTGGAGTACATATGTAATGTTTATAAAATTGCATAGCCAGCACTGCAACCACAATTGACGTTTCACGAACATTAGGGTCTATTTGAAAAGCAGATTCGAGACCTGGCGTGGCTCTGTGCTAGAATACTTTATTGCCACGCAGAATGCTGGGGCTCGATCCCTGCTGGGACCCTGACATTTATTCTTTGCATTCGTCGGGTCAGCGCTGCTGATGTCAGCCTTTTCTTAACGCTCTCGTGTTAAAATTAATAATGTCCTCGCCATTCATGGGTAGATATAAACTGTCAATCACCTGTGGCACATACCCGCCCGTCGTATACGGGCATGTGCCACACGTGTCTGGCGGAAACGGTTTGACGACGTGCGCGACGGAATTGTCACATTATTCATGGCATGACCAGCGAGTTATATTCGTCAAACCATCTTACATTCCCATACTAATTTTGGTTTAGCTCAATAAGGGGGTGATCGCGAGAGCACCCAGACGTAGGCGGCTAGATAGATAGATAGATAGATAGATAGATAGATAGATAGATAGATAGATAGATAGATAGATAGATAGATAGATAGATAGATAGATAGATAGATAGACAGACAGACACGCTAAAAGTGCCTGCAGTACTCAAAGAAATGCCTCGCATTTAAAAACACCTAAAAACTCCCTATGGTATTCGCTTCCTTCCTACAGATACAGCATCTTATGACATGGTTATGTTGATGTGCATGCACAGCATATGGAAAACGAGAATGGCGGTACAAAATGCTGACCCAGAGGCTCGTTCCGCGAGAGAGTATTTTATTGAATATGCAGTATATATATATAAGAGAAATTTATCGAGTTCAGGAAGAACAACCGATATGGATGTCTATGTTAGGCAGAGCCATGCCGGTTCTCGGAACTCTTACGCACAAAAACTATATATAAGCGTTATGTCGGGTAGGAACCGCGTTAACATGCGTAAGATAGCGTGGTAGAAGAGTAAAATACCAACCAGGCGTGACAGAATGCGAATTGTGTAACCAGGCGCCACACAATATAAACTGCTTAAAGGGGCCCTGCGACACAAATTTAGCGTGCCGTTTTCATCGCTTCTTCTCGAACTGTGGAATGCACCGATACCGTTGTGCGAGTGGCAACGCCAAAAGCAATGCTGTTATAATTTTATTTCTGCGGAGAAACCACACTGTTTTCGGACTGGAGCGACAGACAGCGGCTATTTTTGTGATCGGAAGTGACGCTTGACCACGTGGGAGTGACGACATAGGCCGTTCGTTTTGATTGGTTCGATGCGACAAGTCGCGCGTAATATTCATACGGTCCCAGATAGACACACTATTGTGCGCTAAAAATGATAAAAGCTCTCTCTATACTTCCTCAGATATAAAAGGATTTCTGTTTCTAAATATGAAAATTTCAAAACAATTGCAAGACGACGCTAGGGGCGCTGCACAACGGCCACCACCACGGCCGGACTAGACTCCCTCCTAGGAGGGAGTCCAGTCCTGCCGTGCCGCCACGAGGCGAGTCGTCCGGTACGTCTCTGTAAGAGGCGCGCGGTGATTGGAAGCGGCCTTTGACGTCAGTGGGAGAGTGAAATGCGAAAGGGAACGTTTTTTCTCGTCGTCTGCTGGGGTTTTGAAGTTTGACGGCTTATAACTTCCGTTACCGTGTACCGATTTCGATAATTCTTTTTGCGTTCATCTAAGTATTCGGCACTACACGAATTCCAGCGCTGCAGAATGCAGACGAAAAAGCGTCGCAGGGCCCCTTTAACGAGTGCACGGGTCGTTCAGCGCTTCCAACCCATTACAAAGGGTTCAGCCCTAATTCTTCGTCATCATCAGCCACCGAATCAATTAACGGAGTAGTGGGTACCTCGCAAGCGTACTTGTATTAGTAGCACCAAGAGAGTTTGGAACGGGTTCTAGAAAGGCACTCTTCCAGCTTTCGCTGTGACTGTGCTGCGCTTTGCGCGCAGGCCTTGCGAATTTTTTCATTAAAAAGAACAGTGTCACGCGTTAAAGGAGGAAGGTCTAACGCTTATTTTGAACAATCTAACTGCTCTGCAGCAATTACCCACAATCTCAACTGATTACTTTTTATATAATTTACACTTAATACGTAACAGCACATCAAACCAAGCTCACCTTCGGTGCTCCTACAGCATTCTCGATTGTGTTTCCAGTGCTGCGAAGAAAGTCGATAATAGAGATACTTTATTCGGCCTGCGCGGCGGTGTATACATGGCGACAGAAGTGTATACGGGTGATACAAGCTTCACCACAAGCGTGAATTTCGGCACTGCTATTGCATGACGCTTCGAACTTAAAGCTACCACAAGGTGAAAACTTTACTTTAGAAGCTATGTTCCCGGGGTACAAGCGTGAATTGAGCTTTTCAACAAATATGGTTGTAACATAATAGCCACAGGAACACGTGCTGTTTCGTTTCGGCTGCTCTCTGCGAGTTGGCTATGACAGTGGCGACGAGGATGAAAGTGTGATCTGCTGTGCTGCCTGGAACTTCCCTTGTTGAGGCTGTGTTCTCTACCGTATATCAGTTGAGAATGCCTGGAGTCGGCAAGCTTGAGCCGTTCGACGTGGGAACAACCAGCTGGGACGAGTATCAAGAGCGGGTAGAACAATTTTTCATAGCCAACGACGTCGAAGATGAAAAAAAGCGAGCAGTACTTCTCACCTGTTTGGGACCGGCCACGTATTCATTACTGCGGAGCCTGCTGTCACCGTCGAAGCCGTCAGAAACAAGCCTGTCAACGATCCTTGACGAACTGAAGAAGCATTTTTCGCCGAGACCATCGGAAGTGGTTGCAACGTTCAAGTTTAATTCAAGAATACGTCATTCTGGAGAAACGGCTGGGGATTTCTTTGCTAGCCTGAACAAACTTGCTGACGATTGTGCTTTCGGCACGTTCCGAGACAGAATGCTTCGTGACCGCATTGTGGCAGGCATCAACGATGAGGCAATGCAGCGGCGACTGTTGGAGTCACCAGATTTGACCCTTGATACCGCAAAGAAGACGGTTATCGCGATGGAAGCGGCGAACAAAGATTCTCGCGCGCTGTCAACGGCCATGCCAATGACTGTTGCGCCGACGAATGCCGTGTCACGTGATACAGGAAAGCAGAAGCATAAACCAGTTTCATGTTTCCGCTGCGGAGGCGAGCATCTGGCGACGCAGTGTCGACATGCAAGTAGCGTCTGTCACAAGTGTCGAAGCAAGGGGCACCTGGCGCGAGTATGCAAGGGCAAGGCAGTTACAGTTACGAGCGCAGCAAGCGGTTCAGCGTTTTTGTCCCGGAAGCATCAGTCAATCCATACCGTAGACGACGAAGAAAGCCGCTCTGAGACACCGGCACCGTCAGTCTACGAAATGTGGCAAGTGCGCGCACCGGATCGCGACGGTAGCCCGTACCGGGTTGAGGTGTCCGTGAATGGAACGTCACTCATTATGGAACTCGACACGGGAGCAAGTGTGTCTGTCGTGTCGGAAGAGACCTTTCGACGCACATTTTCGTCATGTCGTCTGGAACCGTCAAGCGTCATGCTGAAAGGTTACACCGGTGAGCTATCCCCGGTGCAAGGCAGCCTGCCTGCGACTGTACGACTAGGAAACCATGAGTGCCGGGACGTGTTGTACGTCGTCCCAGGACGCTGCCCGTCCCTGATGGGACGTGGCTGGATGAAAGGCCTCGGAATTGAACTGCGCAATGTGGTGGACGTTCAGGCTATCACGTCGGTTGAGGGGCTCGTCGCCGAGTATGCGAGTGTGTTCGACGACACCTTGGGAACATTCAAGGGAGTGTCCGCGAAAATAACAATCGAAGACAACGCGAAGCCGAGGTTTTTCAAGGCTCGTCCGGTTCCGTTCGCAATGATCGACCGCGTCAACGACGAACTGATGCGCATGGAACGAGTTGGAGTGCTGCGTCCAGTTAAGACTTCGGAGTGGGCTGCGCCTATCGTGCCTATCTTGAAGCGGAGTGGCCAGATTCGGATATGTGGCGACTTCAAAGTCACTGTTAATCCCGTGACAGTGCCTGAAAAGTACCCGATACCACGCGTTGAAGACCTGTTTAGCCGTCTTAGCGGTGGCGAGAAGTTCAGCAAGTTGGACTTGAAGGATGCGTATTTGCAAGTTCAACTGGACGAGGAATCCCGCAAGCTGGTGACAATCAACACGCCAAAAGGACTGTACCAATACACGCGTTTGCCTTTTGGCGTCACATCAGCTCCTTCAATTTTCCAGCGGGAGATGGAAAACCTGCTACAAGGGCTCAGACACGTTGTGGTGTACTTCGACGACGTTCTTGTGACTGGAAGAGACGACCAGGACCATCTAACAAACCTGGGCCTAGTCCTAAGCCGACTGAAGCAAGCTGGGCTTAAATTGAAACTTGATAAGTGTACCTTCCTGGAACGACAAGTTGAATACCTGGGTCACGTTGTCACGGCTGCGGGGTTTCAACCAAACCCTGAAAAGGTAGAGGCCGTGCTGAAGGCCCCTAGACCTGAAGATGTCAAGGCGTTACAGAGTTACCTAGGCCTAATCAACTTCTACCGCAGGTTTCTGCCGGGGCTGTCTAGCGTGTTGCATCCTTTGAATGAGCTGCTTGTGGCCAAGGTGCCTTGGGAGTGGCGTGAGGATCACGAACGTGCGTTCCAAAGGAGCAAGGAGCTACTTGTCTCAGCAGCAGTGCTGGCGCATTATGACCCCAAGAAACCCGTGGTTCTCGTATGCGACGCGTCATCATACGGCGTTGGCGCCGTTCTGGCCCATAGGGAAGACTCGGGGGCTGAACGACCAATCGCATTTGCATCACGAAGTCTCGCGCCAGCCGAGCGGAACTATAGTCATCTCGACAAGGAGGCTCTGGCGCTCATGTTCGGCGTTACCAAGTTCCGACAATACCTCTGGGGACGCGAGTTCGAGGCTATTACGGACCATAAACCATTACTGGGCTTGCTTGCTCCGGACAAGCGCGTGCCTGAGATGTGTTCACCGCGTATCATGCGTTGGGCGCTGATGCTTGGAGCGTATAACTACAAGCTCATGTACCGGCCGGGAGCAAGCATTGCCAACGCGGATGGTTTGAGTCGCCTACCACTACCAGTGTACGCTCAACCTGTGGAAAGACCAGCGGAAGTTTTCATGCTGGAGTCTGTTTATCCTCGGGTGCTGCGGTCGACTGTAGTCGCGGAAGCTACTTCCAAGGACCCCACCTTAGCGAAACTACGAGACGCCTTATGGTCTGGAGCTGAGCTACGTGACCCTGAGTTCAGGTCCTACGCAGAGCGAAAACTTCAGATGAGCGTGCAAGAAGACTGTATACTTCTCGGATCGCGAGTGGTCATCCCAAGTGCATTACAGCAAGAAGTGTTGCGACTCCTCCATGAGGGGCACCCTGGAATGACCAAGATGAAGGCTGTCGCCAGGAGTCATGTCTGGTGGTCTTCGTTGGACGAGGACATTACCGCTGCAGTTCGCCAGTGTCAGGTCTGCCAAGAACACCAGCGGGTTGCGCGGCCGGTAGCGATGATGCCATGGCCGTTTCCAGACAGACCATGGTCTCGCCTTCATATCGACTTCGCGGGACCATTGAAGAACCGCTACTTGCTGATCGTTATCGATGCATTTTCAAAGTGGATAGAGGCCATGCCTATATCAACACCATCGGCAGAAGCAACTATCCCATGCCTGAGGGTTATGTTTGCTACTCACGGATTGCCAGACGTAGTGGTGTCCGACAACGGACCAGCGTTCGTGAGCGAGGAATTCAAAAACTTTCTGCGGCGAAATGGCATCAAACAAGTACTGACACCTCCATACCATCCAGCGTCAAACGGGGCTGCAGAGCGGGCAGTTCAGTGCATCAAGTCAAAGCTAAAGAAATCGACTGAAGGGAATTTTACATGCCAACTTGCTCGTATTCTTTTCCATTACAGGAGTACTCCCCACGAAACTACCGGGTGCTCACCAGCGGAGCTGATCATGGGCCGTAAGTTAAAGACTGCTCTAACGTTGTTGCAGCCAGACATGAGAGCTAATGTCTTGCTGAGGCAGCTCAAGCAGAAGATTGTCCATGATGGTGGAGCTCGAACCACGCCGCCCGCAAGACCCGGAGACTACATCTACGCACGGAATTTCCGTTCAGGGCCAACCTGGATGCCAGCAAGAGTGACTGACAGAGCCACCGATAACATCGCTGAGGTCGTTTTGTCAGACGGTAGGTGTTGGCGGCGCCATCAAGAACACCTGCGGCCGAACTTCGCCTCATGTAGTGCGCCTCCTGGATTGCCGCCTGAGCGACAGACTTCTTCACCGCCACCAGGGTTACCGCCTGTGCAACAAGCTTCGTCAACCACGGGAGTGCGTGTCGGAACAGGCGGGTGTGCAACCGGCAGTGCAACTACATCTACCCAGCAAGTTCCGCTACCCAGCAAGTGTGAGTCGGAGCAACCGAATCCCGTTGCTGAGCCGTATCCTGAAACATGCAGCGAAAGTGGAACAGCAGCAACGCGCCATCCGGTTGCGCCTACTACCCATGACAGTGCGCCAATACTGCGAAGAAGCACGAGGACAAAAAAACCAGTTGTGCGTTTCTGACCACGAAGACCGCTAAACTATCGTGTTTTTTTTTTCTGTTCTCTGTTTGTTGGTGGGGAGGAGTGCAACATAATAGCCACAGGAACACGTGCTGATGTGTATCACTAACAGATTGCTATGCGTCGTGTTACGTCATCACTAGGTTGCTATAAAAGATGAGTGCGCAGGAAATAAAGAGCAGTGTTTTCCACGGTACCAAGCGTGCTGTTTCGTTTCGGCTGCTCTCTGCGAGTTGGCTATGACAATGGTGTCCCGTTAATTTTTGTCGCCGAGTAGACTGAACGTTTACTCACTAAGAACACATATTCGGTTACAACGTGCAGTTTATCAACCACGAAGCCGTCCTGCAAAAGGTTTATGACGCAACTTTTCGCCTACTGAGGGTCCCATGTCCGCAGAGGTTCGCTTATAGCAGACGGAATGAACCGCATTACGTAGCAGATCTTCCGACAAGCCGGACATTACTCTAGTGGTCTTAACATTGTTTGCTGTAAGTTTAATGCCTTCCTCGAATGCCTTTATCAAATGTTTTGTGCACACTAATCATCTCGTCAATAGTTGAGGAAACAAACGGAAATTATAGAGCATCAGTGTCGCGTTGAAAGTGATTTGAAACGGAGAGAAATCCGCAGCCTACACACGAACGAGCCCGAATGCAATGAGCACTTATCTTAACATTGTTTGCTGTAAGTTTAATGCCTTCCTCGAATGCCTTTATCAAATGTTTTGTGCACACTAATCATCTCGTCAATAGTTGAGGAAACAAACGGAAATTATAGAGCATCAGTGTCGCGTTGAAAGTGATTTGAAACGGAGAGAAATCCGCAGCCTACACACGAACGAGCCCGAATGCAATGAGCACTTATCTTAACATTGTTTGCTGTAAGTTTAATGCCTTCCTCGAATGCCTTTATCAAATGTTTTGTGCACACTAATCATCTCGTGAATAGTTGAGGAAACAAACGGAAATTATAGAGCATCAGTGTCGGGTTGAAACTGATTTGAAACGGAGAGAAATCCGCAGCCTTACACACGAACGAGCCCGAATGCAATGAGCACTTAGTGTTCGAAATACATCTGGTAATCGGCTTGTCGGGAGATGTGCTACGTGATGCGGTTCATTCATTCCGTTTGCTATAACCGAGTTTCTCGTGGTCGGACCTGAGCGTCTTCAAGACTAACAGTACAGTGGGGCCCATTAATCTTCCGGTGTATTGTGTTTGAATATTTCCACACGTAGCAACTAGTGCCCTCGCGTCTCCTGCCGGCTTTCTCTGCACAGTATAATTATGCCACGAACGGCACGACTCATGGGAAAGCTGTTAATTGAAGTTTCATCTTGCCTGCACCTCCTTGAGTCAAGAAAAACAAAGATGAGGATCAGGGCAACATCTTTTAAAGGTGGTGGCATAATTTTTTAGCCTAGATTGCGCAAGTTGGAACTTGAAGGAGCTGAAAGACACGCGAGCGAAAGTGCAGCGAACAGCGAAAACATATTGTACTTTTGTACGAAAAGCCAAACATCTATACGATAGAAAACTACAATTACGCGAAGGCAGGATGCGTGTTCTTAGACAGCGTAAACCGCACTTAACACTCTCTCACTAGAGGTGTGGTTTTCACGCAACAGGAAGCAGATAAGAAAAGATTTCGCTCACGAAAAGACTGCGATCAATCGCTATCGCAATGCTGGCAGCAATCAGCAATTGCAGCAGCACGTGAGCGCGCAAAGGCAACGTTCCGTGATGTCCTTTTGTGCGGCCATTCCAAGTTTACGGTGTTTCCGAAACTGAAACCACTTGTGGCAGAACGAGACGCGCAGGGAGAGAGAACGCAAGAGGCGCGACGAAAATGTCATTGTATGAAGGTATTCGTATTCTCGTTGTCGTCTTCGCATGCTCACAATCGCATCTGCAGCAAACCATGTGACTGGCAACCAGCTGTGCATGTGCCGCTGTTCTCATGGTACTGTGACTTTGCTCAAAACATCACGGCGACGGCGACGACAAAAGTATTGTGCAGCTGTCATCATGATTGATGTTGCATAACAGAAATGATAGGCATGACGTATACGTTTCCATAAATGCTTAAGACTTGTTTTGATTTAAGACTTGCTTAAGTACGACCTAATAGAAGCTGATATAAACTTCTTTTTATTAAGGCGAAATCCTTAGATGCCGCATCGAGCACGAAAATTGACCGGCGGCGGCGTCAACACGAGTGATGCGAACATCATCATCACGCGATGACATCATCGTGACGTCACAGATCGTCAGAAGTTGCGGTGTCATCGTGACGTTACATAACGTGACGTGTTATGAAAAACGTCATCACGTGACATCGCCGCTTGGTCAAAGGTGGGCCGATCACGGAGGCAGTGCAAAAACACATGCGGTGCAGAAAGCTTTCAGTGCCTCCGATCCTGGAGGCAATGCAAAATCACGTTAGGTGCGGAAAGCTTTCAGAGTAGGGCAGGAGAGGATTGATACATGAACCGAGAAGCAAAAGAAGATAGCGAATTTTGCGCGAGGGGGAGACAGAAAATTAGGTGGGCAGATGAGATTAAGAAGCTCGCAGGTACAACGTGGCAGCAGAAAGCACAGGACCGGGATGATTGGCGGAACATGGAAGAGGCCTTTGCCCTGCATTGAGCGTAGTCAGGCTGATGATGATGATGATGACTTTTGCCTTGTACTCGTCTCAGGCGAATGCATAACAAACCTTGTGAGTTTTCTTCGCTCTTTCGAAGGCTAAAGCTTGTCTGGTGTTGACAGGGTGATACCAGAACTAATAATTATTTAATTATCTAACGACTAAAAATATTGCGCCAATTTACTTACGTTTCCTCACGACGAGACACGTACGTGCTTAACTTCATTTGCTAGCCTCGCGAAGGTCTCGACAGGGCACGCGAAAGTAACGATGGGAACTGAAAAAGTAAATAACGTTTTTTTTTTTGTTGCTGTTGCCACATGATTACCAACACAGTAAGCTATAGAGCCACGCGACTAAGAAAACAAGAAAAGGTGGTAAGGTCATGTAAGTACGACCAATCAACATTGGCAAACTACGAAAAAAATATTCTTATTGTTTCGTTTGTGGCTAAACTGAAATCTTGCTTAGGTGTTAAAAATACTCGAAAGAAGAACAAAATATCACAATTGGTTTTTTACCGCCATCCTCGTTGAACTGCGCGTTATTGGTTCTATCTATAATTATACAGTAGTTGTTTTCGCTTAAGTGAAATTATTTTCTCAGTTATATTAACTTGGATACTTCTCCCAAGTGGTATATGTCTAACCTTGTTAGAAGCTCAGACAACGAAACCACACCAGCTTAGCACACACCGTCCACTTGGGTCGCACCTTTTGCGACTGGCTCGCAAAATAAGGACTATTTTACAGTGGTGACCTTGTTGGCACAAACAGTTGGCCAAATAGCGACTTAATTGAGGACAACGAAATGATAAACAGGTTGAAAGGTATAAACCTTATACCTTTCAACTGATAGTTGAAAGGTATAAGGCATTAACGGAAAATGTTCTACAACCTCGCCTATGGGCATATACAAATTTGAAAAAGTGCTTGTGCTGACAGTATATGAAATCGGATGGGAGGTTATGGTAGGTCTGCATATTTCGAGATCGTTCGCCAAAAAGCTAGGGAGACCCAGATGTAAGCACAGTATATCTCACCCGAGAAGAGTAAAGTGCTGAATTCTGTGAGAAGGTCCACCGGGGAAAAAAAAATCCTTCAGGCGATCGTAATCCTTTATTTAGGTGTCTGGCAGTGGAACTGTCGGCGGCGTTTTTCTTAATCTGGCGTATTGGTTACGCTAACGGTGTCTCAAGCGGTGCCGGAGCCCATATCAGTGGCCTCGTAGAAAGAAATGCGTGATTGAGATTTGCTCCGCCAGGTGCCGTAACGATCACAGCTGCTCACATTCTTTGAATGAAATCAATCAATTTTCGTTAATTATTCTGACAGTTAATTGGCCCCATCTTAAGGTAAACTTACGCTCTTATGTCTTTTGTGTTCTATATAACGCCTTACGCTGAATCAGAACCATCAATTTATATTTTTAAAATATTTTTTTTGCTAATGTTCTGCAAACCGGAAGTAAGTGCTTGAACGGAAGTGCTTGGAAGAAAAACAGGATTGTCACTCTGTGCTCGTGCAACTCAAACATAGCAGGCGAATTCCTATATCCGGTGAACATATGCCTAGAATAGTTCGTAAGGAGAATATCCGGGTACTAGCCAGATCGGCTATTGCAGAGTCTACGCAATGATACTTCTGTGTATCCTCCTTTGTATACAATATGTGCTCAGATTATAGGGAGTACGCGTAATTTTCCCGGCGTTCACCCGATAATTAAATGATTTTGCCTGCTCACTGACCTCGTAACATCGCGCTGCGGGCGACATTGAGAGAAGTTCAAATCGCATTTAAAGGCTACGCCAAGAGGCGAGCAGAGTTCGGCTACAAGTCTAATGACGTAGCAAAAACTGCGGCGTCATCGACGTATACATAAACAAGCACATCCACATACTTTTGAAACGAGGTATAGCTCAATAATGTATTGAATAACAATATATACGGGACTGATCCTCCGGGAGCAGACCTTGTGTTCGTACGTACAGCAAGGAAGGTGTAAACAACATTGAGAACATAAAATTACCGTACTATTCAAAAATGCGTGGACTTACACGTTGTGCTCACCTCGCGGCTCTTCTTCTTCTTCTTCTTCTTCCTCCTTTGGAAAGAATGCAGCACGACGAATAATAATGATGATAACCAACAGATAATTACAAATTTTTGACCTCACTTTCTTGGTTTTGCTGGTAGTAGAGCCTGGTTTAAGCGAAACGAGGTATTACATTCTTTAACAAATATCATCTGTTCAGAGGGAAAAAATCCGCAAATGCGCCGTTATGGGTGTCAAAATTTTCAGGAAAAGGCGTGTCGCTTGTTTTCAAAGTGATGCTTGTTCTCGTAAATACAAGGCAACACGAAGTTTGCGTCAGCGATGGACGCTTTCATCAGGAAGATTTATTATCTTGCCGAGCACAAACCCAACTCTTCACTTCCCCGGCTCGGAACACATACGTGCTGACGCCATTGATTTTGATTTACAGAGCTGTTAGCCGCTTTAGTCGGTCCGGATTTTTCGCTGCGTCACACTGACATAAAAAAAAAAACATATCAGAGGCTGAAAGAAAAAGTACGCACGGTCTTTGCTATTATGCATCCAACGTACAGCACAGCGTTTCTTGAATAAAGAAGATTCACAAAACCAGATGATTGATGACAGGGTGTAGAACACGCACAAGCCCCCCCCCCCCCCCTCCCTTTCAGAAACTCTCTTCAATTCGGTCATATTTGGCCAGGACCAGCTTAATTCGGATTATCCTCGGAGCGCGCCGAGCGTGTAGTGCACCGCAACGGTGCGACGCAAAGGAACAAGAACGGCGTTCGTGGGATGCCGAAACGGCCGCGGGCTTTCAAAAAGGCGTAATTGCCATCAACAGTCGCGTTGTTATTACGTAATATAGTATGGGTTCAGAGATCGTGTCGGATTTAGACACGGGGGTCTTGAGCCGCGTTCAAATTGCGAACGAATTGCGAACCCAACTCGCGATTCTGCTTTCCATTTCTAAAGCTGCCTAATATAGCCCAATTGGTTGGTTTGTCCTGTATAGGATAGCTCAACACGCTACGGAAAAATGAACATGAATCGCGTGGCAGTAGAATGAACGAACAGAAAAGAAGAAAGGAAAGAAGAATGCTAGAAAGATAAATAGATACATTAAAGGGGTGATTTTGTTTTCTTTGCAGACTAGCGATAATACAGAAGTCCAATTGCTTTTAGATGTAACGAACTTATGACGGGCGAGCTTGTCCCATTGTATTTGTCATCGTCATAATCGTCATAGGTTCAATTTGTGCAATACTGTCATGCCTTCCGTTGAGTTTTAAAGCTTGGGACACGAGTTTGCTGGATTTCAGCCGTAGGACCAAATAATGCGCTCTCTGAAACTATCAGTGAAACATAAAAAAGTCTAATACACTGATTATCTGTCATATATCTCAAATCCCTGAGAGTTCGCAATTCTTTTGGACACTCAAATCATCGAAATATAAGATCTAATTGGTGCGTTCAAATATCTGCGCAAACTTATGATTTTCATTTGAGACTTATATTGTTCCTATTTTCATAAGCCTTATTCTTTCCCACTTGACAGCTGCCTCTCGGTTGCTCCCTATTATTAGTTGTGAGGTCATCATATTGTCACGTGGTCGTGACGTTGACGAAATCAGCAGTTCAAAGCGAAACTATTTGGGCGAACCTGGGCCTGGGAAACAAAAACTCAAACTACAGCACTGTACACTGTACACTGATAGCGGCGAACAGAACGTCGTCAGCAGTCGATTATCTGATCACCGGCGCAACGCGTCGTATTTTATACAGTGGCTATCGAAGCTGCCAGCGTTATCTCTGGTGCTCGCGTAATCTCTCGAATTAACTTCACTGTTCGCATCCTGCGTGTAGTCTTAACAGAATGAGCTCAAACAATCGCGAAGCTTCTAAAACATTGCGGCGCGTTCTGCGCCGAGCGTTGCTAAGCAGTCCTTGCGGGTGAAACCTGAACTCACCAAAAGAAAGCAATGAACCGCCACTCAAAGAAGAAGAAGACGAAGGACAGCTCAGGCTCGCTGCTGTGCATGGTCCAGTATTGCTTGCAAAAGGGCTCGAATTTTGCATCGTGTTCCTTTTCCCGCCTTGGCATAAACTCACCAAAGTAAGTGTCTTCGCTACGATGGGCGCTCCCAGCTTGCGTGCTTAGACGTAACGTTACGTGAATGTGCGCTTCGAAGATGCTGATCCTGCGGGAGAATGCGTACACGGAATTCCGTTCACTTTTGGGAAATTACACGTTTATTCCTACATAACCTGCCGCCCTTGTAAAGGTAGAAATTAAGGTGAACAGAAAAAGAGAGCGACACTAATTATAGCTGACGCTTTTCTTATCACCCGCCCCGTTGGTCTAATGGTTATGGGGCTTGACTGCTGACCCAAAGGCCTGCGGGATCGAATTCAGGCCGTGGAGGTCGCATTTAGATCGCGGCGAAATGCTAGAGGAGCCCGAGTACTTAGATCTAGGTACACGTTAAAGAGCACCAGATGGAAAAACATCCGCAGACCTCCGCTACGGCATCCCTCATCTTCATAGCGTGGTTTTGGGGCGTAAAACTCCAACAATTATATTATTACGTTTTCTTATAAGTGCTGCTCATTGGAATGCCCATATGCTTAGAGATTTAGCTGAGTAGAGTAGGCGGTAATTAATTACACCTCTAAAGCTCCTCCGGTAGACGTAGCAAAAAGGGAGACAAGTGCCCAAATTAATTTGAACTGATATAAAAATAATTTAGGTGCCAATTAAAAGAAAATTCCCCATCTCCTGCTAAAGGGAACCATGTGTGGATGCGAAGCAGCGGGGAGATAATTAGCTTGAGCAGGAGGAACGTCGCCGCTCTCATTTCACGGCAGCGGTCCGGGCGCTCATCGCGGCGCTGCACAGGAGAGAGAATGAGGCGCGCGCGCTCCGTCATTTTCATACCGCGGAACTACCGTGGCGCCCCCTAGCGGAGTATGCAGCTGTCACACCACCTGTCGTGCGCGCCGCTCCGTACAGGATTCCTAGAGGAAAGGACGGGGGGGGGGGGACCGTAGGAGACAAGAGAGAGGGGGGAGGGGACGTGCATCCGCTGTGGGACGCGGGCGCCGCTCTGTAGAGTAGATGATTCCTAGAGGAGAGAAAGGGGGGTGAGCGTAGGAGAGGATAGGGCAGGGGACGCGCACGCTGTGGGACGCGGGGGGCCGCTCCGTAGAGTAGAGGATTCCTAGAGGAGAGAAAGGGGGGTGAGCTTAGGAGAGAGAGGGGGGGGAGGGGACGCGCATGCGCTGTGGGACGCGGGAAGGAGGGACCGACTAAGCCCCCCTCCAAACACATGCAAGCAAGATTAAGGAATGGGGTCAACCTGGGCGACAGACACCACCTGCCTAGCCATTGCTAAGCAGCCTCTCTGTGCTCTCGGCCATGACTCAAGAAATGGGGTCAACCTGGGCGACAGACACCACCTGCCTAGCCATTACAAAGCAGCCTCTCTGTGCTCTCGGCCATGACTCTGATGATTGTAGTAGGGTTGACGGCCTTCATATTACTACAGTGTTCTGGTTCGCATAATGGGTGCTTCCCTACTTCATGAAAGTGGCCGGACGCGGGACGCGGGACACGGGACGCGGGACGGGGGGACGCGGGACGGACAGAGCCCCGAGCATAAGATGCTTCGCATCTAAAACAACAGGTTTGTGTGTTCTTAGGTAGCAGTGACCCAGTGGTATACTCTCTCTAATGTTGTGGATTACAAATTGCCTCATGCCCACGACTGGGATTGACTGCAACGGAGGCATTTCTCTATTCTGGTGTTGAGGGTTAAGGAAAATGGCACTCTATTCAGGAAGTAGGACACTTCTTTTTCAGTGATATAACTAAAAAAAAATGTAATGAGACAACAAAAGAAGACATATAACACATGCAAGTATGATTTGGATAAAGTTATCATTACACCACTGTCGCCACGGCCACTGGAAACACAAAGTTATGACTGGTTGTGTTATCTTATACACAGCTTCTCTAAAGGATACGTTGCATGATGTCTAAACGTGCAACATTAATAACTAGCACTGCGCTCCCTTGTTGTCTGAGCCGACAGCCTAGAAAAAATACTTGCTGTCATCGCCGGAGAAAACTTCGAAACTGTTGGGGCGTTCGTTACCTTATCAGTAATAAAGGGAAAGCTAACGAATACTGTTTATTGAAAATCTGCTGGTCAGTGCCAGTAATTACATTTATGCAGCAGCCACCTTAAATGCTGCAAGACTGATACGCCGGGCTTTGCGGTATAAAATAATTTGTTGCTTAAGTTTGCCACTTTCAGTGTTACTGTAGTCAGCTACAAACTTCACTCTAAAAAAATTATTGGCGACGCAATGCAGCGCGCGGAAAGTAGCGCAACGTCAAGCCCGAGTTTGACCGAACCAACGCCTCCTGTTGACCGAACCTTGTTTACGCTCATTAGGTCAACGCACATAAACTTAGATGTAAACTTACCTAGGAATTAGCGATAACAGCCTGTTTATGTTAGGTTAAGGCCTTAAAGGGGCCATGAAACCAAATTTTCGGTCATAATCTGTGTTATGTGGGTTAATTCTTGTACGTTCACAAACAAGCTAGCGAAGTTTTAGCGCATTTGGAGGCATATAAAATTCTTTACAAACGCCGCTTCTACATTTGCGGGTGAAGTCCTTGCAGAAAAGCCCAGCTTCCAGCTTGTGATCGGATGGCCACCTGCTCAAGTGTCACATGCACTGTATTACGCTATAATTTGAAAGTTAAAGGAAATGTGAATTGTGACGCCTCGTATATTTATTTGCTTAATTATCAAGTCGGCAGATTCCAATATGTAGGTAAGATACATCTTTTTGTGACGAATTTAGAAATAATAGGGCTTATTAAAGCTCTATCCTGAACCTTCATATATCAAAACGTGGAAGGATTGCTGGTCATGAGTTAATTAGGTTCTAAGCAACCATCATAGAATAGCGCTTTAGGTGACACCATGTAAGGGAGGTGCGCGAATCTTTTTGAGTCGAGAGTTTAACACCATTTGATCCGTCCCCTTGCCTCCGCGGTAAATACGACCACCTGACTTAAAGACGTAGTCATTCTGAAAAATCGAGAATCTAGGAGGTGCTGCTGTTACCCCATATACCCAGCTCGTTTTATGCCGAGCGCGGAACATTTTGGCTTGGTTCAGGTTTGCCCTAAATGTTTTTACCACTCTATGGAAGCTTGCGCGAGTTGCCAAGACATACCGGGAATTTTAGAAAAAAAGCAGCTCAGAAGGCGGCAAACCAGTGGCAGAAGGGTGCTCTTTTGTGTGTCATTCTTCCAACTGTCTGCCGTCTGTTGCACTGTTTTTACAATCCAAGTAAGAATATCTGTTCGGGTTCAGTCGCAGCGAAAGCACTGGATCGGGAACCGTTATCGTCTAGGGCCGGGTTCAATACCCCGCAAACATTCGCAGAATGATTGGCGCGTAGTCATAATCTTGAGAGGCACTTTTCGCCTACGCAGTCTGTGCATGCGTCACGACATGTTCGCTTGTTAATCCACTCGCTCGCTGCAACATGCACGTGCTGTCAGCAAAGCTTGTTCACCTGATCATTTCAAGTGAGGAGCACTTTAGGGGCCGGCTTGTCGCCCATCCATGCATCTCATGTGGCGTGATCACGCTCACAGTAAAGCGCTCGACACGGGCCGTAACAAGGATAGCAATGCTCAAAAGCGGGATAAAAATGAACGAACAAGGTCTAAAATAATATAATTAGTAGATATAACCAAAGAAGTGATCGCAGTAATTAACTTAAACTCGCTGAAAAGACTTCGGAAACATGCGCGACTCCCGTGCCGCACAAGAGATGGCGCCACCGCCTCACCAAAAGCCCGATAGCTCCTCCCACGTGCACTTTGCCGGCTCGTTCGGTCGCAACATCTGAAGGAGGAAAGAACCTGACGGAACTCGCTGCAGACGACATGTATCTCAGCTGCCGTAACAAGCGGGAAGTCGATAAAGCGCATCAAAAAGTAGCGCACATGTGGCACACCAAGTTTGCGAATCTCCCTTACAAGATTCCAGGGAAACCCTACATGCTTACCTCAAACATTAACGTCATCGTCAACGTGGTAAGCGGAGCAGTGGGAACTCTGCGAACGGGAATCGCTGGGTGGCCGTGCCACGCATTTCCTCAGATTTCACAGTAGTGGAGCTGTGTTTTCTTTAGAAACAACGTCATTGTAGCTAACTTTATTGCTACAGAAGTAAGCGAAGTGCTGTTGTGTGACGTCATGATGTTACCGCTGACAAGTATACAAGTTTATTGGTTATAAATATCACCAGTCAATCATCACGCTCGCCAAAGGAAGGACATCATGCGAGAAGCGTGTTGTTGGAGATATCGCAAAGTATACATCGCATTACTGCATACCGAAAAGTCGATCATAATGTTGATTTTAGCAGGCGGATTTATCGTAATAGCGTTAAGATAAACTTTTGAGTTAGTTGATAATGTGATTGTTGAGTAACTTAGCCTAAATTGAAATATTTTAGGCACAATGCGAGACATTGCCGCAAAACACACTTTGATTTTCATGCAACCGACACTTTCAATGCTGGCAGAAAAAAAAGTGGTTGATCCTTTGATATAGGAATCGGTATAACACACGAAAGTCAAACGTGTCTTCAGAGAAGTAGATAAACGTTTATTGCACATTGATACAGTGGCTACAGCACCGTTAGACGTTGACGCACCGATGTTGACGCCTAGTGACACTTCTTCTCCATCACGACAAGCAACGACTCACGACCGGGATACATATTCTGGAGATACTGCATAGCGCGCAGCGGAGCATCGCGCAAATCACACATGAAAAACAGGGGCGTTCTCAAACCGTGCAAGCGAAACCGAACGGGTTTTCACTACATCGTTTTGTGAACTGACGGTCCGCTGCAGCGAAGGGTGCATGATTTCACGGGCTGGCGACCACTCTGAGGATGTGCTTGGCATGCGGCGTCAAGCTAGCGAGCAGCATTCTGCTGGTGGGTCGCTTCGGCGAAGGTACGATCATTTCGGTCCTGCTTCGATGTGTTTATGGCAGCCAGTTGGGTCGGGATGCGCTCAGCTTCGGTAAACGCGAGAGGCAGAGTTCTCAGATGAGCCGCGAACGCGCGAAGGCCTCCTACTTTCCCCTTGGCGTGTCACTCGCTGCACCGAAACTCACTTGCGCGACATTCGCCCGTCGACGCCAGTTTTCTTTCAGCGGTGCTTCGTGGAGCAGTTCTCGTAGTCGGTGCCCTCGCACTCGCATGAGTAGACGGCGGAGAAACACCGTTGGTGCATGTGGAAGCCGCACACGATAGCCCAACGCGAAAGACAAAGCATATAACTGACGCACTAATACAACGCGAAAGACAAAGCGCGTAACTGCGTCGTCACCGAGTCAAATCGCTCGTGGCCTCCGAGGTTGCCTCCAGAAACGTTGTCGGAGCTCATTGCGGAGGTCCATGGCCTCCGAGATAGCGCGCCGGCGGGCTATCTCGGAGGCCATGGGAAGTCACGCTGAGTAGGGCCAACGCCACCTAGGTGGCGTTGGTAGAGCGTCTTGATTTAGCCCTGATTACCTTAATCACAGTGGCGTAGCCGGGGGGGGGGGGGGGGGCACACCGGGCACGTGCCCCCGAAATTTTTTTCGCCATGGCATGCAGAGCGAAGAATGACCATTTCAAGGAGGTGCCCCTCCCGAAATCAGAGCGCTACGCCCCTGCTTAATCAGGGCTAAATCAGGGCGAAATCAGGGCTAATTCAAGGTGCCTTCATGCGCGGTTTGTCCGCTTCGAGGCACACTGGCCCTGATGCCATCGTCCGTTCGAATGCTGGCATCGAAGCGCCGTACCGTAGTGCTGAGACCCGGCTGAGACCACCTAAGCGGTCTCTGTCGGTGCTCGTTAGTGTCATTATGCAGTACTTCTCTTATTCGCTCGTAGGCGGCGGCACCACCCCGATAAACCAAGTGCTCATGTACAGAGAGAGGTGTCAAATATATAAGGCGCCTCTGCAGTACTCTTACCATATGCGCCGGTGGCGTAGTTGGTTAAGCGCCCGGTACGAATCCCCGTTGGCCGAGAGGTCATGGGTTCGACTACCGAGATCTTCCGAATTTGCGAAACTTTTTCTTCTGGTTTACTTCTTTGTTATCTGTTCGTGTAAATTTTAACAACGTCATATCCGATTTCGGAAGTACGTCAGTGAAGTCTTGATGGGACCCCGGCATAAAGCACTTTCGTGTTAAAAAAAAAAACTAGATGGACGGCACGAGCACTGTATCCATGTATTTGCGGTGTTTTCTACGTTGCGCGATGAACAATATCTGACTACAGTCGGATACAACTTCAGAATTCTGCGGCATTTCCTCATCAAAAGGCGGATGTATACAAGCCTGCCGCAATCGGCGCGCACTCCGGATTGACGTCATGAGCCGGCCGGCCGGTAACCCCGCCTTCAGAGAACATATTGCCAAGTGCATGAGCGGGACTATTCCTTTAGTCGCGGAGGCGATCGACTGGCGCGCTTTGGTCATTGGGCGGGGGGCCTCTCCGAAATTCTTAAGTTGTATCCGAATTAAGTTATAGTCCGATTAGCAGTCGTTATTCGGCAGTTGTCAAGTTTAAGCAAGCAAATCCCTTTATACTTTCTGCTATATGCTTTCTGCTTAAATGAGCAGTTCATCTGCGTTCGCATATTGGTTGATATATAGTATGCCTCCCGTCTCGTCGACAAAACCACCGTGCAAAGTCATTCCGTGTTTCGTGTCTTGGGCTCAATGCTCAATGAAGTGCCCAATGAAAAAAAATTGGCCGCGTATCTTCGTGCTTCGCAGCAAATGTCGTCGAAAGACGATAGCTGGCATTGATAAAATAGAGGAGGCGCTGCGTGAGATATGGACGCCATCTGGCAGTGGCGTCGGGAAACATGAGCATGTGCAGAACCCAGGGCCACTGCCACGTGGTGGCACCATATCGTCGGCAGAGGGCTTTTTTCGTGCATAGTGTCGCATTTTTAGAGCAGCCTAAGAAACACTAGGGTCTTTAGAATTACGTATCTATGTATTTTCTAGTAAAGAAACACACCACCTAAAACTTGTATTGAGTATTGATGTTGTGCCTCAGATATGCGTAATATTTGCTTTTTGATCGACAATGTTCACAAGTATGAACGCAGCTACCAGTTCAAGATAGCTGGGCGTTCAGCAAGTGCTTAAACTTTGGCCGGGTGGCTGAATCGTGTGACAGACAGACAGAAAGGCAGACAGACAGACAGACCAAAATTTCCGCGTTCAAGTATCCCAAGAAAGAATATCGTCTACTTATTTGCGTGTTTCATTAATGAACTTACGATTGAGGGTGTGCGCTAGTGTCGTCGTACTTTGTTTTTTAGTCCGTGTCTGTTAGGGCACATTTTTTTATTTTATTTATTTGTTGGATACTGTGAGCCTAAACAACCTATGCAAGAGTGAACAATGAACACGTTGGTCAATTTCGCAATAGAATAACGAAAGCATAGTTACCACACTTCAGCACAATGTTTTATGCGACAAAGTCGTCTACACAGATCAAAGAGAAAAACAACAGAATTTCATTTTTACATAACTCAGTGTTACGTACATACTAACATCACATTGCCAGTGTGAATTTAGAAATGTAGAAATATAGCAATTTCAAGGGGTTACACAAAAAGAAATTGCTTGATTTTAGCAGTGAGCACCTCTAAGGATCCAAGATTCATGCAAGCATGTGGCAGAGCGTTCCAGTTTTCTATGGTAGAAAAATTTCTCCCCAAGATAATAATAATAATAATAATAATAATAATAATAATAATAATAATAATAATAATAATAATAATAATAATAATAATAATAATAATAATAATTGATTTATTTCAGACGCAGAGTGAGTCTTGGATGGCAAGGCTAAAGGCAGAACGTTGTCTGCCTGACTAAGGCCTTGTCACCCATACATTGCACCAAAAGATGGCACCAGTTGCTTCAGAAAATGTTGCCCTTTGCAGGCAGCTGTCCCAAGACCGTTTGTTCAATTTCTCCCTGCCACAGGGAGAGTGGTCCTGCTGAATTAGCGAGAAGATGGCGTCGCCCAACAAAAATCACATGGCCTCCGAGCAGGGCAGCCAGTTCGGTTCGGCTGCGACGACCTTGACGCACCCGGCAACGAGTGAAGCGGCGACCACTGAGGCTACGCCCACTACACCGTCGGCTAAGCGTTTGCCGACTGCCCCCGCACCGTCGCCCACGGCTCCCGCACCGGCGCCGGACGCCGCCGCCGACGACGGGGGCGATGCTTCTGACGGCGACGATGGCGCGGACAAGGCGAAGCAGGATGCTGCCGAGTAAGCAGCATTTGTCCATCAGGCTGTATCCAGCGCTGTACTTGAGGCTTCCTATACACGTCCTCTTGTGTATACGCACAGTGGCGGTCGAAGTTATTTCGACACTTGATTCGTCGCATTGGCTCCTTTACTTAAGTTGAACAAAATTATAGGAAAAATAAAAATAATAATCAGTGGCAATTTATTGACTTCTTCTACATATCTGTTGTAACTAGTTTCGATTTGGAATTGTATTACTTCACTAGCGCCACTGCGTGCTTACTGATGTAACGTCCGGTAACGTATTTACGTTCAAGTGGCGCCGCTCCGCGGCGCGGCGCGCTACTAATCGGTCGCTACTGCGAGCGGGTACAGTGTACAATAGAGCGGGTGCGTACGGGCGGAACAATAGTAGCTCGAAGGGACGAAGCTAATTCGCGGTCAAACAGGAGTGTTGCGTGTATGGCTGTCATAACACCTGTAGGAACGCTGCCGGTAAGCTGCCAAAAAATTAAATTGTATGGATTTGCGTGAAAGGCTCACGAGAACGAGCGATGAGAGCGTTGGATAAGGGCGGTGCGAGGTGCGAAATAAACAGACGCTCGTCATTTTTAGCGCTTTCCTTACTATTATTGCGCATTCTTGCTCGTCATGGTCATAGACTTTGCTTTTTTTTAGCCTAAATGGAGGACTTCGGCATCTTGTGAAGCATCTAACCCACGTATGCAGTGCCCACTTCTTGGGCAACGAGAGAAGCTCAATAGCCCAGCACTCTACCTATGTGTTCGGACATTTTTAAATACGAAGCATTTTTTTTGCGCACTGAAGCACTTTGGCGTTTCTATCTATCTATCTATCTATCTATCTATCTATCTATCTATCTATCTATCTATCTATCTATCTATCTATCTATCTATCTATCTATCTATCTATCTATCTATCTATCTATCTATCTATCTATCTATCTATCTATCTATCTATCTGTCTATCTATCTATCTATCTATCTATCTATCTATCTATCTATCTATCTATCTATCTATCTATCTATCTATCTATCTATCTATCTATCTATCTATCTATCTATCTATCTATCTATCTATCTATCCGCCTACGTCTGGGTGCTCTTGTCGCCTCCTTAACTTAAGGTCGACCAAAGTTAGTATGGGAAGGTAAGAGGATTTGACGAATATGTCTGGCTGGTCGTGATTTGAATCCCGTCGCGTACGTCGTCACACTCATTTCTCCAGACGCGTGTGGCTCATACCCGCATACAACGGGCCGCAGTATGCGGGTATGAGCCACAGGTGTTTGACAATTTATGTCTACCCAGGAACGGGCATTGGTAATTTAAATGCGAGAGCGTTAAGAAAAACTTACAACGGCAGCGTTGACCCGACGAATGCAAAGAACAGAAATCAGAGTCCCAGCAGGAATTGAACCCATGCAATCTGCATGGCAATCAAGTATTCCATATACTACAGAGCCACGTCAGGTCTCGAAACTGCTTTGGGAAAAGAACCTATGCTGGCGTATTGTTGGTGACACGTCACTTGTGTTTGCAGTGCTGGCTATCTAATTTTATAAACATCACATACGTACTCCTACGACACAGGCATCACGTCGCGTTAACGTCAACTGTAGTTAAGCGCCATCCACTGAAGTTGTCTACGTAGCACTAGCCAGGGCTACCATTCTCGCAAGCACAAGCGCTACATATCAGCATACCGCTTCTGGTGTTGGTAATACCCATGTTGCTGTTGACATCGTTACGCAACTGTAAACAACTCGTTATATAAGACATATGCAGATGTTCCAAATTTGTCTCTGTGTACAATGTTTGTACATATCTTTAGCGTAATTTCATAACGTTTCGCTAAATAAAAAAAATTACAACCTAGTCACCTTACCTCCGCATGCTTCGCATAACATCGATTCCCATGGTACTTGGAATCTGCCGATTTTTTCCTTCGTACTATAGGAAATACGATGGCGCGACCCTGCGACGAAGCGTAAAAAATAATCGCATCTATAACGGGACTCGCCGGTGGCCAGAGCCAGGCGCATGATAGGTCTGTGCAGCATGCGTGCTCGCTCTTGTTGACAAATATAGCCAAGGCGGCGGCCTGCTTTGCACCATCCTTGGCAACCAGCCTTGCATGTGCAGCTGGCTCCCGCAATGTGTAAATGGTTTTATAGGCAACTGGGAAAATGTGTAGAAAACAGAACGACGGGATTAAAGAGAAAACGTGAAAAGCGAGAGGAACGGAAGGAACGAACTTTTTTCTTACTTAGCCCGAACACCAACTACCAACAGACGCCTGTTGAATAGGAGAACGGATGCGAAACTCAAAGGGAACTCTTAGCGTAACAGACGAAAAGAATGTTTTTAATTAAACGTAAATAATACAAGATCTTGATTAAGCTTTGATAGCCAAGCTTAAGGCGGATCGCAGTGGACGCTCCTTGTCTGAGCGACACACTTTCCAACAACGTCGGAGGGCCTTTGAGAGTCTTTGCAGACAGTTGCCGTCATAGCGCCGTAAATATGGTTGCTGGCGTAAAGATCATTGCCGTGATGAAGACTGCTGTGATTTTAAATATCTTTGTACGTGTTCAGTCGTGCAGAATCCACGCAATAACGCTCACTGCTCGCTCCGCAATGTCAATGCTCTGCTCTCACAGAGCGGAGTTGGCAGCGGCAATATGGCAACAGCAGCAAAGGGCGCCCGCAACATGTCATGACGGATTCACGTGCGCGTCCGCTACTGGCGGCGCTGATCGTCCAAGCGCCGCAGCGCCACCATACCAGCTGTCGAGGCAACTCTGTCTTGGGCTGGCCTCGGGGAGAGGCGCACGCTCTTCTGCGGCGTTTCGCCCTCGGCCTTAGGCCTCGTAGCCTCTTTTCGAAGGCCCGCGCCTTATCCTCGGCTACACCGCACTATTTGTGTTATTTACGCATATAGTTGCTTACATACTATCTCAGAAAGGAGACATATGCAGTAGGTGCGAGTATACGATCTGCTTACATGTTAAAAGACTGGGCTTGTGTGCACGGACACAAGAGAGAAGTGAAGACACCACAAACGCCGTCCTGTTTACCGCGCTGTTTCCCCAGCGAAAAAATTAACTTCTCCAGAGCAGGCGTCGGCAACCTCTTGAGGCGGAGGGCCAGGTTTGCAGAAGACGACACAGCGGGGGGCGGAGCTTTGCAGGCAAGGAGAAAAAAATTGGCGAATTGACAATTATGTACAAAACAAGAATAAAAAAATCCACGCATCTCCACGAAGTGAACGATGACAAGTGGGCGAACCTAGGTCCTAAGGTCCATAATGTCTACGTTGAAGTCGGGGACCAGTATAAAGGACGGACGGACGGACAGACGGACGGCGCAGGTGGTTTTTTTCACGGCTGTGTAGCAGGTGTTGTGATAGGAGTGTGGACGCCGGTACATCGCCGGACAAGGCTAGCCCCTAAGGAGCTTCGCCCCTAAGATCATGTTTATTTCCTGCACGCGTGTCAAAAGGTGGCAATTTACAAACATAGATCGCAAGCGAAAACCTTATTTGAGGTCAAAACTGCCATGTCGGCCTTGAGATGGGGAGCAACATGGGGAGGAGGGGAGTTTCTGACGTAGTGCCGGTGGCCGCAGGTTGCCGACCCCTTCTCTTGAGGAAACGCATAATTGTAAATATCCAGACGTGACAGACGTCTAGGGACAGAAGGATTGAAGTGATTTGAAGTATTTGAGAAATTGTTGTGGAAGGAATGTAGCTGGAGACAACGCTTCGACGGGGGAGCACTTGTCTTCGTCAGTGCAGCAACTATACCTTCCTTAGGAGCGTGTTCTTGTGAGGTCGTCGCTGCTGTGGGAAGAGTTACGAGGAAGAGGAATGGAACGTTCTCGTGCATAAGGGGCAGGATCTTTCTGCTTGTCGTTATATCGCCTTTAATGTTCCCGAGCGCTATGGATCGATGGGTAATTGATGCGGGACGAAGGGAGCGCATAACAGTATTGATCAGCGTGGTGAGCGAAAGGTAGAGAGCCGCTGCCAGCTATCCGTTGAGCGGCGTGCAGTTCACCCACGTACAATGAAGTACCAGAGATCTCGATGGGTATCGACAACAAGCCCTCGCGCAGGTATACGTAGCCAGCTCTGCCGCCCTGTTTCGGACGCTGCGAGCAGCACAGCAGCGTTGGCGCCTAGCTCCTTCGACGCCGACGAACACGTCTGGACTCTGGTGTCAGTAGCACTGGCTCTGTGCTCGGGCAGCACTTGTACCAACTGCGTTGCTTATTGTTCTGAAAGAAAGCGTAATTACGGAAATGCGTGGTTCGTGCGAGAGCCGCGTGCGTGCCTTCTTAAAACACGAAAGCGTTTCTTGGCTAGGTTGCGAAAGCGCGCACCCAGCTGGCGTCCCGCGAAAGCCGTGTACGGAAGGAGGTGCCAACTGCTACTGGAACCAAATGCAGCCGCGGCCGCACCTCTTCACTAGGTTGGCGAAAGCGCGCACACAGTCGGCACGCGCTCCACTATGCCGCGGCAACCGCCTGCAGCCACGGAGAGGGGAATCCCCGCAGCAGACCTTCCTGCACCCTTCGGTAAACAACCAAAAGAAACGCTTTCGCGCGACAAATTCTTTTCCTACGTTCGTGCTTGATGGATTAAAAAAAATCAGTCGATTCATGAGGCAGTAATTTCCTTAATCGACCCCATTCGATGATTACATGAAATAGTGTGGCAGGGCTTCTAAAAAAATGTTTATCTGAAACAAACAATGTGCACTTTCAACGGTGCAATATTTAATGCGTGGCAGCGACGTGTTGCGCACATTAGCGGTGAATGTGAGGTAAATGCAGTGACAGCACTTTCAATTACTTCCATAATTACCCTAAACTGCGATTATAGGCCACCCCAGCTGCCCAGCCACAATAGGGAACACTACCCTGCGCTATGTAACAGTGCTGAAAAAAGAATAGGCTTCACAAAAACTCATGTATGTTTTTGGTTAATTCCGGTGTACAGTGAACACTGCATATCAAGGAAATTGGGCTAAGATGTTTCAATACTCCTGGCGAGGGCCCAACTTCCCTTCGGTAGTTTAGGCTCATGTTGCAGCATGAATTTCACAGAAGTGTTATACAGTGATGATGCAATATTATAGAATGTTACGCAATGTGTCAGTTATGCAACATATATGAAGTCACTACATCGGATGAAATCATCGCAACGCAACAATAGCAAATACAAAATGAATTATATCTCGACCAGTCACATATACATAACAGTATAGTTTAAGACATATGCTATTAATAACTGGTAAAAATATATTTGACATAAAAATTATAACAAGATTACTTAAGAAGGCAAGACAAGATGATTGCGTTCTTATACATTTCAGCTATTAGCAAACTGTTTAGATCATTTTAAGGAAGGTTACTGTTTGAATATTCCCTCATTTGAAATCAATTTGTTGTTGAGCATTGAAGGTACGAGGTACGATAACCGAACATTTTTGAAGACCATAATTTGTTCCTAGTGTATCAAAGTCTTAGCGTTTATGTCGAAAGTCGTAAGGTGCGCTAATATGTAGATACCGTTGTTCAAAGCTTTTTTTTATCATTTCTGGCAAGTTTGTGTTTTTGACATTCCTTATGCTATATCACGAATTAAAATAGGCGGCAGGTTTAGGCAAATAGGAGGGTGCTTCATTGCCCAATTGTGCTGTGCTATCCTACTCTGTGAACTGCAATTAGTTTAAAAGGAAATTTGATGAGGTAGTTTACGGATCCGTAGCAGGCAGTGCCAAATAGATGAGGGCAGGGGACGGATGTTTTGTGATATCCCTGTCCTAATAAATTTCGCGCTGTCCGGACGCCAGGGAAATATGCGGTTGCTGTCGAGGTTTGAGGCCACGGCGATGTACCTAGCGAAGAAAACTATCCAAGCCGATGCTGCAGTAACCAAGCTTGTTCTGCGTAGCTGCTGTTAATGCGAAACATTAAAAGAAGCGTCCGTGTTAACGTGTTGCCCTTTTTCATTCATATTTCTGTCTACGATATTAGTCATGTGAGAGGATGAGCATAATATGCTCTGCTTGAAAAAATACGCCTTAAGATGTCGCTTGAGCCATTCAAGTCTGCGGCCTCCCGTACTCCGTGAAAACTGATGCGAATTGTTATTTCGAAGTTCTGAAGTTTCACATGCGAAAAGCACGACCTAGGCCATGGAGCCCGCCGTATTGGGAAATCCTGTCTGTGTTTCTTTAGCGATGTACACCAGCGTTTTGCATATTGGCTCCATCAAAATGCGGCCAACAACAGAAGCCAGGACATCGCTCACGGCAGCGCAGTGCTGTGGGCACTAAACCAGGCCTAACACTTCGTGAGAAAAATATATATCTGCTTATTATAACGTTCCTTAAATTCGTCAGAGGACAGCAAGAGTTTGCACCAACTAATCAGTGAAGTTGCCTGCGTACTAAAGGGAAGATGATGCACAAATTAAGCATGTGGTTTTGTTCTCATGTATCTTCTGCTGCGGAACGCGGAAAATGTTGTTTGGCAAGTAAGAACGCCGAAAAAAAGTCTATAGATATAATTATATTTGAACGGAGAAAACATTTTCAGCTCCAACTACATATATGTGCGTGTCGCCCGTTTATTCGCGATGGTATTTCGCGTATTCAACTTCTCGCTGTGCTCAATGTAGCATGGAATTGATGAAGCATCACTGCAACGCAGTAGTACAATGAGACGGTGTTGTCATTGCCTCCAAAGTTGGTCGAGCGTCGTTATTATTTTTTTCTTTTTTGCAGCCAAGCGGTTTTGCCAACTCTGCTGCGAATCATCCGCAAGAAGCTCGGAAAACGCTTGTAAGTCGCATTATTCCTTGCTCAGCTATGGATACAAGAATAGAAGCACCTTGATTAGCTTACAAATATGTGCTAGTTCTTTGTGTATTCGCTGCATCTAGTTAAAAAGAAAGAACCTCGGAGTGCGCTTGCATGTTTCTGCTCTTTCCGCGTGCCCATCTAAATTGTATTCAGAAACGTGGTATTCAACAGTGGGGCTTCGATATATGTATATATAACAGTTTTGCACTCATGTCGATGTCAGCCTTGCTAAACAGAGCCGATCTTCCAACCTTGACCTAGAGGGATCGCACTGTATACGATTAAAATTTCTGTTTCAACTAATCGAGGGACACTACAGGAAACATATTTCTCAGCAGATTTCCTTTTCAATAGGTGATGCTACAAGGCAAATGCATTCACTAACAATTCACTAGTTGCAATGACTGCTTTGACAGATTTTACTCGGCTTTTCCGAGGGCCGTAGCTGAATGGAATGAACTGTCGAAGAATGTGGTGCTGCAGCCTTCCCCGAACTTGTTTGTCCGTTAGTGTGTAATTATTCGTGTTTGTCATCGTTTTGTTACTGTTGTACTTGAACTTGAGGCACCTTTTTTATTTCGTGATGTATGTATTATCTTCTTACAAGTACTCACGTGCTATTTTTTTTATTTTCGTCTGCCATACTCGTTACATCATGAAGTCGTATCCCTATTCTGCGAAAATCCCATAACGGGATTGTAATATCTGCAAATAAATAAATACACAAATAAATACGCGCAGCAAGGAGACTCGAGACCTTGTAATGTTCATCGTGGTCGTCATGTTCGCCCTCATCTACCTGATCATCTCGTCCAAGCTCATCCTGGATCGCATCGAGCTGCCGGGTGAGACTTGGCAATGAACATGTAGCCAGCGCTGTTGCCGTCGCTTTGGAAGATAAGTTTTATTAATAGCAGTCATGTACATGGCAGCTGACAACGAATGTATTTTACTACATCAGGCAGTTAATAGCTATGCATGAGGCTATTTGTGTAAGGTCCTCTCCCGAACGTCAAGACAACGCAAAAAGAAATATCTTAATCATTGTTTTCAAACCGCACACTTGTCACGCTGATGATGTGTATTTATTACACTATACCTTGATTCATTTTTGTGAAAAAGAGAGAAGGTTACGTTTTTCGTTGCCTAAATATTTAATGTGGTCAAATATATTAGAAGTTAGAACTAAAAAGATATCGAGTCTCGTCATTTATTATTGAAAAAAAGTGGTCAAGTACATGACCGAGAGGCCGATCGAGCAAGTAACAGTGTATATTTTTCACCTCCGTGCGAAAGATTGAAACGTTAATGTAAGATAGCATTAGTCTTTTGCTGAGCAAAATTGTTTCAGTGGATCTTAATTAGGCAGTGTAAAAAAGCGTGAAGCCTCGAATTCCATTGTGGAAAATAAATCTGATACTTCTAGAGGGAGAGCAGGGCAAGCAATATTGCGCCTCCACGTCTTCTACGACCAATCCTTCAAGGACCTCGTTTGAATTTTCAAAAAAAAAAAAAAAAGCTATATTGTGAGAGTTTCCATATAATTGACGAAATAGGTCTATCGTGTTTCATTACAAGCAGCATTAGAAAAAATGTACCAGGAAATTAGTCCTTCGTAATTAAAACAAAAACAAAAAAATACTCTTAAATGACGAAATATCAAATGCTTACGATATACGAGAGCAGTAAAACGGTGCATACAGCAAAAATTAACAGTAAGAACCTGCGCAACAAAAACGAAAATGTACTAGGCGCAAGATTAAGGGGTAACACAGCAGCGTGTATTATACAGGGTGTCCCATTTATCACGCAGCACGATTAAAAAAAGAGGAACGGCGTTACGCGAAGCAGACCTAGTGCATAATGTTCCCAGTATACTGTAGTAGCCGCTACTATTGTTTTCGTTAATGTGAATTAATTAATTAGGCCTAATTAATTTCGTAACTCCGAAAATACTCACCTAATTATCAAAGTGTCAATGAGGCAAATGTGGGCATGTTGAAATGACATCTATCTGTGCTACTTTCAACAACGTACTAATTGCGTGCTAATTTTTTCCTTTCGGATTAGATTGTTGCTTCATGCATGGCCTCCGAGGTCGCGCGCCGGCGCACAATCTCGGAGGCCATGCATGAAGCAACAATCTAATCCGAAAGGAAAAATTAGCACGCAATTAGTACGTTGTTGAAAGTAGCACAGATAGATGTCATTTCAACATGCCCACATTTGCCTCATTGACACTTTGATAATTAGGTGAGTATTTTCGGAGTTACGAAATTAATTAGGCCTAATTAATTAATTCACATTAACGAAAACAATAGTAGCGGCTACTACAGTATACTGGGAACATTATGCACTAGGTCTGCTTCGCGTAACGCCGTTCCTCTTTTTTTTAATCGTGCTGCGTGATAAATGGGACACCCTGTATAATGAACGGGGGCGCGAAATGTTCTTGTTCGCATGAAGAAAGAAAATAGGCGACACTGTCTGTTATGCATTCGCCTAAGATGGCTTGAAGGCGAAAGCCTTATTCTTGTGCTTCATCTTCTCTGTGGATTGTACTGATTGGCCCACCGCCCCCCGCAAAGCTTTGTGCACCTCACGTGGTTCTGCAGCGGTGCCTCCGAGATTGGTGCCTCTGAGATTTGCGACAACAAGAAGTTCTTCTGAGTTAAGAGCGGCACGATGTTTGGGAACAAGATAAATGAAGTTATGAGCTGGAAAGCTGTGTTCATTCTGCAAAAGTTCACAAAGACGTCCGAAATTTGCTCCAGTGGGGGGAAGTCTGCGAACTATGACTGCCGACGCCTTCACAAATCGCAAGGCAGGTTTCGTGCGCCCCTGCGGCTAGCGCTAGCAGTTCATTAAACTGAAGCGCAGCAGGATATCTGATGCAACAGAGCATGGCGTGCTTAACAGTCGGAATCTCTAGGGGTGTGCGAATATTCCAAAAATTTCGAATAACGAATCGAATAGCGCTGTATTCGATTCGGTACTCGAATGGAATAGTACATATTCGAAAGTATTCAAAATACCGAATAGTTTTCGAATAGTTTTCCAATAATCAGCACCGACGGAGAACCACATAGCAAACAAAGCCTTGGAACACCTAAAGGTTATTTTCTCTCCCTATTTCTTCTTGTCTCTTTCTTTCATTGCTTCTCTCTTTCTCATTCTTTCTATGCTATGCTTTACTCTCTCTCTCTTCCTTCTCCTCATATTCATCATCAGTGATCTGCACGCAGCCCGAGCTTTTACGAGACAACAGACACTATACTGATGACCGTATGAACGTTTCTTCTGAAAACTACACTCTTGCTCACTTCTTGCTATGCTGAAGCTGTATTACATTAATCAGCTTCTGTCTTCATCTTGAAATAACTGAAGGTGGGGACTACGACTGCTGGCAGCTTCATGACTAACAACAGATGCAAGTGTTGCGTTTGTGTAAATTGTTCTTGCAGATGTAGATTTAAATGACGATTGTTACATGCTTTCGGTGCGCAGGCCATGTTGTGATGACAGGTTGAATCTGATTCGTTACATCTTGAGCTGTATCCGCGGTGTTTGGTTGAAAAATCTTCACGTTTTGTGTCCCAATTTTATGTAATATCAGGGGACAAAAGTTTTCACATAGATAACGTTAGTGAATGCTATATTTGAACCCTACAGTTACAAAATATTATGAAGGCTCTAGTTCCCTGCTGTATACGAGCTTACCTTATATACTTTTCGTAATTGTGGTATTTTGAGTCGATTAAAGGCTAACTGTAATGTTCTTTGGCGAACGTTTGTCAATATTTGTTTCAAATAAAATTTTGGGGTGTTCTAGGACTGTTTTGAAAATGGTATACTTACTATTCGAAAACTATTCGAACAGTATTTCACTACTATTCGTATTTGATTCGGTTCCAAAATTCACTATTCGCACACCCCTAGGAATCTCTTAATAGTTTGACTTTTCTCACAATAACATGACTTTTCTCACAATAACAATAACAAATGAACTGTAAACTATGCCACAACAAGTTATTTTATTTGATCTTAAATTTATTGATACCCTCAAGAGCAAATGCATTGCAGAGGTGAGTGAGTAATCAAATAGAAGTAAAGGCAACAAGAAATGCAGAAAACAATAAATAAAGACACAAGTTCCTCGGCCCTACAGACTTTATATACAAACGGTGGTCGGGATATATGAAAATAATGCTATAATAAATACAGTAAAATATCGTTAATTTGGATCGCCGTTTATACGAAAAATCAGATAATTCTGACGTGGTTAATGGCCTCGGCAAGCATATGTGTTGTTTAATGGCCATCAAAGTCTCGTTGATTCAGGTCATATTTTGGAGAAATGCGGTTAATTTGGACGATTTTCGAAGCGCGCCAAGCGCGAAGGGCCGCCGATTTGCGACGCGAAAGGAGCGAAAACGACGTTCCCGAACAACCGAAACGGCCGTGGGCCTTCAGAAAGGCGTGGTCGCCGTCCACAATCTTGCCACAATCGCGTAGTTGGCAACCAAGGCGTCAGCAGTTGCAGCAAAATTGTTTAGTTTTCGATTTTACAAGGCGCACGCGAACTGCGTGGGCGCTATCGATAAACGAGTCGATAACGACTGGCTTCAAAGTTGTGGCAAGCAGTAGCTTCGTTCTCACCGCGTCCCTTTTGAACTTCGTAGTCGCCATCCATGATTGTGCTTGCGGTGCTCAGCAGTTTCGTGCCCTTAGTGACCATAATCGACAACATACTCTGCAGCACCAGGCACTTAGTAGCTTCGTTTTAACTCCGGGATATGCGCGCACGATGTCAAAAAACATAGTTGATTCCCCCGTCGCAGGAACCAACACGAAAGTGAGACGTGCCTTTACATGAGTAGTTGATTGTTTATAGCGTATTGATATATGACAGCTAGTACAATGTCTTTTGGTGTTTGGCAGATAGAGCACCGCTTGATGTAGACCCACCCACGTTGACGCCTAGCGGCGCATCTCCGTCCCGACGACTAACGCCCATGATCATAACTTAACCTTTGCGGTAGCTGAAGTTGTGAACATATACCTGGACAGCACATATGGTGAATCCTGCACAAAAATGGCAGCAATAAGCACATACTAAACACTGGAACTCGGTATGCACTCCTTCAAAGCGTCGTGAAACGCGAAGAGAAACGGAAGGCGCGTCGTGTGTTTCCTCTAGCCCGGCCGGGATTTTTTACAAGGCGACCGCGGAACGCGGTGACGCGTGGTGCGACAGCCATGCTTGCCAGGTGAGTGTCGGAAAGCTATATTATTTCGATAGCAATTATATGGACAGTCTCAACAATTTTTTGCCGTCGACGTTGCCGTTGCCGTCGCCGTCGGCGTCATGTCGCGTATAAAGTCCAAATTGATAAGATCCTCCAGTGAATCTTACGTTCTACCCGCGGGTAATAGCGCACGAGCGGGGGCGCTGAGCGCGGCTGAAGCAGAGATCAAACAAGCCGCCCATCTCCGTCGCTCTGAGTGCGCATGCGATAACATTACCCTGCTCGGGAGGAGTGCCGTCGAAGCAGATAGGAAACGCCCCGCCCGTCTTCAACGAGCATGAAAAGACGTGAGGGAGAGGGGGGGGCACTCGAGCGGTAACTGTGAACTTTGAATGTAATGGCGCGTTCGCCATCGCTGGCGCGCGCGCTATCTCGCTATCTCGGCAGCCATCAACTGGCGTCTTGTATACCCTTCTAGGTGCTGCGCTCTCAGCGTGAAGAGACTGTGTGAAAAGTGTCCTTGGAGCGACCGTATTCTCTTACAACAGCGTTTTGTAGAGTTGCGTGAGATCGGATCCTATACAGTTGGCTGCCAGCTTCACTTCGTATAATATTACAATTTGTTGCTTTCACATTCATTGCTTCACCCTTGCGGTGAAACTGCGACTTTTTAGAAATGTGAGACTTATTACTTTTGAAATATAGAATACTGGAAATACATAATGCACGAAGATGTGCTTTTACATAAGTTGGTGGTTATGCTACAAACTAATGTTCGTTAAATAAAAAAAATGATATTTAGTTATATAGACAGGGTACGTCTTTGTAAACAAGCAGACAACATATTCCGTCCGCATACTTCACGTATTTATGAAACAGCCTTTTTGTTGTGGATGTTATCATAATATATCATAATATGTGAGAATACTTACGGACTTTTATGAGTTGTAGAGCTTCGCGACTTCAGAAACAAATTAAACTTTGATTATGTTGTTAACTGCCTGATGTGATGCTTCGTACTTCGCAACACGTCAAACAGATTAGCAGTGAATATTACTGCTTTCTTGCTTTCTATTGTTTGCCATATTCTCTCAATTGTCGACTGAAAAAAACATTTGAATATTTTAAGCATGCTACGTGCGATGCCTAATAGACTTTTTATTCTCGGTAAAACTTTCAGATGACGAGAAGGGGTCGATTCAGAACGGGACTACAACAGGTACATGTTTTATAAGTTTTCGCATTGCTTTGTAGTGCACTCAACTGCGTCGAGTATGTCTGTCTCATTACACACTGCACTATGCTTTTGCCGTACATAGCATGGTCTTCTGCCTGCGGCACTCACAAGTACGCTTTCGTAGAGGTGTTGAAACGGCGTAACAACGTGAGTGACATCCAGGAAGTGCGCACAACCAATAGTGTTAAGGCAACTTAGACCCGAAATAACGTGTCAAAATGTGGCATAGCGTTAACACACACGGACAAGGAAAAGACAACAGGACAAGCGCTAACTTTCAACTGATAGTTTATCTTCAAAAGTAACAGTATAAATAGATCCGTACACCCACTCGATTACCCCGGCTTTTTACTTATCTCAGTACCAGACAGTGCGCTAAAAACTTAGACAGATTGGTACTTGTGTAAACAGTTCCGATGGAATGAAAAAGGTTGTCGTGCCGTACATTCACAACATGTCACACGCCCTAAAGAAAATTGGCCGGAAGGTTAAGGTAGATGTGCTTTTTTCCGCCCCGCAGAAACTAATGAGCATTTGCAAAGCCACAGACCCGTTAGCCTAGAGATGTGCAGAATGTGTGAAGAAACATCAGTCTCCATTTTTTCCATGTGTAAATGATGTAGTGTATCACTTCCCGTTTTCTTGTGGCAAGGTTTACATCGGCCAGTCGGGGAGGTGCCTGAATGATAGGCTAAGAGAACACAAACAGAAGTTGGGCCGATATCGAGATGGGCAAGCGTCGGTGCATTGTAATGAGTGTGGGTGTAAAGCTTTGTTCAAAGAGTGCACCATTGTTTATAGGAATGCCGATAAGACTGCGAGAAAGATTGTTGAAGCCGCCCTGATCGCTAGGGCCGGTGATAGTTGTGTCAGCTGCTCGTCGGGGGCGGTGACTGTAAATGAATTGGCCTTCCTTGACGCGGCAAGCTTTCATGTTCGATAATTGGATCTTTTGTGTACTGATCTATTTATACCGCCGCATGGTCTTGGTGTGTGAGCCGCGCGTGGAAGAGGACGAAGACGATCTGCCTGAGCCGCTTCTTGGCTAGTCAACCAAACGAGCCTGTGGCGGCCTCATGGTCGCGCAGCAGCAGACAGGCACCCTTTCCCATCTTCGCGGTGAAATGTTATCACGTTGCGTGCGGGAAAGGGAAGTGGTGTGAGGGTGCGCGACCGAGCCGTAGTGGCTGCATCAGTCGCTGAAATAAAAAGTTAGTTGTTGCTTGTCCTTCTGGGACGCACCACTCGCTTCTCTGTGCTGATTTCCAGCCGCGCTCGCGTCCCGCACAACATTGGTGACCCGGACGAGCAGCAAAAGCTATGAACACCCCTCAAGGCACCGACACACCGACACTCTCCAGCGTCGACGTCAAACTGCCTCCCTTTTGGACTGCGGATCCTGCACTGTGGTTCATTCAGGTAGAGTCACTATTTGCTGCACGTCGCATCACGGCAGATTCCACGAAATACCATTACGTGGTGAGCAGTCTGCCGCCATCAACCGCTACCGAAATTCGAGATCTGCTGCTTTCCCCACCAGAAGACAACGTCTACGAGGCGTTGAAGGCAACACTCATTCGCAGGGTCACGCCCCCCGAAATCCAACGGCTGCAACAGCTTATCCATGAAGCAAACCTTGGCGACAGAACACCAAGCCAGCTGCTGCGTCATATGCAGCAATTATTGGGCAACAAAGCGGATGGTCTTGACAGCCTGCTGCTCCGAGAAATATTTCTACGGAAAATTCCCCCAAACGTCAGAATGACCCTCAGTGCCTCAAACGAGAATGATCTACCCAAACTGGCCGAGTTAGCCGATAAGCTCATGGCGGTAGCTCCCACATCTGTCGCGGGCGTTACGAGTGAACCGCCTCTACATGAGCAGCTTCACGAGATGAAGAGCGAAATCTCGCGTCTCGTGGACTCCGTGGCCGCCCTCCACACAGCGTCACGGTCAACCGGTCCAAGTTATTCGCAGTCGCCCATGAAACGTCAAAAGCTATGTTGGTACCACCGCAAGTTCGGCAACGCTGCGCGCAAATGCGTACCACCCTGCGAGCTCTCGGGAAACACCATGGGCAGGCGCTGAGGGCGACCAGCGTTGCTGCCATGGAAGAACGTCGCTCATCAGTCTTCTTCCTAACTGACCTAAACAGCGGCTTCCGGTTCCTCGTCGACACAGGTGCCGAAGTGAGTGTACTCCCAGCATCGCCGCCGACCGGAAGCGCCCGAACACATCGCCTCTCCAAGCAGTCAATAACACGACCATTGCCACGTACGGCAACCGCTCCCTAACCGTCAGTTTGGGCCTGCAGAGAACGCTTCGATGGATCTTCATAGTAGCCGACGTGAAGTTCGCCATTCTTGGGGCGGATTTCTTGCGCCACTTCGGGCTGTTAGTCGACGTGCGTAACCGGAGGCTACAGGACCCGGTGTCACAAAGCGATGTAAAAGGCCAGCCTTCAAGACATGCGCCGCTCAGCCCTACGCTGATCAAGCCAGCGGGCCCTGCTCGTTTCACCTCCATACTGAGTGAATTTTCTGAGCTGACACACCAGCGTCAAGTGGGATCCCCAGTAAAGCACGATGTATTCCACCACATCACCACTACTGGGCCACCGGTTCACGCTCGACCACGTCGATTGTCGCCTGAAAAACTAGCAGTGGCACGGCAGGAATTTGACCACATGTTGGAGCTGGGCATTATCCAACCTTCTGCCAGTCCTTGGGCGTCTCCCCTTCAGATGGTTCCTAAGCGGTCATCGGATGACTGGCGCCCTTGCGGGGACTATAGAGCCCTTAACAGTGCCACAACGCCCGACAGGTACCCCGTGCCACATATTCACGACATACTGGCAGGCCTGCATGGAGCCACAATTTTTTCAAAAATTGATCTCTTGCGGGCATACCACCAAATCCCTGTGTCACCGGAAGACGTCCCAAAGACTGCTATCACAACACCTTTTGGGTTATTCGAATTCCTGCGCATGCCCTTCGGCCTTTGCAATGCAGGCCAAACATTCCAAAGGTTTATTGACGGTGTTCTACGAGGCCTCAGTTTTTGCCACGCCTACCTGGACGACTTGCTTATCGCGAGCACCAGCCCAGAAGAACATGAAGAGCACCTGCGGATCGTTTTTCGGCGCCTATCTGAGCACGGCGTTATCGTCAACGCGGCCAAGAGTGAAGTCGGCGTGCCTGAGTTATCATTTCTGGGCCACATCATTTCGAACTCGGGGGTACGGCCACACCCATCTAAAGTGCAGGCCATACAAGATTTTCCACTACCAACCACGAAGCGTCAACTACGTGAATTTCTCGGATTGCTCAATTTCTACCGCCGGTTCGTGCCTAAATGCGCCCATATCATACAACCGCTTCACGGACTGCTGAAGGAAACGCAAGGAATCTTCAAACGACCTGCCTTGGTGTGAAGAAGCGAAAAAGGCTTTCAACCAAAGTAAGCAGGCCTTGGCAAATGCGACTCTCTTGGCATACCCACGGCCTGGAATTCCCCAGTGTTTAATGGTGGATGCCTCAGACATAGCTATCGGTGCCGTGTTGCAACAGCTGAGTGACGGTACTTGGAAACCAACTGCATTCTTCTCGAGGAAGCTGACACCCACTGAGCGCCGCTACAGCACCTTCCGGGCGCGAACTACTAGCAGTCTACTCAAGTATACGCAACTTCCGGCATTTCTTGGAAGGCGTCGAGTTCTTCATCTTAACCGACCATAAGCCTTTGACCTATGCTCTTCGCTCTATGCGTTCGGACGGTGGCACGCACACGGCCCGAGAACTTCGCCAACTGGCATACATCTCCGAGTTCACGACAGACATCCACCACGTAAAAGGGAGTGACAACGTCGTTGCCGACGCCCTATCGCGGAGCGCTATAAATGCCATCAACGATCTAGGAGGAGTTAACTTCGACGCGCTGGCGGCAGCCCAAAAGGACGACGAAGAGCTAAAAAGCCTGCTAACAACAAAAACAGCTCTCAAGCTACAGTGGATGCAGATTCCGGGATCAGGTGACCAGATTTGCTGCGACACCTCCACAGGCAAGCCACGGCCATTCGTACCTGCCAATTTACGTCGCCGCATTTTTCTTTCTGTTCACAAGTTGTCGCATCCTGGAATCAAAGCTACGCAAAAGATGCTCACAACAAGGTTCATCTGGCCAGGCATCAATCGAGACGTGCGTTGCTGGGCAAGAGCAAGAGCGGGCCAAAGTTCATCGACATACTGTGACCCCGCTGGCAGAGGTTGCGCCTCCAGACGCACGCTTCGACCACGTGCACCTCGACATTGTCGGACCTCTGCCGCCTTGCCAGGAGCATGCCTATTTGCTGACGTGCATAGACAGATTCACGCGCTGGGCAGAGGCCATACCTGTAAAGGATATCACTGCTGACACGGTTGCCCGCGCCTTCCTGCATCACTGGGGTTGCTCGTTTCGGTGCACCATCCATAATTACAACGGACCGTGGAAGGCAGTTCGAATCATCACTGTTTGCCAGCATTACACGTTTTATTGGTGCTTCTCGCATTCGAACAACAGCCTACCACCCAGATCAGCAACGGCATGGTGGAGCGTTTCCACCGCCAGCTCAAGTCTGCGCTCGCCGCAGCGGAAGAACACAGCTGGATGGAGGCACTGCCACTCATTCTCTTAGGAATCCGGACAGCTGTCAAGGCAGACATTGGTTTCAGCTCGGCCGAACTGGTCTACGGAATGACACTGCGCCTTCCAGGAGAATTTTTTACGGGCAGTCCACAAGACGGTTGTACAGCCACCGCAGCCTACGCACTTAGGCTCCGAGACATAATGACAAAACTTCGAACTACGCCGCCGCGACGGGCAGCGCCACGCGCGGTGCACATACCATAAGAACTTGCTTCGTGCACACACGTGTTTGTGCGCCATGACGCAGTTCATCGGCCACTTCCAACCACCCTACGACGGACCTTTCAGAGTGCTACGTCGAGGTGAAAAGCAGTTCACTATCGACGTGCGTGGTCGTCACGAAGTGGTCTCACTCGATCGATTGAAACCAGCGCACGTTGAAGATGCAGACACCATTTCACACGTGCCGTCATCTGTGACACCACCCTCCAAGGCGGTGCTCGTTCAAACACGCCAAGTCACAAAGACTCGCAGTGGACGGGTCTCCAAGGCGCCCCGTCGTATGGACTTGTGAACTATGTGAATAGCCCTATGAACGTTCGCTGACTCACTAGGAGGGGGAAGTGATGTGGCGGCCTCTTGGTCGCGCAGCAGCAGACAGACACCCTTTCCCATCTTCGCGGTGAAATGTTATCACGTTGCGTGCGGGAAAGGGAAGTGGTGTGAGGGTGCGCGACCGAGCCGCAGTGGCTGCATCAGTCGCTGAAATAAAAGTTAGTTGTTGTTTGTCCTTCTGGGACGCACCACTCGCTTCTCTGTGCTGATTTCCAGCCGCGCTCGCGTCCCGCACAACAAGCCCAATAAAGCAAGGTTGTCGTCAGAAACGTGACAAGATTGGTGGAGGAGCTGGGTATAAGGACTCACGACCCACCCCATGTACAAAACCCTGGCCGGAACACAAGCCCTATGCCCATGAACACCACAGCTCACAGAGCAAGCCGCCGCCAAGGAGGCCTACCGCCAGAGACACCGGCACAGCCTACTGACACAGCGACTATGACTTCCTCACAAGCTGCCATGCAAGCTCCTAACCCTTCTAAGCCGATCTACTGCACCGTTCAGAACCAGCTGATGCCTAGTCCCTTTCACGGAGAGCAGTATGAAGATGTTGATGACTGGCTGAGTGAGTTTGAACGTGTCGCAGCGATCAATTACTGGGATGACGCCACAAAGCCCCGGAACGCATACATTTGCTTAAAGGACGGCGCCCGAACGTGGTTTCTGAATAGAGATGTTGGCTTCACATCCTGGCGCGAGTTCCAGCATTGCCTTCTGAAGACCTACAGGAGCCCCGACCGCCGCGAACGGGCTGAGCGCGTGCTGCAATCACGCGTCCAGATGCCGAATGAGAACGTAACCGATGTACGAAGAGGACATGACACGGCTTTTCAAGCGAGCGGATCCTGCTATGGCAGAAGAAAAAAAATCTGCACCACCTTATGCGTGATGTAAAGGAACCACTTTTTGCTGGTTTGGTGCGCAGTCCTCCCAAGAGTGTAGCCGAGTTTCTTACGGAAGCGGCAACGATGGAGCAAGTACTGCACCGGCGGGCAAGACAAACCGAGATCGGTTCCGTCACCAGTGTCATCCGTGACGAGGTCCAGCAGGTGCTGCACACCCATCGTTTTCAACCAATGTCTGTCGATGCGGAAACGGCTCGTGTCTACTGATAGCCGACGCCGTACGTACGCGGAAGCCTTGCGAACTGTCACGCCTCTTTCTAGCCCAGCAGTCCCGATCCAGACAATGATGCCGCCAGTGGCGATTCAGTCAGCACACGCTGGTTTGGACTTCGATGGTCTCCGAGCACTCACGCGCAAGTCTGACCTCTGGCGTACGTCGGACAGACGACCCCTCTGCTACCATTGCGGTGAAGCCTGTCACATTTACCGCGAATCTCCATGCCGACAACTTTGACTGCGCGGTTTCCTCATTAATTCGCCGCGTCCCCAAGTTGGTCAAAGGCCAAGGAAAATCGAAGAGTATCTCGCCCAGCAGCGTGTATCCTTTACACGACGTCAATCGCGGTCACCATGCCCGCGGAGACCCGCAGCCATTGGGCCACGTTTTGAAGAGACGGAACGGGGACGCTTCCCAAGCCCTCGTCGGGCAAACTAAAGGCAGCGGCTTTCGGGAGCGAGGTCGCTGGGACTCCAAGTGCGGAAGACCTCCCATCGACGCTTGCACGCAACGCCCAAGACATGTCATCAGAGTTTGAGTGCAGTGCCGGAGAAACGCCGACATCTACATCAGAACACAGTGACCGAGTATCACTCGACACTGTGTTCGCAGTCCTCCCAAGAGTGTAGCCGAGTTTCTTACGGAAGCGGCAACGATGGAGCAAGCACTGCACCGGCGGGCAAGACAAACCGAGACAAGCCGTTTCCGCATCGACAGACATTGGTTGAAAAAGATGGGTGTGCAGCACCTGCAGCGGGGCACGACACCGCTGAAGGGATGGGACGCTTACCGCTGCTGTATTTCCAGGTTACGTTCCTCGGTGCTTTGTCGTCGTGGGTTCTCGAACCGTGGCCGTGCAGTCTTGGCCATGAAGTTCCGCTCCCGCTCCTGGACGTGCAAGGATGGCCAGGGCTGTTTCTTTCGGCTGCTGGCGGTGTGAGACACGGTTCTTTCACGGACACCATCACTGGACATGACGCAGGATTTAGCGGCAAGCCAGGCACCACCTCGGTTACGTTCCTCATTGCCCTGCCTTGAAGGGTTCTCCAACCTTGGCCGCGCTGCCTTGATCAGGCAGTTCCGTTTCCGAAAGTGCAAAGATGGTCAAGTTTGGTTTCCTCGGCTACTGACGGCTGGCAACATGGTTCATTCCCAGACGCCCTCGCAAGCTATTACGTGGGATATATAAGCCGGCCTAGCACTAGTTCGGTTGGGCACGACACCGCTGAAGGGATGGGACGCTTACCGCTGCTGTATTTCCAGGTTGGTTACTTCAAAGATGCTTCCTGTTTAAAAAGTAGCCATTATTGCCTTGTTGCGGTGTCGTGCCCTACTGACCTGCGTGATAAGATGTTTCGTACATTGCTTTTTCTTTCATGCCTGCGCCGGAAGTTTGCATCGTTGTTATTGTTGCTTTCAGGTGATATTGAATCAAATCCCGGCCCTAGCGTCGAGGAAACACTCGCAATTGTTCTTGAAACAGTGCTTAAGCTTGAAGCGGGTCAGAATACGATAATTGGTGAAATTAAGGGGCTAAAAGAAAAGCAGGATGCTACTGATAAAGCAATGAAAAGCTTGACCGATAGAGTGGTCACTCTGGAAAATAAGCTTGTTTCTAATGCCCCCCCCTTCATCCAACTTTGCTGATGGTGCTTTTGGTTCTATTTCTGATCAACTTCAAGCAGTAGTGTCAAGGTGTGATGAAGCTGAAAACAGAATGCGACGGTGCAATTTGTTGTTCTTTGGAATTCCCGATGAGGATAAAGAAAGCTGGGAAACTTCTGAAGGTAAAATTATCGCTGTATGTTCAGATAAGTTAGCGATTACCACTACTAGTTCTCAGTTTGAACGTGTTCACCGGCTGGGTAAATTTGCTTCAAACAAATGTAGGCCGGATAATTGCCAAGCTTACGTTTTTTAAGGACAAGCAGGCAATCCTAGCCTGTGCAAATCGGCTGAAAAATACTGGCATCTCTATTAGAGAAGATTTTTCGCAAGCTACACGACAAGCGCGTAGGAAACTGCTTCAGTTTGCTAGGGAACGTAATTGTCCTTTCAAGCTGAATGTCGACAAACTTCGTATCGACAATACTACATATATCTATGATTCTTGTTCTAACACCGTAGTAACTGCTAGATAGCTAGTTGCCGATGTACGCAGTGCTAATGTTCAGCGGCCACCTACTGCATGCGCTCCTTCACTTTCAGTATCATTTACGAATATTCGCAGTTTGTTACCGAAACGTGTCTTGCTTGATTCGTATCTTGATGACAGTAAATCAGATGTTGTGTTGCTAACCGAGACTTGGCTACACGATGACGTATGCGACTCTGAGCTCTGTCATACTTCAAATCAGTATTCCATTTACCGCCATGACCGGGCACACAAAAAAAGGTGGCGGCGTGCTGTTCGCCATCAAACGAACTATACCTTCCTTTCTTGTTGACACTGACACTACCCTTGATATAGTCTGGGTCGCTTGTCCTACCTTATCTGGAAAATTATTGATGGGTGTAAGCTATCGCCCACCTGCTTCTGGCCGCCTTTTCGTATCTGACCTTCACAAACGTATTTCCAGGGCTCTCGACCTGTTTCCAACTAGAAAAATTTACTTATTTGGCGATTTTAACTTTTCCTGATATCAATTGGTCCCGAATGTCTTCTTCGAGCAGTGCGTCAAGTGAATTCATCGAGCTATGTTCTGACTTCAATTTCACCCAACTTGTTTCAGAGCCCACTCGCGATACTAATATTTTAGATCTTATTCTGACAACTGAGCCACATACCATAGGCCCCGTTATGCAATTAGACGGCTTTAGCGATCACAACCTTCTGCAGTTTTCAATTAATATTCCACTAAAATTTCCGGGTGTTCAGCGTAAGGTAATCAGGTATTATAGCACGGCAAATTACGGATCAAATGAACGCTGAACTGGATGTTTTCCTACACAATACATTTCTTCCCTCATTCACCAGCAGGTCTGTTCAAGATAACTGGAATTACTTTAGAAATATTATGGCGCTCCTCATAGATAAATATGTGCCACTAATTAACGATCTCTAATGACAAATCCAACCCATGGTTTAATAAATCGCTTAGATCGCTACGAAATAAAAAGAAAAGGTTATATGCCTCTGCTAAAAGGTTATCATCTCCTAAGTCATGGTCTAAATATAAAGAGTGCTTAAAATCTTACTGCCTTGCGATTAGTGAAGCGAAAAAGAAATATTTTGCCGCCGACCTGTCTTCACTTTTGCGCACTAACCCTAAAAAGTTTTGGCGTGCCATTTCGCCTGACCGTGCCAGTGACACTATTACATTGCATAATGCTGATAATGTTCCTGTCTCCGCATCTGAGTGTGCTTCAACCTTCAATTCGTTTTTTTTTGCTCGGTTTTTACTAATGAAGACTTTTCTTCGGTTCCCTGTGTCTCTGATTCTGACTACTGCTTCATGTCTCCTATCACTGTTACTGTTGAAGGCATATGTAAACTTATACGCGGTCTGAAGGTGTCTACATCGTGTGGTGTTGACAATATCAATTCTAAGGTCCTTAAAAACACATCCGCTTCCTCCAGTCAGATTTTATGCTACATTTTTCAACAGTCTTTATGTACTGGTGAACTTCCCACTGACTGGAAGTTAGCAAAGCTTTCCGCCACTCCTTTTTTCCAGACGCAATAGAAATGTGGAATAGCTTACCTGATCTGGTTGTTCAACAAACAACGTCAGTCAGTTTTAAAGATGCGTTAGACAGCTTTCTCTGCATTGATAAGCGCTAACTTCTGGTACCAGCACTTGTTTCTCGATTTTAATCGGTATAGTCACTGTTGTTTGTTCTTTATTTTCCTGATGCCGATTATTCATCTGTTATTCCTATGTGCTATTGAATGTTGCTTTCTTGTGTGAATATTATGTATTATGCGACACCCTCATTGTAATGACCCTAAGCACGGGGTTGACAGTATCAAATAAATAAAATAAAAAAATAAATAAAGATGGTAACAAACAGTCACCCGGTAACTACCGCCCCATTTCGCTAACATGCATCTGTTGCAAGCTGCTTGAACACATCATCGCCTCCCATATATACAGCCATCTTGAGTCAAACAATTTCTTCTTTTTAAATCAGCACGGTTTTCGGAAAGCTCTATCTTGCGATACTCAACTATTAGAATTTACGTCTGATTTACATAACGGCATGAATAATAACAAAATTATTGACGGCATCTTTCTAGACTGTGAAGGCCTTTGACAGAGTTGCCCACTGTCGCTTAATAGCTAAACTATCTGCACTTAGACTCGACTCATCAACATTATCTTGGCTTCGCAATTTTTTATCCAATCGACAGCAGTTCACTTTCGTCAATAACTTTAGGTCGCCTACTTCATTTGTCACATCAGGTGTGCCCCAGGGTAGTGTACTAGGCCCTCTTCTTTTTCTAATTTATATTAATGATCTGCCTTGTAACATTTCTTCCTCAATTCGTCTTTTTGCGGATGACTGCGTAGTCTATAGAACTAATAACTGTGAAGAAGACCACGTAAATTTACAAACGGACCTTGACGTAATAAATCAGTGGTGTGACCGTTGGCAAATGACGCTTAACACATCTAAGTGCTGCATTCTTTCTTTCACCCGTAGGAAATCCGTTTTTAACTTTCCTTATTCCATCTGTTCAGATAAAATTCCCCGTTCATCTACTTACAAATATCTTGGTGTTCATCTTTGTACTAATCTTGCCTGGTGTACTCACATCGAGAAGATATGCGCGAAAGCAAACAGAACTTTGGGATTCTTGCGCCGAAATCTGCACCATTCCCCATCTACCATTCGGCAACAGGCCTATCAAACGTTTGTACGCCCTCAGTTGGAATACGCTTCATTCGATCTGGTCTCCTCATCAACAATACCTAATTGATAAACTGGAATCCATCCAAAATCGTGCATTCCCGCTTCATAACTTCAAAGTATAGTCGCTATTCCAGCGTCACCCAAATCAAACGCGATATTTCCCTTACTAGCTTGGATTTACGCCGCTCTGTCACCCTTCTTTGCCTCTTCCATAAGTACCATTGCAACTCGTGGACCGGTCGTCTCTCGCTTGAAATTCCTTCGCGTACATCTAGTCGACTTCATAATCATCTCAGTTTCAGACGCATTTTTGGCCACACTCAGTCATTCAATAATTCTGCATTGCCACGCGCCATAGCACTGTGGAATAAACTTCCAGATCAAATCGTCTTTTTAAGAGATCCTGCCAAGCTTCGTGAGCAATTACAAGTTTATATGTTCCCTTGATTTTGTATAATGCTGTTCTTTTTTTTTCCATTTTGTATTTTACTGCATTTGCTTACATTCTTTGTTCTTTTCCCTTCCATTGTACAATGCTCATTGTTTCTTCTTTAATGTAGTTTCTTCTTATGCTTCATTTAGTGTGATTTTTTCTGTAACCCCCCACTACTCAATGCTCCTCTGGAGCCTGTAGGGTAACATGAATAAATAAATAAATAAACACGTGTGCTGATTGATGGTCTTCAGGTCAGTGCCTTAGTGGACACTGGCGCAGACTATTCGACTATTAGCGGAAAACTAGCGGCAGATCTCAAGAAAGTGATGACACCGTGGAATCGAACGCGTATTAGAACAGCTGCAGGACACTTTGTAACACCGCTGGGCCGCTGCACTGCAAGAGTGAAAATCCGGGCGTCAACGTTTGTAGTCACCTGCCTCGTTCTTCGCGACTGTTCTCGTCAGCTCATTCTCGTCATGGACTTCCTTCGAGAATACGGTGCGATCATAAATTTCCACGAGCGCATCGTGACCTTCACGACTCAACGCGCAACAGATCGAGACGCTGGTAACTGTCGTATATCTGCGCTGCGTGTTGCTCGACAGTGTGACGCTGCCGCCTCGAGCGACTGTTTCCATGGAAATCACTTGCGAAGACCTCCAGACGGTGACGTGGTCGCCGAAAGCGACTTATCGCTTCTGCTGCTCCAAGGTGTATGCGCAGCCCGGAGTGTTGTGCGTGTCCGTGACGGACAGTCACATATATTTGTCACGAATTTCAACTACGAACACCGGCATCTTTTTCGCGGGACCACCGTCGCCTTTGGAGACCTTGTTGCCGACGTCACGGAGTGGAAATGAGTGATGGTGAGAAATTTCTTGACGACATCGGCGTTAATTCGACGCTGTCAGACGAGAGGAAGGCTGCACTTCATGACAAGGGAATTTCTCTCTTGCTTCGCCTCTTCTTCTCAAGTCCGTCAAACACCCCTCACGAAACACCGAACTATTACCGACGATGACGTCCGCCCTATCCGGCAGCTGTCTTACCGCGTTTCTGCCAAAGAACGTGAGGCTATTCAGACGCAGGTAAAGGAGATGCTCGACGATGGGGTTCTTCAACCATCCAGCAGCCCGTGGTCCTCGCCAGTCGTTCTAAGTGAAGAAGAAAGACGGAACGCTAAGATTCTGTATTGACTACAGGAAGCTAAATAGCGTCACAAAAAAAGACGTTCACCCGCTTCCACGGGTCGATGACTCTCTCGTAAGGTTACGAAACGCGCAGTATTTTTCGTCCATCGATCTAAAGAGTGGCTATTTGCAGATCGAGGTGGATGAACGAGACCGAGAAAAAACAGCGTTTGTAACTCCGAGTTCTTCCTTTCGGCCTCTGTTCTGACTCAGCCACTTTCCAGCGGATGATGGATGCCGTTCTCGCTGGCTTGAAGGCAAAGGTGCCTTGTTTACCTCGATGATGTGGTCATCTTGCTTCGAAGAACATTTGAAGCGCCTAAGAATGGTTCTGGAAGCCATTCGCTCAGCTGAACTAACGCTGAAACCCCCCATAATTCCATTTCGGCTATGAAGAGCTGAAATTTCTAGGACATGTCGCGAGTGCGGATGGAGTTCACCCTGATCCAGACAAAATAGCTGCCGTCGCCGCCTTCCCTGTTCCATCAGACAAAAGAGCAGTACGCCGTTTCCTCGGCTTGTGCGCCTATTATCGCCGATTCATTGCCAACTTCTCAAAGATAGCGAACCGCTCACGCGACTCACCTGAGATGACGTGCCCTTTACTTGGACCGCGCCAGCAGTACTACTGGCCCCGGCTATCGTCTAGCGTGCATCGCTATGTGAAAGGCTGCCGCGAGTGCCAGCGCCGCAAGACGCCGCCAGTGAAACCGACGGGTCTACACCAACCTATTGCACCACCGCGGACACCATTCGACCTCGTGGAAATGGACCTTCTCGGAACTTCCCCTTTGTCGTCCTCCGGAAGCAAATGGTTCATAGTCGCCACAGATTACCTGACTCGTTAGGCCGAGACAAAAGCGTTAGCCCGCGGCATGGCTTCCGAAGTCGCGAAGTTCTTCGTGCACCACGTCGTCCTACGGCATGGGGCTCCGTCATGTGTGATCACGGACAGAGGGACGTCATTTACCGCGCAAATTATGGAGGACATGTTCAAACTCAGCTGCACAAGTCATCGAAAAACGACATCTTACCTTCCACAAACATATGGACTGACAGAGAGACTCAACAAGATCGTAGCATACATGCTGTCAGTGTATGTGGACGTACACCACAAAATCTGGGATGAGATTCTTCTATACGTCACGTTTGCGTAACATGCGGCAACGCAAGACACAACGCGATTTCTGCATGCCTTTCCTCCTTGTTTACGGACGCAACGTGCAAACCCTCCTCGATGATATGCTTCCGTGCGATATTAGCGATGAACTTGCTCCAGACGCCGAACAATACACTCAATACGCCTAAGAAGCTCGGCAACTGGCTCGGATTAACAAGGCACCATCAAGATGCAGATGCACGACGTTACAGCCTCCACCGTCGAAACTTCTGAACCGTTATTTCGGACCCTACAAGGTTCTCAGACGTATGAGTGACCTTACCTACGAGGTATTTACGGACGGCGCAGTGTCTTCTCGTCGGCAACTAAGGCCCGAAACCGTGCACGTCGTACGGCTCAGGCCGTACTTCACCCTTGTGCTTTCGCGTTCACTCTTGTGTCACCATCGGCAGTGACTCTTTGTTGTTTTTGTTCTCCTGGGTTTTTGTGTATTTTCCTGTGTGCTCTAGGTGTAAGTGTAAGCACGCCCTCCTCATTTGCCCGCACGGGTACTGGTACTCACTCTCTCCGGTTCTCTGCGTCTGTATGTGTCTAATAATTTTTTCTTTTGTTTTAAAAGCATCGAGTCGATGCTTTCAAAGGGGGGGACTAATGCCGCATGGTCTTGGTGTGTGAGAGCCGCGTGTGGAAGTGGACGAAAGATCTGCCTGAGCCACTTCTTCGCTAGTCAACCCAACGAGCCCAGTAAAGCAAGGTTGTCGTCAGAAACGTGACAATACTGTAACTTTTGAAAATAAACAATCAGTTGAAAGTTAGCGCTTGTCCTGTTGTCTCTTCCTCGTCCGTATGTGTTAGCGCTATGCCACATTTTGACGCATATAACCAACTAGCAAAAAAGCTCTGTTGAAGAAATAAGCGTGTTTATCATTCATCATTGAGGTACTAATTAAATTGACCTATCGAAAATATTGTTTCTGCATATTTATGACTTCTTACGTGTGCTAAGTTTATACGGTAATGCAACAGATTTTGGTCAGCCGCGGTAGGATGAGTGGCTACGGGGCTCGGCTGCTGTTCCCCAACGTCGCGGGTTCGATCCCGGCCGCGGTGGTCGCATTTCGGTGGAGGCGAAATGTTTGAGGCCCGTGTTCTGTGCGATGTCAGTGCACGTTAACGAACACCAGATGGTCGAAATTTCCGAAGCCCTCCACTATGGCATCCCTCATAATCATATCTTGGTTTTGGGACGAAAAACCGCAGATATCATTATTAAAAACGCGACAGATTTTGTACTTCGCTTTACATCAGGGAACGTGCAAGGTATTTTTGCAAATAGCTCGAGAATCATTCCAGGTAGGGCCAGCTACTTTAACTATACAGCGTATACTTGGAGATAGCGGCACCTTCACTCAAGGGACAGTGACTAAAGTCCCCGTGCTTTGCAGAATAAAGCTGGAGCTTTAAAACAATCGTGCGTTGTTGAATGCGTTTATATACTGTCTGGCGTACGCAGGGCAGGAGTCTATATACTAAACGATATCCTAAGCTATTCGTGTTTCCGAGTGGCAGCGGCTGCTTTAAGGCGGGAAGCTGACAAGGAACACAGTCTATTTCTATTGATAGTATGCGTTTAGCGGTGAGCCCGTGACACGTTTATTAGAGAATTGGCAAAGGCAAAGCGACCAGATGCCAAGCGGAGCAAGCGCGAGCATCAACAACAGTCCTTGTTCTCTTCTATTGCCGGCGCTCCTGCCTGTGCCCTATATCTATGCTACAAATCACTCCCCCAAAGAAAAGGAGCCATCCTGGCGACCTATGGAACGGGTACGACGGGTGGGTCGTAGTGCGGCTTCAATCGATCCACATGAACAGTCTCGCGGCCGCGACGGCGTCGGTCCGTCGATGGTTGAACTGGCTCAACAATATAGTTGACCGGGATGGCTTGACGTAGGACTCGGTAGGGGCCTTCGTATTTGGGCAGTAGCTTTGTGGAAAGGCCAGAAGCAGATGAGGGAACGCGGAGCCATACCAACGTTGCAGGCGAATATGACTGGTGAGGCAGGTTTTCGTCGTGACGGTCCTTCTGGCGCGCTTGATCTTGTGCGGTTAAGGAACGTGCGAGTTTCCTGTATTCATCGGCGTACGTCGCGACTTCAGATAGAGTTGTGGATTCTGAAGCGTCCGAGCGATACAAAAGTATGGTATCCTTAAATGAGGAAGTTTCGCGCCCGTAGAAAAGGAAGAACGGAGAGAATCCTGTCGTAGACTGAGTGGAGTTATTGCAAGCGTAAGTAACAAAGGGTAGTATGCGGTCCCAGTTGGTGTGGCCAGCGGACACGTACACGGACAGAATGTCACCCAGAGTGCGGTTAAAGCGCTCTGTCATTCCGTTCGTTTGCGGATGGTACGCGCTGGTTGTCCGATGCACAACATTGCATTCACGAAGAAGGGCTTCTACGGCTTCGCAGAGGAACGTACGTCCGCAGTCGCTGAATAGCTCACGAGGCGCGCCGTGGCGAAGAACAAGTTTGTGAAGCATAAATAAGCCAACTTCACGTGATGTGGCCTCTGGCAGCCGCAGTTTCAGCACAGCGTGTCAATGGCGACAATCACCCAGCGGTTCCCGTCAGGTGTGTAGGGAAGGAGACCGTACATGTTTATTCCGATGCGGTCGAAAGGCCGGAAGGGGCAAGGCAACGGCTGTAGTGGTCCATAGACTATGTGCGGTGGGCTCTTCCGGCGTTGACATTTGGGACACGAACGTACGTACTGTCGGACAAAGCGGTACATTCCACGCGAGTAGTACCGCAGCCGGAGGCGTGCATACGTTTTATTACACCGGCGTGGCCGCATTGGGGATCCGCGTGAAAGGAAGCGCGATATCGACACGTTGATGGCGAGGAATCATTAGCAATTATTTGTGGCCGTCAGAAAGGTAGTTGCGACGGTACAGGAGTCCATCGCGGATGGTGAAATGTCGAGCTGTGCGTCGCAGTGAACGAGGGGTGGTACGTGGGGATGGCTGAGACAGGAACTCCATTATAGAGACTATCGAAGCGTCTTGGCGCTGCTCAGAAGGCATCTCAGCGTATGCAAGTGCCGCAGCATCGTAGCTGGAAACAGACGCAGTTACATATCATGGGGAAGTGGAGAGTGGGAGAGAGCGTCGGCATCTGAATATCTGCGGCTTGACCTGTAGACGACACGGATATAGCCTTGGAGAAGTAATGCCCAACGAGCTAGACGACCAGATGTGTCTTTTAGTGACGATAACCAGCAGAGGGCGTGGTGATCAGTCACGACATCAAATGGGCGGCCATATACGTGAGGTCGAAATTTTGTGATTGTCCCAAACGATGGCTAGACATTCTTTTTCTGTGACTGAATAATTCTCTTCAGCTTTGGTAAGAGTGCGACTGGCATAAGAAACGACGTAGTCGTCGAAGCCAGACTTGCGTTGAGCAAGAATAGCTCCAAGGCCGACTCCACTAGCGTCCGTGTGGAATTCGGTAGGGGCATCTGGGTCAAAGTGACGAAGAATCGATGGAGATGTCAGCAGATGACGTAGTTTCGCGAATGCGTCGCCGCAAGCGGAAGACCAACGCCGAAATGCCTTGGCTGTCAGCAAGTAGACGTGTTAAAGGGGCCATTACGGATGCTAAATTACGGATGAATCGATGAAAATATGAACATAGGCCTATAGAGCTCCGGAGTTCTTTTAGTGTCGATGGCTTGAGAAACTCAGCGACGGCGCGGAGTTTCGCAGGGTCGGGTAAGACACCGTCCTTGCTGACAACATGCCCTAATATGGTGAGCTTCCGGGCGGCAAAATGACACTTCTTCGAATTCAGTTGTAGCGCAGCATGTGTGAGGCATTCCAGGACACTTGCGAGGCGCAGAAGATGGGTATCGAAATCTTTTGAAAAAACGACGACGTCGTCTAGATAGCAAAGGCATGTCTGCCACTTGAGACCTCGAAGTATGTTGTCCATCAGACGCTCGAAGGTGGCAGGGGCGTTGCAAAGGCCGAACGGCATCACGTTGAACTCGTCCAAGCCGTCCGGGGTTACAAACGCAGTCTTGGGGCGGTCAGCTTCATCCATGGGTACCTTCCAGTACCCCGATCGAAGATCCAGCGAGGAAAAGAACTCTGCCCCTTGCAAACAGTCGAGAGCGCCGTCGATTCTGGGGAGCGGATAAACATCTTTGCGCGTGATCTTGTTAAGGCGCCTGTAGTCAACACATAATCGGATGCTACCGTCCTTCTTTTTGAGGAGTACCACCGGAGAGGCCCACGGACTGTTGGACGGCTGTATGACGCCATGATTGAGCATATCAGTCACTTGGTCGTCAATAACTCGTTGTTGAGCGTGAGAGACCCGCTATGGACGCTGACGCAATGGTGCATGGGTGCCGGTGTCAATACGATGACGATTGCAGATGTTCGACCCAAGTTGGTTCGCCTGTAGTCGAAAGACGTCCGGAAGCGGTTGAGAAGGGTCAAGAGCTGGGTTTGTTGAGCAACAGCAAGGTCTGAATCAAGTGATGGAAGGAAAGCGTCTAGGGAAGATGTGGACGTGGGAACGGGAGTAACGCTGGCTATCTGAAGGCTTGTCGCGCGATCGGGCAGTTGACTGGCTCAAACACAATCGATGTCCTCAAGTCGGCCTAGACAGTCTCCGCGGAATAATGTGGCAAGTACTGAAAGCAGATTCGTGGCATAAATGGTCGCGCAAGAGTTTTCGATCGTGAGAAGAGCAAAAGGTAGAAGGAAGTTTTTTCGAGAAGCAAGGTCTTATGACGGTGTGAACAAGGCGTTTGAAAAAGGGGCATGATCGCAGGGGATCGGCACAAGAACAGAAGACATATGTGGGATGTCCGTGTCCGTGGCGACGACGACACGAGAAAAAGAAGACCTGTGAGAATCGTCGTCGGAGATCGCTGATAACGCTAGTTCGGCACGGGCACAATAAACAACGGCATGATGTGTGAAAAGGAAGTCCCAGCCCAATATGACGTCGTACGAGCATTGTGGAAAGACGACAAATTTGACCACGTACAGAACGTCCTGGATGAGTAGCCGAGCCGTGCACGTCATAGAAGGGTTTACGTGATGCGCGGATGCCGTACGCAGGGAGACGCCATAAAGCGGAATCGTAACTTTTTTTTTAACTTGCGGCACATTGCTTCACTCAATGCCGACACAGCAGCTCCAGTATAGACTAATGCTTGAACGGCAACACCTTCAATAAACACAGTTATTTCATTAGTAGGTAGAGAACGAGGCCTTGTAGAGTTCGACAGCGGCGCAGTGTTTGCCTCCGGAACTGCGATGGTCAGTTTTCCGTTTGGGCACGTGGTGCACGAGGCAGCATCGGCGAAGGCGAACGTCAGCGCAGGGGGGGGGGGGGGGTTCGACGTGGGTTGAAGGCGCGGCGGCTCGACGAAGTGTTGTCCGAAGTAGCATGGGGAAGCATCGTCTGTGGTGGTTCTGTGCGGGCGTAGCTGTAGCTTTCATCAGCGGCACCTGGACGAAGGACACGCCGGCGACAGAACCGCTCGACATGGCCGGTTAGACAGCAGTAGTAACAGATGGGTCTGTTATCAGATGTGCGCCAAGGGTTATTGGGAAGCGTTGAAGGACGGCGATAAAGGGGAACGTGCGGGCCTGCCGGCGCGCGCGTTGCGTAGAAGGCGTTTGTTTGCTGAGCAGAGTCGGCGACGTGTGGCAGCGCATGTGCCTGCCTTCGCGCGACGTCAGCGTAGGTCAGGGGAGCGGACACAGGCGGTGGCTGGTACGTGGACGGAAGTGCCTCGAAGACTTGCTCTTCGATGGTTTGTCGCAGCGACAAGGTGAGCCCATGAGTATTGCTTGGGAGGAAGGGCGGAAGAGACGACTGGCGTGCCACTTCCTCTCGGATGAATTGCTAGATTTGCTGCGTCAACAGCGCCGGTTCCGGAGAAATGGTGCCAACAGTCAATGCTGACGTGCTGGTCGTGTCGAAATATGGTGTCGCGTTGAAATGCACTGCTTTCGCAACTCGTCGTATACGACGAGTTGCGAAAGCAGTCGCAGACGTTATTCAGTGCGCGGAGCTTGCGCACTGTCGGTCGGCCAAATACGTCCGCGACGGTAGTTTTGAAAGTGGCCCAATTAGTAATCTCAGCTTCGTGGTTGTTGAACGAGAGTTCCGCTACTCCTCTGAGGTAAAAGTGGACGCGGCCAAGTTTGTCGTTATCGTCCCACTTCTTATTGACGCTTACTCGTTCTTACGAAGAGAGCCAGTCCTCGACATCCTGCTAATCGGTACCGCTGAAGATGACTGGGTCTCGCTCTCTTGGGACGCCGGGACAGCGGGCAGGTGGGGATGTGGGAGCAGTCTGCTGTGCGACATCGGTGGGCATTGTTGATAACGAAGGTAGAGTCCGGTTGCGTAGTTCCAGGATTGGAAAGGGAACCAGCACTCTCCACCACTTGATAGTATGCGTTTAGCGGTGAGCCCGTGAGACGTTTATTAGAGAATTGGCAGAGGTAAAGCGACCAGGTGTCAAGCGGAGCAAGCGCGAGCAGCAACAGAAGCCCTCATTCTCTTCTTTCGCCGGCGCTCCTGACTGTGCCATATATTCATGCTACACTATAATTAACTTGTTAAGTAGGTAGTGACACGTTGATCAACCGGAACAAGAAATGAACGGCAAGGTTAAATTCTGCGTTTGGCACCGGAACCTGACTACCGGCACGTCAATGCGACATCACAAACTTTAGGATCTGTATGCTTGCACGGTTGGGCTGTTGTATGTGAAAAATGTTGACGCTCCCTAAGAGTAGCATCTGCTTCTTTTGAACACATTACATCTCTCCCCCCCTCTCGCCTTATCCCAGCCTAGAAAAGGTTAACTAGCGGGCGGGGCTGACGCCGTGAGGATCTGTGAAGTCATAGCGAGCTGCTGCGAGAGCCTCAAGCCAACGTTGCTACGGATCTTTCCTGGCTTACTGAGCTGCTTGTGAAAGCATAGAAGCGATGTAGGGGTACTTGAACGGAGAATTTGCTAATAGAAGTGAACTAATTTAATTTTTCTTTTGCTGTGTAATAATAATGTCCGGGGTTTTTTCGAGCCAAAACCACGGCATGAATATGAGACACGCTATAGATATCCGGGGATTTACGAGCCAAAACCATGTTACGATTTTGATGCACGCCATAGAGGAGGGCTTTCGAACACCCTGGGTTCATTAACGTGCACCGAAATCTAAGTACACAGGCCTCTTGAAGTTTCGCCTCCATCGAAATTGGTGACCGCGCGGGAGTGACCTAACCCGCGATTTTGGGTCAGCAGCCGTGTCTGTTCACTGTGCCAGTTCAGATCCGCATTAATGGCCATAGGAAACAGCATACATGTGTAGCTTCAAGCATGCTGCATTCCAAATAAATCGTGTATAACATCAGAAATAATCAATACACCAGGTTTTCTGAGTGGGCGTGGTCTGCTAGCTTCAATATGGAGACTACAGGAGCTAGTAAATACGCCAATTCTCGAAGGCCGCGGGAAGCAATGTCGTGTGGTTCTCTTCTACTTCCAGAGTCCTCTGTGCTCGTCATCACATATCCACCGGAATGCATTGAGCCTAACCACACTATCATATGTCTTCCCGAAGGTAGGCAGCTCTTTGTTTATTGACTTCTAATCACACTTTTGCCTAAATAGCAAAGAGCTAAAATTTTTAATTAGTCACTTTGTGTTATAGACATACACTGGTGAGACATTCAGTGCAAAGGAACTGGTAGTGAATGAACCATTCAATTAAGCAATCGTTCATTCATACATACATGGCCTAATACGGGACAGTGCGCTAAAATTAGTGTGGTCATACTGACGTGCACAGATCGAGCCTTGGTCACATTATGAATGTGAAATCTTTGGAGATCATTCCTTCTTTTAGTGATCATTAGGTAGAGAAAAAGGCCTGGGGTGCGGCCTCACTGGCGACCACAGCCGGTAATGCACTCCCTCACCGGAGCAGGATTGGCCACTCTGGTGCAGTACTTGGCCACTCTCTCCCACATGATGACCGGGTTGATTGGCGGAAGATGGGAGAGGCATTTGCCCTGCAGTGGGCGTAGTCAGGCTGATGATGATGATGAAGTACAGCTGTAAGGTTTTGAAACATTGTAGCTGAAGTGCCTCCCCAGACTTAGAGTTGTTTTAAGTGTTCCCGTCACTGCAACAGGAACGTATGATTTTTTGTCACCGACTTCACGTCTGTGAATCAGTTTTTGATGGCACTGGAAGAATATGTAGAAACTGAATAGCGTGAATGTGCATTTCGATGTGGTCAAGGATCGCGTGTTCGAAGATTTGCTACAATGTATTTGTATGTCTTGGTGGCTTCTGGTAATATACAATATATTTATGACATATTTCCGTTCTCTTGTGATGATGTGCAAGTATTAAGAATTCTGAACATTGCTAGTACATGACCCTCGTATTGTAGTACTGTATATGATTGGTCGTGCAATAAATAAATAAATAAATACAATGCATAGAGAAGAAGTATAGCATGACGCTGTTGAGGGACCTGATGTTGCTGATCACAAAAATGTACACCTTTATCGTAGAGCAAAATCCACCAAGGTCGGGCAGGCCGCCGTCTTACAGTCTGCCTCAAAGAAAACTACACCGTTTTCAAGAGCACTACAATGTGGTCGAACACTAGATTTTGCCACTGCGACGTCTTGTTTAATCGGACCAAAGTTCTTATCCTAAATAAAAACCAAATAGACCGTGAGATATCGGAGGCTTATGATATGCAGAAAGATTTTGCTCAGGCTTCGGTACAACGTCTATCACCTTTTATAAGAAGTCCAATTTATGATTGTCATCATAGAACCGATGCACCCTGCTTACCTGGAATGCAACATGTGTCTTTGTGCAGTGCGATATAGCATGAGGTTGTCAGCCAGCACACGTGTTGTCTAAATCAATGGGTCTTTGCCGCCTCGAACCTTTAATTCAGATATATCGTACCAACTCGGACCTACAAATTGTAGGTTGCTGATCCAGTCGCAATAAACTTTGAGCCACGTAAACAAATAACTACTTTTTCAGGTAGTGTAGATGCAGTTTAGCATCCATATTCAGTTTTAATTCTTCAACACGAATGAATTCCTTATAAAGGAGCTCTTAATAACTATAGACAACGCCTGCGAAGCGCTCAAAGAATGTCGGAAACAGCGTATTGAGATTTGCGTGATATTTACTAATAAAACGGTGGTACACGCGTTGTCTGCCAAGATGCTATATTAAGAGTGCTAATATAAAGTTAGACATGTACCAGTTTTGTATGAATTTCGCCATCGTTACAGCAGCCTAGTTTAGAAACACGAAAGTCGTTTTAACAGCGACTATCCTGCAGCCACCCGAAAAGCCCGAAACCGACGGGCGCGTCTCTACGATTCGACCTCGAATGGGTCCGCAGCACGTGGCCGACTGGCTCGAAGGCGGAACGGGAGGCGTGGGCGGCGTTTTTTAAAGACGATAGTCTTTCTTGGGATACCTAAACGGAGAAATTTTGGTCTGTCTGTCTGTCTGTTTGTCTGTTTGTCGGCACGTCACACGATTGAGGTAGTTGGCCAAACTTTAACCCCCTGCCTTACGACCTCCAATCATGACCAAGAAGCATGTGTTCATACGGGTGAGCGTGGGCAATTAAAAATCAAATATTACGCATACCTGAGGCACAACATCAATACCTTAGTACTATTCACAGTGTTCCTTTAAAACAAAATCTATAGATACGTAATTATAAAGATCCTAGTGTTTATTACGCGGCGCTGCTGTGTACAAAACAAGTCTCCGCCCAGTGATTTAACTTCGACGCTGTGGCTGGCTGTGGTGCTGCCACCTGGCAGCAGCATTGTTCAACACAAGCCGATGTTCCCCGGTAGCGCTGTAGATGGCGTCCTCTTCTGTTTTATCAATGCCAGCCAGATGCGGCTGATTCATCGTAGAAGAGCGCTGTCTCAGGCAAGGCAAAACATATATGGCCGCTTGATGAAATACGACCCACTCTACAAGAAATGATCAGAGAACGCAGAGAAAAGACCGACGACCAAATTTCAGCGGAGAAACGCCGGCGTCCGTCTAAGCGCGCCCGGAAAACGTCCGAAAAACGAGCCCAGCGGCTAGCCCGGCTATTAAATTGTGGTACTCATGCCGCTCATGCAGTGCAGTCGGCACAAGACTATCGTCTTTCGACGACATTTGCAGCGAAGCACGCAGATACGCGGCCAATTTTTTTATTTGATTGTTTTTGCATGGCCCAGGTGTGAACCTATAAATATCTTATATTTTAGCTAACGCTTTGATTGGTCTGTCCTTAACTCTCAAGATGAGTGCTAAACTTGCGAATATTGAAGCGCACTAGAGTACGAGCATCGCACTTAGGAAGCTGTCTTTAAGGTAAAGACTGAGCGCATATGTCTAACTCTGGTTCGAGCAGCGGAACGGAAAACTAGGGACAAAGATAAGATAATTACTGGAGTTAGCTGCCTCATGGGTCACTGTCGCGTTTCTTGTAGCTCTTCCTCAAAATGGCTTACGCATTTCCCAACCTTATTGATCCAGCTGAGCTTGCACATTAGGGTTTAGCAACATCAACAAGAGTATAAATTGTCTTCATTTAAACCTGCGATCTGGAAGGAACAAATATGACGAAATTGAGTGTTGTTTTAGTGATGTGCGTTTTCCAGTTCATGTTCTTATGTTTATGGAATCCTGGTTTCGTAGTGATGTGGAAGCTTTGTGTATGCCAGCGTATGATTGTCACTGTCTCACCCGAGATAGTAAGTGAGGGGGGCGGAGTGTGCATACAAGCTTTCCCGTTATTAAAAACTATCCACAAAAAAACAGCAGAGTGCTTTGTAAAACATAGCCAATCTTCAAAACAAACGCACTTGTATGCAACACACAACACCCGTAATGCAGAGCAGTGGGAAGTAGCACGATATCGTACGATGGGAAGCAAATGCTCTCTTACTAGCTACCGTCACTGTTAAACCGGTTACAAGAAAAGATGGCGTTGAAATTTCAAACTTAACCTTCAAGGAGCTTCGTGATATGTTTATATTAAATAGCCCACAACATTGTTCTTATTATTACTCTTTTGTTCTATGTTCGCGATAGTTTATATATGTTGCCTTATTTCACCATTGTCACTTTTTTACGCAATGCTGTTTCACCTAGCTAGCTAAAACATTTCACATAAAAGTTTCCTGTTATATCGCCATATCAATTTTCAACAATCTTCCAACAGCGTGTGCCATTAAGTATTGTGTACCTCGTTGTTTATTCTGTTTCTTTTTCTTATTATTTTTGTCCTGCGAACTGTCTGCTACTGCCATTCTCAGGGGGCTGTCACCTCGTCAAGCTGCTCATTGCAGTAGCTTCTTGTGGGGGCTCCTCTTTTTTCTTTGAAAGACAAATAAATAAACATTGAGACATTGAAACAAAGACATCGCTGACAGACAACGACGTCCATGTCGCTCTTCTTTTTGTCCCTCGTTTTAGTAGGCTGCAACAGGGGCTCGTTGGTACGTCTTCATGTTATAATGCGCTGCCAGGTATGAAACGGACCGAAAAAAAAAGAACAAAAACGAGAAACAACACACGGTGTTACTTGAAGAAAAGCCAGCAAAAGGACGGGATACAACTAAGAGGCAGACGTATACACCGCTGGTGTATGTATTCCAGCGGTGTATGCGTCTGCCTTTTTCTTGTGTCCCGTCCTTTTGCTGGCTTTTCTTCAAGTAACATGGAACCAACTGGCCCAGATATCAACTCTTCAACACGGGGTGATGCGCAAACTAACAACTACTTTATTTCGAGAATGGATTCGTCTTTAGTTCCTGCTGCTCGAACCAGTGTTAGCTCTGAGCCAACTAGCTCCGGTGAATACCGTTTCGCGTATGTCTGCCCCCCCTTCCCATTGCCAAAAACATCAACGGGAGCCACGAATTCATCTGGTAAGGATCCTCAATTGGTGCAAATAAAGACGCAGCCGTACATGAATTATTTATTGGAGGGTTTTCATATTAGAAAACTGTTGGTGAACTATATCAGCGACAAGTCAGTTGCCTTCCTTTCATCGGAGTGTCGTTTGATTGAAAGTGGGATGCCGGTATTTCAGTACGCTCGAACAGTCGAAAGTTCTTCCTCTTTCCTTCTTTGTCAATTTGCGCTAAGTTGTATATTTATGGCACGTAAGACACAATGAGCCGACTGGCCAATTAACAAGTGCTTCTAAGCGACGATATCGACTGCTCATCTCCTGAACTGCCTATGTAGCTCAGTACATGGACCAACACCTGACGAAAGATACGCTTTGCACGGACCCGTACGGCTCCATCTGCAACCAGAACTACTTCCATAGCGGCGAAAACCGGCTCGTCAGCCTCTGGCCGTACCGCTACGCCAACCTGCAGTTCATCTACGAAGCCTTCAAATCTATCATAAAATGTACGTGTTGAACGGTTTTGGTCGCTGCAACCACATTAACATTTGATCGCGTGCGACATCTAAACGCGAGAGCGTTAAAGAGCCGGTGTTGTAGAAATTCAGCTGTTGGGGTTGTTGGTCGTTAGCGACGAACCAATGTGGTCTGTGAGCGCAAAATCTCGATGAGTGCAAATAGTAAAAAGGATGATTCCGAGGCGGAATAGGAACCAGGCCTTGTACGGAGCAAGCAGGCGTTCTATCAGAAGAGCCATGCCAGGGCTTAAAACTGTTTCGGAGAAAAACCTCACACGCACGTCTTACAGTGCCAGGAGTCGCGTCAACACATGTGGAAGAAGCGTACCATCGCAACAGGTTCCACATCATGTCAATTTAGCAATGAGTGAGTGTTTTAAGGGCCTACCCATTAGAAAGCGCTAAGGCACAACTGACGGCGGATCTGCCTCCGTCCCAAGCAAGCAATGTACGCAGTTGAGCGTTCCAACTTTCATTGCAGTATACTGTGGCAATTTAAGCACTTCGCGCTCTGTTAACTGTTATGAATTTATTCAAATAATGAATTATCTGCTTTAATTCTTCCCAATATGAAAGGAAATATAGCAGGAAAGTGCTCAACCTGGAGCAAAGCTGTTTTATCTGGTGGCCAAGTTGTAAGAAAAAAAAAATGGCGCTGAGCTTAAAAATTAAAATAGTCACACTGCATCTGCACCTTCGCACGTCTGTCAGTAATTATGCGGGTAGATATGAATGCTTCAAAAAGTTACAATATCTGGGGTACAAACCACCATATCATTATGAGGGACGCCGTAGTGGAGGGCTCGGGAAATTTCGACCATCTGGTGTTCTTTAACGTGCACTGACATCGCACGGTACACGGACCTCTACTATTTCGCCTTCACCAAAATGCGACCGCCGCGGCCCGGAATCGAACACGCGACCTTCGGGTCAGCAGCCGAGCACCGTAGTCACTGATCCACTGTGGCGGACAATGCTCCGAAGACTGTCCTGAGATTTGGAGGTAGACGGAGACGTGGCGGAGCTTGAGCGGATCGTCCCAATGGTTAGCACGCTCTGTCGTATTGGTCAAGTCAATTAATCCTGCACATATTCTCTGCGAAATACAGCGAACAGCTGGCGATCGCGATGGGGCCGCTGACGAGCAAAGGTGAGGGTGGTGTGGCAGCCGGAGCAGAGGTAGTATAGATGAAGAAGTGCCTGAAGGTTCGACCTGTTGCACGGTGGTGGACTACTGGCACAAACTGCGATCTGAGCAAAGCTCTAAGGGGTAAAGCGTGCAAGTAGACGACGGCGAACAAGGGAGCAAGCTCCGCTACTTGTGACGTAGCGATTAATACGCCCTTGTGTGATGCCTGGTGCGATTCGACACTTCTGCCACCCAATATTATATGTGGTGACAAGGCTGTTCGCCCTACATGGCGCCTCATGGCGCCTTTAAAGGTTTTTTCCCCCGAAGCAATGGCAAGCACTGACGTGGCTCTGTGGTTGAACATTAAAGTTTCACGCAGAATGTTTGGGTACGACTCTGGCTTGAACCTTTGATTTTTATTCTTGGTATCCATCATGATATTTCGCTTACGAAAGCGCCGCCGACGCCGACTCTGGTATTTCTGCGATGCGGGTTGTCGCATTAATGCGGCGGCCATCAATTCCTAGCCTGTCTTTCCGTACCTTGAATACGTACCAATGTGCTCGGCTTTCTGTAGTTCTAAAATTATTAATGCTTGGCGTTGTGGTGGAAATAAATTCTGCGATACAAAGAATATTTGAAATGGCCGAACGTGTTGTAAGGAGTGTAACGCGGTTAAAGTCGCAGCGTCCCTCGTGGATTCGGCTAAGGCGACTCGACGGTGAATGTCATCTTCTGTTTCTTCTCGGCCGATGTATCAGTCGTTCCCCGCCAAACCGCGAAAGCTTACTGCACATAGCATAGTTTTGCACTGCCTCCAAGATCGGAGGCATTGCTTCTGCACCTCACCTGGCTTTGCACTGCCTCCGTGATCGGTCCACCTTTGACCAAGTGACGATGTCATGTGATGACGTCACAAATTTTGGCTATCTGTGACGTCATTATGAAGTCCTCGCGTGATGATGATTTTTTGCATCCCTCATGTTGACGCGGCCGACGTCGACGGTCACTTTTCACGTTTGATGAGGCATCTCAGGCTTTCGCCTTAATAAACTAAGTTATTGTTCTTCAGGGGATTTCAAGAACTTCAAGGCTCCGGTGAAACCGGCCGAAGAAACAGCCATGTACAAGGCGCTGTACTTCCTTAAGAACTGCACCAACAGTAAGTGAAACTTTTGCGCCTAATTGACTTGATTATTGAAATTGAGTCTTCTGCGTGTAGCAAGTGGTCCCTAAGTGAATGACGTGTAACTTCCTGGAAAGGCTGTGGAGTTTGCCTTGAGTTGCTCCGTCGGGGATTGGTTACACTTCCCGAGGGAAGCAACTGTTACGTGTGGAGATCAGAGGCGTAGGCCGAAATTTTTTCAGGGCGGGGGTGGAGGGGGGGGGGGAAGCTAGCACCTGGATCTGAAATGGGGGCTGGGTAGGCAGATGTGCTCCAGTGTCATTTTGGGCTTTCTATGCCATGGCAAAAAAAAAATTATTTGGAGGGGGGGGGGGGCGGGGGGGGGGGAGAAGGGGGAGGGGGGCACGGGCCGGGTGTGCCACCCCCTGGCTACGCCACTGGTGGAGATCCATCCATCCATCCATTCCTCCTTCTGTCCATCCGTCCGTCCGTCCGTCCGTCGAACGAAACGCGGTATATCCTCGTGGGAGACAACATTGGCGTAAACAACTTCCAACAATCCTTGCGTTGTTGCTGGTTTCAGCGAGAATCTCCTTACTGCTTACTTCGCACGCGGCCACTTCCGCCACCATGCACTTTACTTTTGTTGGCAGCGAGGGTTAGGTTAGGCTTAGGCGACAAAACTGCGATTTGCCCCGTTTCCCTCGCTCGGACCGTTAGCTGGCGATATACTACCACGCAATTAAGCACGTACACATTCTGCTTGTCGGATTCGTACTTCAGACTGTAAAAGAAAATTACTCCCAGGTGGGAGGAAAAGGGGGGTAGAGGTTACTTCTTTAGAGGAGTAACTGACCTGCCACTCCCATTGCTCCAAATCGGGGTTAACTGCGACGGGACGAACCGTTACTCCACCGCTCGCGGTTACTCCTCAAGGAGCAACAGTTACTCTTTGCGCAAAAGAAAAATCAGCTCTTGGTAGACTTAACCAGCTTTTGAAATTTGAGCAGGCATTTTGATTATATGTACAATCGATATACAAGTATCACATTCAGAAATAAATTTCAGAAAATCCACAGAAAACACACGGGATTCGAACTCACGACCAATAAGTCAGCATGCGCGTACCCCCCGCCCTCAAAAGTTTTCGGAACACAAAATATCCGAAAATGATATATTCCCGCTTTGTCTTTGAACATAGCCTCCAGATGTTCCATCTTGTAGTAGTCCTTGCGACCTACGCAGCTACCTGCTAGATTAGTTGCGCCGTGCACTAACAGAGCAGAAATTCGCATTTTCAGTGCAGCCCGCGTTCCGTAAACTTGTGGGAGCGGCTTACACTAAACACTGCACCACACCACGCTGTGCCACCGTCTGGAAGGAAACTGGTTTATGTAGGCACCGATGGGTCGTTTGCACACGGCGCGAACATTTCGGCAGTTACACCAAAAAAAAAAAAAAAAAAAAAAGGGGGCGCTTCGCTCTCTTGGGAAGGAAAGTGCCCTCCCCCCCCTTTTTTTTTCTTTTTTTGTTTTGTTCATGACACGGAAAAAAGGGCGCTTTCCTCCCAAGCGAGCAAAGCGCCCTTCTTGCCGTGTAGTGTGCAAACCTTTGCACACAGTTTGTCCCTTGAAGGGGGGGGGGGGGGGCGGAAGCTCCCTTTTCGGGGTAACTGTGCAGTTACTTCGGAAAACTTTCTAGAGTGTAGCGACCCCCCCCTGTTCGGAGTAATTTTTACTCCGGACCTCCGGAGCAAAGTTCTTACTCCGGCTGGCCGGAGCGATTGCGTGGCAATTGCGTCCCCCGAAGGGTCAATTATACTTCGAGATTAATGTCTCAGACACCACTCATACCATCAAAATAATTTTTTTCACCAAAATGAGTACGTATATGCGTTCTAAAAGTCTGTGCCAAACACATTTCCTTAGCCCAATTCGCTAAATTTATAACGAATTAACGCTGATTTCAGTTATTCCTGTTTTATAATTCAGTTTACATGATAAATCAAAATAATTTATACGTAATGAGAGGCCTCGACCTGGCGTTTATTAATATGCAAAGCGACAAATATTACCGTTTATGTATACTGACCAGACCAAAATATCTTTTAACCAATTAGGTTTACTTATAAACATTAATAACCTTTTATCGAATCAACCCACAACTATGATGTTTTCTATTAATGCATATCTACAGAGAGTCAATCAGCGCTCCAAATATTACAGTGGTGTGCTTAAAATTACCGAAGTTATTCATATTAAGAAAGAAAAACGCGTGTTCCAAACAACGCATTTTCAAAATTTCCGCTGAATTTTTTACTGCGATGTTGCAAAGCTAGCTTAGTCTTGATAACCTACTCGGTTATCAACACAAAATTACTCAATTTTAGCACTTTTTGAAAAGAATAACAAAGAATTCAAGAAGAGCTCACTCACCAGTTTTGCGCCGCACCAGCGACCGCCGGATCGTTCGCCACTCGCGAGATCACAATGTGTCGTTCGTTGCACGGAACCATCACACGATTAAGGTTCCCACAACTCCCTTCTGTCGATGACAACCTTCGCTGACGCTTGTAGTCGCTTGTGATGTCCATAAGGTGCACAGAACGATTTCCTTTTCCCGAACGCGGGCGAAGGGTTCGCGCAATCCTCGCTGCACTTCGATTCGGGTGGCTTGGCCTGCGACATGTTCGTTTGTGGGGCCGGCCGCCCGGCGAGGCTGCCTACGTCACTTCTAGCAAGTTTTAGCAAGTTAAGTTCCTCCTTTCACGGTCGTTGTCCTTTTTGCTAGTGAAGGCGTCCCAACACCACAAAAGCTTTTTCAAACGTTATTGCGGGGTTGTCCAGCCTCATTGTTGCCTCTCAGCCTATACGCATTGTGAACGAGACGCCTGTCGTGCGGGGCGACACTTTGTCACTGAAAAGGAGGAGCTGTACCGCACTGCGCCGGAGTATTTGTGAAGCATCCTCCGGAGCATAAGTGATGCGCCGGAGCACTTACGGAGCATCCACCGGAGAAAAATCAGGGAACTCGTCCCGCTTCCCTCCGTCCATCGCCCACCGAAGTAAAAGGGTGGAAAAGGAATGTATATGCTCCGGAGCATTCCGGTTTGAGTGAGGCTACCGTAGCTGAGCGGGAGCATCATCCCCCGAAACCTCACGGCTGGGTATATTTTCGTTTACAGTGCAGTGGCAATGAAATAGCGTGAAGAAAAAAATTCAGCGACGATTGCAGTACTGCCTAAGGCGAATTCTGGGGGGCAGTTGTTTAGGTGTGTTGATTTTGTGATAAGTTGGGCAAACGCGCACGCGTCAAGGCGTCAAGGCGCGAGTGGGAGTATAGAATGCTCCGTTTTCACGTCAACGTAGCGTGGTAAACGTGGCGTTCCCACCTTCCGCCGCCACTGGCTGACGCGAGCGCTGCGCCGGACTATAAAGGGCCTTGTACGTTCCACACACGAAGTGTCCCTTCGACCAACGCACGTCTTCTTCTCCCAAGCCTCGCAGGTCAACCCACTTTCTCATGGTCCGTGCACCAGAGACATGCGTTGCGCTGTCACAAGAAGCGCAAGCAGGCAGACGCTAATTGCAGACGCTAACACAGCGGCTCCCTGGCTCTCATGGTGGAAAACTCCTCGGAGCAGTCTCTCTTTCGCTCTCTTTCCTCCTCGTTCGCTCTATCGGTTACGCCGACAACGGCGACGCCGCTCAACGTATGAACGCGCCCCTAAGAGCTGCACTCTAAACGTGTGGTTGTGGGAAATTTTGCCACAAAGATACGACAGCTTGGCTTAGAAGGCGATTATACGGGAATTTATGTCAAATGATGTCCATGGTGTTGAATCGAAGGCGCTGTTGTCGCGCTTCGGCCAATGATCAAGGTGTGTGTGTGTGTGTGTGTGTGTGTGTGTGTGTGTGCGTGCGTGTGTGTGTGTGTGTGTGTGTGTGTGTGTGCGCGTGTGTGTGTGCGTGTGCGTGTGCGTGCGTGCGTGCGTGTGCGTGTGCGTGCGTGCGTGCGTGCGTGCGCATCATGGCAATCCACCACCTGATACATCACACCTTTTCGGCAGCTATGAAGCAGAACATGACACTCCCATTTTGATGCACCTACTGTATATATTTAGGGGCCTAGCCCCAGGTGGACTTTTTTCTTTTCTTTTTTATCAAACGTAAAACAACTTTGAACTGATGTCGCTTCCAAACAATAGAAGACATTCAGGACAATGCGACAAAATACCTTCGCGCTATCGAAGAAAATGTCACAAAAGGTATGGGGCAGTATTGCGCCCCCATTCAGTGTTAGTTTCGCTAATGTATAGTTAAGTTTTAAGACAATGCAGCGCACGGTCTGGTAGAAGAACTGTGTTTCATAAATGGTGAAGTTATAATAAAGCTTCCAAAGAATGCTACATGAATATTATCCGTGCAAAGCTAGTAAAGGATAGACTGCTGATACTTATTCTGTTTGAGGCACTGAGCCATTTTGTGTTATCAAGACGTGAGTCTGACCTTGAATTGCCTGTAGTGATTTAATTAGCGTGATTTTCTTGCGTAAGGTGCACAGACGACGCACATTCTAGTTTGACTTAGGCGAATGTTCGAGGGAAAATAAAAAGCTTCTTCGAAAACCCTTCCCGGCATCGTTAACAATAGCATTTGCTCACGTTGTTCTAACGGTTCTGTTTTCAGGTACAGATCGACAAAAAATGAACGTCGGTATGTATGGCTCTTCCTCCGGCGTTTTAATAGCAGATGTACATCTGCTGAGGGAGGGGCATCGAAGTCGGGAAATACATTCGACTCTATGTTTATGACGAAGCATTTTTAACATTTCCCAGTCAAGCATAGATGTTTGCGCGTCGGTGGTATATTACTTTATGACATTGGTACGAAAAAGGAGAAGTTTTCCGAGGGGCTTGTTTTCTGTATATACACAACTAATGAAACCGGCAGACATTTAGGCTAAGAAAAGCATAGGGACATTATTCTTAGCTTCTTAACTGCAGTGCAATGACTGTCACTTACATCGAAATGAATTAAAGTGAACAAAAAATCTCCCTTTCTGTCGGTGGTATCCGAACCCCTAACCTTGGAGTTACGCGTCCGATGCACAACCATTTGAGCTACGACGGAGAATGCTCAAAAGTGGACGAGGGAGCGCCTTCCGACGTAGCTCAAATGCACTGACGTAAACTATTGGGGAGAGGGGATATGAGGGTCATACACCCCCCCCCCCCCCCATGTTCAGGCTAAACATCCCTTGCAAGTGTCCTGTCTTGATATTTATTTTTGGAACATGAACTCCGACGCCCTTCGAAAGAGCAGAAAAGAAGTACAAAAGCGAGAATTGCTATTCGTTAGAAAAGGCGCTGTAGAGCACGAGCTTTCTGGAACGCTACGGGTCACTTCTGACGTACCGCAGTGTTTGTTATACTGGGTTTTACCGTATAAAGCAAATAGAGAGTGCCCGATCATGTACTCATCCGCCGTTATTTATTGATGCCGATGATTTGGTGAAAGCCATGGACAATAAAGTATGAATCTGATTGCTCGATTATGTTTGTGTTACTTAGTGCCCCGAGAAGACTGATAGGAAATAAAAACTATACTTATAAAAATAAAACGACCGCCATGGCAAAATGTGTGTCCCCCCCTTGTGATCTTTCCGGATTTACGTTACTGCACAAATGGTAGAGCATCGGACGCGTAAATCGAAAGATGTGGGTTCGGAATCCACCGACGGAAAGGGTGATTTTTCGTCCAGTTTAATTCATTTCGATGTGAGAATAACTTCCCTACTGTTAATAAACCACATATCATGTGCCCATGCTTTCCTTACCTTAATTGTCTGTCGGTTTTATTAGCTGTTTACGCCTTTAGGGTAATTAAAGCATGCGAGGGTTTGATGGTATGCTGCCAGCTCGTAAAAATATCGCGTGTTACGTGGCGCCACCTGGCTAAAAGAGTGTTCCACACTCGCCACCTTGGCTTCCGAGTGGCACTGGCTAACACTCCCATGGTTACATGCGCAGAAATACCTAACAAAATGGACGCCATCGTGGTAGCTCATAGGTAGAGCATAACTTCCGTAGAACATGCGTGACTCGAAGGTCGTGGGTTCGGCCTCACCGACCACAAACGTGTTTTTTGTCCGCGTTTAAGGGGTACTGACACGAAAATGTTCATTTGTCGTTTTGTTGCATCACAATGAAAGGTCGAGCCCCCCAAGAGACTATCAAATGTACTGCTATGCGTGAGTGCTCCCTGAAAAAGTCAATACAGAGGTTTTTATAGCCGACGTCACACACCCTGACGTCACACATTGGTATCAGGTTCTCGTCACGTGCTCGCGCAAGATATTTTGACGTTTCCGTGGCTCCGTTGGTGACGCACAAGCGGCCATTTTGAAAGTTGTGGCGCCTGACGTCATCACAAGTAGTCAGGCTGCTGCGTGAAGCCACCAAAATGAGTGCTGTAGCCTCCCGTCAAGCTAGTGTCGATGTCGGTAGGTGCGACATGAGAAAATTGACTTAAATATCCAAATGAAATATCTTATCAGCATTCGCTGAGCTTCGCGCTGGCTCAGAGCCGTCTTTGTATAGAGGAGATTTGTATGGCAGAGTTAACTCGCATTCGGAAAATGGTGTCAGTACCCCTTTCATTCGTTTCCGTTGATGCTACAGTTACGGCCACTACTGTTGAAAAGTACGAGTAACGTCCCATATGCTTCCCTTTGCTTGACTGTTGGTTGGCTTCATAGGATAGTAGGCATTGCGATTCGTAGATCCTGGTAGCTATAGTGTTGTAAATACCTCCGGCCCTCACACGGTGAAGGGGCTGTCCCTTTGTCAACTGTGAAATAGTGGTCATAGCGGCATGGTGGCCGGACCTTGAGGCAACGCAGCAATTCTTAAAGGGACCGACAACAGGCCAGAACGTGTGATTAGATCCTAGTAGAAATGACAAGACCATGAAATATAGTGACAGATTCCAGCATTCTTTTCGCGTTGTGACTAGGATTTATACTTTTAAATCGTGCATAAAAGTGACAAAAACCGTCATGTCGCGCAGCCTAGCGGAAGAGCCTTGAAGCTGGATTATGGAATATGGAGTCGATCACTTTACTGTACGTAGTCGCGTAGCCTGATGCTGTCGTGGGCGCCAGTCCTCAAAATTAAAATTTGTATATTATTATCCAGCTCCGCTCAATTCTGCGCTGCTTACGACGTAAAAGGAGTTGCACGATGAGAAGCGGCGCCGCTGTCGCCGCCGCCAGTGACCAAGTCGAGCCGCGGCGCATGCGCGCGGAGTGCACGCATGCGCAGTAAAACCGCGCGCTCGAACACGAACGGCTCTCGCGCTCACTGTTTGCAGCATGTGAGTATACGACTGCATATTCGCTGCAGATAGAAAAAATTTTGATTACAAATGTTTCGCGGCGTTTTCCACTTTACCATTCCGTGATTAGACTCACTGACCGGTAAGCTTTCCGTTGCGCTAAAAAAAGTAGGCCCCATAAAAATTGGTTGTCGGTCCCTTTAAGGCTTGAGTAACACGGGGCGCACATACCACACGGTTGGGCCGCCTGACACGTATATTAACCGTCACTCCGTCGCTGTAGTGCTGCTTTTAAAGTGACGGACCGCCTAACCAGTTATAATACTTCCAGGCAATGAAATGGATATCAGACTATTTTATTTATTTTTTTATTTAGAATACTGTAAGTCCTCACGGGCTGTTACAGGGTGGGATTTGCACATACAATACAGTGAAATCTGTCACTGTGAAATACGACACTGCACAGGAGGAGAAATAAACACACAAGCAATAGTAATTATAACTCACGAAAAATACAACTCCAGATTTCGTTCAAAAGAAGCCAAGCTATCAACGCCACTGAAAACTTCCGGACTAAGGCTGTTCCATTCAGCTATTGTACGAACAAGAAATGAATATTTATACACATCAACTCGCGAGTTATAGGGCAAAAATACATGACCGCGATTGGTGCGACAAGAATTTCTTCCAGGTGAGAGCAGGTCCAATGAAGAGTCCAAATTGAATTTACCGGCTGACAGCTGCTAAAATAATTTTAAGAGGGCAATTTTTCGCCTGCAATTAAGTGTTTGTAGTCCTGCCCCTGTTAGCAGGGCTGCTGCGGATTGCGTTCGTCGATAAGACGATTAAATGAATCTTGCTGCCAATTTTTGAACGCGTTCCAGTTTATTGATTTGGTATTGTTGGTGAGGGTCCCAAATTATACAAGCTTATTCAAGAGCTGGGCGTATGATCATCTTATAAGCTGTAAGTTTCACACTGGGGCTAGCAGCTGACAGCTTTCTTTTTAAAAAAGCCAAGTTTGCGTTGGGGTGTCCCGCACATGCTATCGATGTGTTCCTTCCAATTGAGACTGTCTGTGATTGTCACGCCGAGGTAAGTAAATTTTTGCGTGTGTTTGATTTCATTGCCATCTACACTGTAATTAAACCTTAAGGGAGGTTTCTTATTTGAAAATGTCATACAACTGGAATCTCAAAGTTGATCTTTATATCCCACCTGGAGCACCAATCAAATATTATTCTCAGGAATTCATTAAGCACAATGTGATCACTGACACTCTTTACACCACAAAACAGCAGACTGTTGTCGACAAATAACCTCACTTCAACACTTGGGCTGAGATCATTTGCAATATCACTCACATACAGTCAAAACAAAATGGCTCCCAGTAACGAACCTTGAGGAACCCCCGATGTCACAGGCAATGTAGACGAGCGTTCGCCGGCTATTTCAACGAATTTCAGACTAAATACGCTAACTAGGAGAAAGCGGGTTTCATGCGTTGTTGCGTTTCCATGTACGGTCGCATTTGTAATGGAAACCAAGCACAGGCGCTTAAAATTAAATTCGGGAGATTAAAGTACATGTAAGAGGCGCTATCTTATGATGAGACACGTCATAGCGGTTGAAGTTTGGGCTGATTTCGACCATTTCTTAGCAGGAAAAGTTCTTTTTCCTAAGAATTTAAGAAAAATGTGTCTGATAAGACTCTATATTTATACGGCGAGATCTATAAGATACTTAGATGAGTCCGCCGCGGTGGCGTAGCGGTTGCGGTGCTCGGCTTCTGACCCGCACGTCGCGGGTTCGATGCCGGCCGTGGCGGTCGCATTTCGATGAAGGCGAAATTGTAGAGGCCCGTGTACCGGGCGATGTCAGTGCACGTTAATGAACACCAGATAGTCGAAATTTCCGGAGCCCTCCACTACGGCGTCTCTCATAATCATATGGTGGTTTTGGGGCGTTAAACCCCAGATATTATTAAGCTACTTAGATGAAACAATCAGTCGCGTGCTAATGTTAAACCGCCCGTTTCGTGCTATAGTCATACGCTATAGAAGTGATATGTCTTGCCAACTCTATCGAACCATGCACGTGCTTTGCAAAGCGCACGTATATATCATACTGATCCAGCACACAAACTACACCTCATTTGCCCTCGTTAGTGTTGTAGGATTCTTGTTTGGTTTAACTTCTGTATGCGGAATATTCCAAATGCCACTTTCATTCCAATGCCAAGAACTTACATTCTGCAAGCTAATTGTGTGACGCATACGGTGCAGCACGCACTGCACGATAAGAGCTCGACAACTTGGTGTCGTGGTTAGCCGACAGTGAATACTGAACTAGTTATAATAATAATATCTGGGGTTTTGCGTCCTAAAACCACCATATGATTATCATATGATTATGAGAGATGCCGTAGTGGAGGGCTCCGTAAATTTTGACCATCTGGTGTTCTTTAACGTGCACTGACATCGCACAGTACACGGGCCTCTGGTATTTCGCCTCCATCGAAATGTGACCGTCGCGACAGGGATGGAACCCGCGACCTTCGGGTCAGCAGCCGAGTACCGTAACCACTGCTCCACCGCTGTGGACTATTGAGCATCTAGTGCTCAGGCTTTTCACGTGCGAATGATGTCGTGTGTTTGCGAGAGTACGTTAGTGTTCATCGCAATTCCTTTATCTCGCAGGTCACCTGAAAAGAGCTTTGGCTAGGGTGGGCCTTCCGAGCTGCCCGTACAGCGCGCAACACAACGAAACGTACGAGGACGTCGCGATCGTTCTCGGAAATGTGATGCGAAGCCTGGACTTGCAAATATTCTTCGTCGTCGACTTCGTGCAGCACACAAGTTCAAAGGCTGACGCGCCGTTCGGAAAGAAAGTAGTGGTGAGTGTCTGCAAAGAAATACTCATACGCTCCTCTATGCATTCGCCCAAAACGACTAGAAGGCTAAAGCCACCTTGTTTGAGTGAAGTTCTTGAAAGCTCGAGGTAAAAACGTCGGGTTTCCGCAAAAAAAAAAAAAAAAGAAAACATCTCCACGTCGTTGCTTATCAGTAAACAAGCCACAGCTGCACACCACCTGGGTTTAACCTCGGCTAGCCGCGCATGCGCCGAGCAGCAGCCTCTGCCAAGCCACGCCCACAGACGGAGACAGTCCGCGCGGCCGCCGTGCCGAGTTTGCCCGGCTTGGCGCGAGCAGAGTACGAGCGATGAAAGGTCCACGCTTCTGCCAAGGGTGCCACATTCAGGTTTGCACGTTAATTTCTGGCGCTGGAGTTTGGACATTCTTTTAAGGTCTGTGACAGGCTGTGGTTCGACTCTCCTCTGTTTACGCCGAGGAAAGACGAGCCAATATCAGCCAAGAAGGCCACGGTAAGCGCCAAATATCGACCAGCTTCTATGTTTATTAAGCTTACTCGGCTAGTGTAAACTTCATTTTTCTTCTTCTTTTCTCCTTATTTTTCTTCCCAGTCGGTTGTAAAGAAACACTGAGACAAAGCGTAGAAGTGTGTTCTAGACAAAATGCTGGGATAAACTAGAATAAACATACTCAAGTGGGTATGCTCAGTACTTCGTCTTGTGCAGAGTACAATGAGAAATACTCAGTTGTTTCCTAAGTGCTTTGCCGGCGGGAAGCTGCTGAGGACACATTGAAAAACATCAAAGGTATTCGTTAAGCACCAGAACATTTGTCCGAAAAAAAAAAAACATCGCATGGCACGTTTATCGTTTCCCTCAGTGCTGAGCATTGCATTTAGCGCTGGTTTTATTCTTGTACAATAAAAACTTATTTTTGCACGTGAGCAGTAGATGTTTCTCGCATGCTTATACACGGTAGACACAGCAGGTACTGTTGAACTGTGAAGCTGGTATGGTCCGTGAAGTCACTCTCAACCAACATGATTCCGCTGAACGGTACATTTATGGGGAAGGCGTTGCGTCCACGCTTTAGCCGTGGCTACTTTGAAAAATCAAAGATGCGAATTTTTATACACATGTCTAGTCGCACTGCATGCCTATAGTTTCCAAGTTACAGTTGATGTTTAGTCTAGGTAACCGATCAAGGGGGGAAATGAGCGATAAAACTACTCCTATGTGATGTAATCGGTGAACGCTAAAAATTCCAAGTGGTTTAAATTAGGCAGTTTTAGAATACGGTGCCCAGAGCTTCGTGTGAACAATGTCTTGTGCTTCTTGCTCCTGCGTATGTGTCAAAGACTAGACGCTCGTACGCTCGACACTTCGCGAATACAGTAAAGTGTACACGCCCAGCCAACGTAACGTCTGCGTACACAATTCTAAAGCTTTCTTAGCCTACAGTCAACCGCTAAACGGCCTGCAATTTGACCACACACACACACACACACACACACACACACACACACACACACACACACACACACACACACACACACACACACACACACACACACACACACACACACACACACACACACGCACACGCACACGCACACACACACACGCACGCACACACACACACACACACACGCACACACACACACACGCACACACACACACACACGCACGCACACGCACACACGCACGCACTCACACGCACAGACAGACAGACAGACAGACAGACAGACAGAGGCGGTATGGCGGGCATTGACATCGCCGCAGAGGAGGAAGTCTTTGCCAAGGAGGTGGGCCAGTGGCATGAGGCTGGCTGGGTTCAATGGTCTGCCCGGACGGACATAAATACTGGCCACGGTTGTGTCGGACGCACCCAGTCGTACTCGAACGGCGCAGCATTCGACAGGACCGCTTAGCAGGTCAGCCACGTGAACTTCTGCCTGTAATAGTTCTCGGCGCACATAGACCACACAGCGCGGTGCACCCAGCTGGTGGCCCTCATCAAGGCAGGGGGGCATAATGGCAGGACTTCCGGGTGTAGCAAGTACGGCTACTGTAGCCAACAAATCCAGGAAAGCGCAAGTGACTTGCTGCGGCATAGACCTCCTGCAGAGCAAGCACGTCATAGTCGCTCTGCAGGAGGTGCAAAGAGAGGTCGGCCTGCCGCCGCCGCAACGAGTTAGCGTTCCACTGGAGCACACTCGGGCGGCGGCGGCGACAATTTCCTGCTGCTGGCGGGTCTGGACTAGCCATGATGACTACTGGGGAGGAGCACGCCACCTGCCTGGAGGCAAATGGAACGCAAGTGCTGGTTGTCGAGTGGCAGCAGGTCGGCGACCACACGTAAGAGAAGTCGAAGGTTTGTATTCTCCTCATTGCTGGCAGACTGAGGAGCCTTCTTCTGGAAGGACGATGGCATGGCGCAGCCTCGTTTCTTGCCAGGTGTCCCACCTGCTGCAAAGGGGCTTCGGGGTGGTCGGCAGAGTTCGTAAGCTCCGTGGCAGGAGTGCTGAGTGCTGCAGCGTAGGTCTTGCCTCCAGCAAGAACAGCTTGAGGTGGACCGGAACCACTGGATCCCGCGCTGCTGGGTTCAGTCCAGCCTGCAGGACCGCCTGCGCCTCACGATTCAACAGGTGTGTGGGAGCTGACGCCTTTATGGTGGCCAGACACCCCTCCTTCTGCCATAGCTTGCAGTCAGCTGAATCGGCTGGATGGCCAATCGGCTGGATGGCCAATGGCCATATTGTGGCAGTTGCTTCGTCAACTGCCACAATATGGCCATTGTGACAGTTGACGAAGCAGCAGTAATTCCCTCCTCTTTGTCGGGGTGACATCGCGGAACGAGGTGTGTTTCACGTGCAGCGCGCTCTTCGCAAATGCATGGGAACGAAAAGTAGCGGCGGATCGTTACCGGCTACGGTTGTGCGCTTTTTCCGGCAGGGGAATGGCAAGCGCTGGCGTCGGCGGGCTCTTTGGGGCTTTTATCTCGCATTTTTCACGTAGTGGTGCCGCTCCTTCGTCAACCTGGAAAGCAGGCATGCACTCCTGCTGCATTGTGAGCCGAAAACTGCGCGTCAAGTTTCACCATTTCCAATGCAAAGACGGCGAGGAAAGCAGAGGCGTCGAGTGAGGCTTATGGCAGTTCGCCGCACTAAGTGGTGCTTTTACGGTCTTGTCACTTTGAAGGAGTTTTTGTCGTACACAGTATTACTAACTAGCTATTAACGGGGAGAACCGCGATGGCCGGGCTCATTTGAAAGGGGAGTACGTTTGTGAACCGAAGCTACAACAAATAGACAACCGCTGTATATTTCGAGGTTGCGCGCTGGCTTTCCGAGTCAACCATTTCTAATGTGACAGCAGCGGAGAATACCGAGCTGTGGGCACTACAAGTGTTCTATTCAGCTTATGGCGGTACATTTCCCGTCGCCGGTCAATCTAAACAAATATAAGCTTCGTGTTTTGCACAGAGCGTTTATATTGGCCTTGCATGCGACACATGGCGATTACTTAGCAGGCTGAGGTGTTGCGCTGCCAGGATCGAGGTCATGGGTTCGATTCCCGCATACGGCAGCTGCATTTAAATGGAAGCGAAATGCAGTAACACCGGCGTACTTAGCTTTATGTGCACGCTAAAAAAACCCACGTGGCCGAAATCAATCCGAAGTCTCCCTTCGCGGTGTGCCTCGTAATGATATTGTGGTTTTGGCACGTAAAATATTATGCTGAAAAGGAACCAAGGCTGCAACGAAATTTTCGATGGTTTCGCGAAATCAGACGCGGTTATCAGGAGCAAATCTCGGCGTAACCATAAACTTGCGTGATCCCATTGGGTATTGTATAGTATGACGATGACCAAGTGCGCTGTCAAAACAACCGAAACGACATTCGAATCAGCGAACACGATGCGTGATCAGGCGTGGGTATTATCCGAAATGAAACGCGCCGCTGTAGAACATGCATGGTCGAAGTGGGCATAAAATTTTTTTTGCTCGCATCGTTATGCTATCAAAGGGAGCTGTAAAAAATCCAAAGTGGCATTAAACTTACGATACGAGTTTGTTATCACCCGATGCATACCTCTGCAAAAGTGAAACTCCCAGGAAACTGAACAGTTCGCATTGCAATGCTGCCAGCGACTGAACGGGGCAGACGTAAATGTATGCTCTTCCCACTGAGCCCATAATAAATTTGAAGCCGCGCGACAAACTTGGCATCCAAGCAATCGAAAGCCGAGCGCTACACAAACGCACGCGAAAGCATGGTGGTTGTTTGCTGACAGCAGACACGACTGCCGCAATGATTGTACGTTTTACCGGTAACATAAATATAGAATTCGCGCAGTCACCTCACTATTCATGTCACAAAGGTGAGGGCGTTCACCATCGACACGCACGTCGCGCTTGCTAAACAGCATCGCCCTTGACGACCTGCTAGGTTCCGCAAAAGTTGTCCGATCAACAGCTCTCCTCTGGTGAGATTTACACCGTGAAAGTGATTTTTTCCATCTGAAATCTTTTTGATCCTTCGGATTAAGCAACACGTGAGGCTCCACGTGCAAGGCGAGCAGACAACTGCGTGCAGTGCGCGTGAACGTGCTGACGGAGCGCAGTCGATAGGCGGGAGCGTGGGGACGAGCCACCGGTTTTTGCAAGAAAGGCGGCGAAACGTGCGCGCCGCAGCGCCACCTGGCCGAGCTTGGGAGGCCTATAGTTTATGTATGTCAATTAAATGTGTGTATGAGCCTCCACAGCCCAGGTTAGAGCTTAAAAGGTGCCCTGAAATAAATTTTTGTTTCGCCGCTTCATACACCGCCTATAGCTATAGGACGCGCCGTAGCTAGGACACACCGTAGCTCGGACATATCCGTAGTCGGCCGTATATTATAACTATACGGCGTCTCTTGTAATCGCATCGTGGTTTTGGGACGTTAGGGCTCCAGATATTATTGTCAGTTCGCGGTCGTCCTGGGCTCGTTTCGTGCGTCCTTCTTTCTGTTTGAGCAGCACGCTTTAAGTGTCGAGCTGTGACAGTTGCTGGTGCGCGCTCGTCCTGTGTGTGTTCTTTTCGTGCGACCTCTCTGCTTGAGGAGTGAGCTGCAAGTTTCGAGCTGCTTGCCGTTCTTCGCGTGACATTACAATATGTTGCTATAGCATTCATTCCTTTGCCGTTGTGGCGAAACAATTTGCACAATAAACGCTCAACAACCTCTGTGAAGACACGTTTCACTTTCCTGTTTTACCGATTCCTATGACAGAGGGATCAGCCATGTTTTTTTTTCTTTCTTCCTTCTCACATTCTAGAATTGATAAAATGAATTTCATCGGGAAACAAAGATAGCGAAGGTGCGCTTACACAGCGGTGCTCATCTTTTTCTATGAAAGACGCCTCTAACCCCCGTATTCAGAAACGCTCCTTGACTTGAACTTGATGCCACCGCCTCAAAGCTGCGCGTTTGAAAGCGTTTGTGCTGCCTTGGCACCGCCTAAAGACAGCGCGTTCGAAACGCGTTTGCGCCGCATTGAAGGCGGTTGCAAGTCAAGTTTAAGTCAAGGAGCGTTTCTGAATACGGGGGGTAAGACTTCCCGTGCTATCCTTCTTGTACTTTTGCCAAGAATCTTTGTCTGAGAGAATCGTGCGTCACAGCCACACAATATAGCATGCGCAGTCAGGTGCACGCCCAAAATTAACTAAGGGACAAGTATGCGTGTCCGTCCGCCCGTCCGTCCGTCCGTCCGTGTCCGTTCGTGTCTGTCCGTCCGTCCGTGTCTGTCCGTCCGCCCGTCCGTCCGTCCGTCCATCCACCCGTGTCTGTCTGTCCGTCCGTGTCTGTCCGTGTCCATCCGTCCGTCCGTCCGTCCATCCACCCGTGTCCGCCCGTCCGTGTCTGTCTGTCCGTCCGTGTCCATCCGTCCGTCCGGCCGTGTCCGTCCGTCCATCCAAGCCCTGGCACAGTGCCAGGTGGCCGCCGGGGTGCGCAAACGGACGCCGGTTGTGTCGAACTCTACAGCGCTCGCGCTTTGCTTGCGTAGCGTCGCTCTGCCCAGCGTTTACAATCATGCAAGGAGGGGGACGCGCGCATCGCGTTCCATTCTAGGCGTTCGCGGAACACACTGGAATTTACAAAGTGTCCGGAACACACTGGAATTTACAAAGTGTCCGTCAATTTAAGCGCTGGAACGCGGATGGCGTTCGCACGATACGCGAAGCGCGAGAAAATAGGAACACATGCGAACGGGGGGCAGATTAGTCTCGCGTCTCGCTGCGATTCGCGGTAAAAAAATTAAAAAAAGAAAACACGCACACATTCCATTTGTGTGCCATCCCACTGAGAGTGTAAATGAAAAAAGACATGGCATAGTCAGCCGAATGGCCACAAGCTTTCGCCGAACACACTTTGGAATGTGCAAAGTGTCCTTGAATTTTTTTATACATGTTTGCTTTTAACACGTTTATATCGATACATTTATATATATATATATATATATATATATATATATATATATATATATATATATATATATATATATATATATATATATATATATATAGCACAAGCGTTTAAAAAAGTTATTACACCATACAATGAAATAAATGTGCAGTGCATGGCTTTTGTGGTCTCAGATTCGCAAGCTGCCTCACCTGGGCGCCACGAAGGAGCGTCGGCGTGACAACACAGCCACGGAGAAGTGCGAGTACGCGTACTGCCTGCTGAAGACGCCGCAGCTGACGCCGCCTCACGAGCGCCTCTACAACTACATCACCAAAGAGTTCTACACGTTCATCTACAACCTCTCGCGGGTAAATTGACTCTGCTCTTTCTCTCGTCTGTAATGTATTTCTCGTTTTGTGATACTGCCAGTGCCAGCTGCCCTTTGGCAAAAGGCAGTCGTTATAGGGCCCCTCACCAGGTTTGGATATTGCGAATGAGCGGGGTGCTTAGGTCACTCTGCAGCGATCAAACGCGAAATTTCACCGTCGGCGTGCTGCGACGTCGGAGACCAGGGATGGAAAAAAAAAAGTGACGCGATGAAGTCACGATGACGTCACAGATGGCCAACATTTAAGACATTATTACTTTATCATGCCATCACTGTGACTTCACCTGCAAAAGTGGGGGGGAAGGGGGGGTTAGGGACACCCCTCTACCCACCCTGAAATTTTGAAGGGGGGATTTTTTCCGCCAAAAAACAATAAGGATAACAGGTGTTTGTGTTCGAATTGTCAAGGCCTTCCGTGAGTGCTCCGGGCTACGGGCCTGGTCACACTATGACGTCATCACATGACATCGTAGCCTTATCGAAGGTGGTCCGATCAAAAAGGCAATGCAAAACTGCCAGGTGAGGTGCCTCCGATCTTGGAGGCAGCGCAAAACCACGTTAGGTGCAGAAAGCTTTCGGAGGGTGGCGGGGCAGCGTGAATTAATCGGAGAAGAAAGAGGGCTTGAGGCGTCGAGTCGTCTTAAGTGAACGCACAAGGGACCCTGTGAGTTCCTGCCAGCCAATCATGAAGCGCCTGCGTGGCGCGAAGACGGTCCACATTTAAAACCGTACTCCGCGCGCTTTCGTTTTTCACGCAATAGCGTTAGAGCTTGTTTCGCAGAAATTATAACGTCGACGTCGGCGTCGTTGGTTTTGAACGAATTCAGCCTTTCCGTGGGCGATAATTCGTGATAGATGCACATAAATAAATAATACTGAAGCTTTCTGGTTCGAATGGGGATCGAACCCCAGACATTCTGCCTGTCAAGCAGGCTTTCTACCACAGAGCTACGCCACTGCTTGGAACTGCTTCTGAAAAGAAAGAGAAGCCCTATACGAATGTCATGTAAGGCGAGGAGTCTTAACGCATGTAATATTCTGTGGCAGAAGTAGAGAATCGCGCCAGGCTTCAAGACTTTTGAATCGCACAACGAGTGGCTGTTTTAAAGGCCCACCCATTACAAAGCGCTCAGATATATTTAATCATCATCAGCAGCAAAATCATCAACAAAGTGAACAGCTGCGTAGGTTCGCGTGTTGCCTTACGGACGCGTAGTGGTCCCCTACGCTGATTCGCAAAAGGAAGAATTACGGCGTAGTGGGCACTCGCAACTCTAATAGCAGTGGGCATTCTAGGATATTTTTACACGGCCAATGTACAGACGCTCCTTTCCTTGCGGCATGGTTGAGTTGTCTGCCGAGAAGCGAGGCTACCGATCGAGGAGGCCCCCGTCACGATCTGCTCTTGAGGCGAAGCTCAAGCGTCTTCCAATTTTTTTCTGATTTCCTAATCTTCCTGCGCTACACAACCACCAGGTAATCGGAGTGGGCTATACGGGGTGGTGTCCTGCGACGCTTTGTGCAACTATACAATATGTCTGAGACTTCCCGGGTTCCACATGCTCTATTGTAGATAAATAAAAAAAAAAGAACGCGAAAATCTTGCACGTTAGCGAGTACGCCGCTAACAAACGCGTTGCCCAAGCAGATAAGTAGAGCATTAAAAGTCATTGCAGTTTTATGTCTTCTCTGTACCTACATACGACGTGTGACAAGAAATGTCGCTACCAGCGTTGTTACTGTTGTGCACCTGTCCGGTGGTCCGGTAATGCGTAGACGGTTATACGTTTACGGACAAGGCAAAACACCACACTGGTATTAGCGCCAACATGCGGAGGCTTCTCATTGAAGTTGCAATTAGATAGCAAGCCGTCAGCTAGTCAGGAAGAAGGGTATCGACTCCCACCCATTACAAAAGCAACCAGCAAAAACCTCTCAAAGCACCGTGTATAAAGAGCTGTCATGTTAAGCAGATAAACCAACCACTGTAAGTTGTTTACATATGAAACTAATCTACATTAAGCAAGAATGACAAAGCTTTTGAGATACTAACACACATTTAGTTCAAATAAAACAAAATTGGTCGCACTTAAGAAACTTTCAAGCAAACATTTCTGTGCATAGACATTTTGCTGCTAAATTATCTATAGATCTATAATAACTGATTTGCGAATGTATTTTACTATGTCATTGGAAAGTATCGGATACAAGCAATACTATAGTATCTCATGTCTGTGTCTCAAATGCTTCTTGCCTGTATGCTGTATCGTATCCCGATACAATTTCAAAGTATGTTTACTCAAACTGGGTGCAAGGTGCAGGAAATTAATATAAGCAAATCAGTACTGGTGAGCAATGCCTCCAGAACCACCTGGTCTCTTGCGTGTAAACGCGGCTGTATTCTGGAAGTATGTCGCGCTGAGCTATGAAACGTGTGCGTGCGCTGTGGTCAGCATACTGGGTCCGTGGACAAACTCACAAAAATACGGCTATTGCGGTGTAGCAGACTGTTGGGGAGGGCGTGCTAATGTAGTCTTGTCTACTACTAAAGGAATGGTCAAACAATAATGAAATTAACACAAATAAATTTTCCTACTTGTATAGGTACAAAAAAGGCTCAGACAATCATTTATACAAACCTTCACGCGTAATGAATTTTTCTTCGGATCACATATCAGCAATTATAGCAGAAAGCAAAGGGCATGCTCGATTCTAGAATGTATACTGTACCCGCGGCGTGCACGCTTTAAGACGCGAACGATTCAAAACAACTCTCTTGGATGGCTCCTTCTATTTGCACTACGCATTTTTCACTACGTTGATTTTATTATGTCTATCATTGAGCCTATTATTATTGCAAGTATAATCCAACCAACCTAAATTTGATCAAACACAAGAAAAAAAAATTCAGGCAGCTTCTGCCTAGTGGTGCCAAGCCTGAAGGAAGTGCGCAGCTGGGCAGCCCTCTTTGTTTCTCTTCGGTTTTCTTTTTCTTTCCTCCTCTCTTTCTTTCTGTTTATCCTTTTCCGTTGTTTGTGTAGTTTTTTTGTCTTAATTATTTCTTCCTCTTTCTTTATTTCTTTCTCTTTCTTACTCTTTCTGTTTTTCTTCCTATTTTTTTGCCCTTTCTCTTTCCACTTAGCTCTTGTTTCCTCTTTTTTTTTCTATTTTTGTACGTGGTTTTGCCTGCGTTACGCCTAGCGCACTAGTTGCTTTTTGCTGATGATGGTAAGTGATCATCATCAAAGCGCTCGAAGAACAAGATGAAGAAGACTTCTCCTTGGCGCGAGCGCGCGCTCAATCTGCTGCACATGGAGCGTTACGCCAAGCGACGACGACAGCATACTACAGCATACGACAGCCCGGCCCCCTAAAGTGCTCCGCACTTAAAAACTTCGCGTCATTTTAATGGCTACACTATTGCCACCCGCGCCTCTTTTTCTATTTTTATGTAACCTATCGTATAACCACTGCCTTGCACGAACCACGCCCGACTGTCTGGGAGCCTTCCATATTATTTCAGAATATTCTGATTAGTTTGAGCGCGCAAGGAGAAGTGTTTATTCTGGAACTAATGCGGTCACCAAAGATAACAGTGGAACCTTGAACGCCACAGATATAAAATGCTGATGCGCTTTAGTGCTGATCAGATTACCGGCGGCCGACGGCAGTGCTTGCCGCCATCAGTGTACAGAGCGTATTGCTTCTACTTTAACCCTTTCCCCATTGAAGACGAGCTGGGCTCGTCCACCCTGAAACAAGCATTTGGAGGCGCCAATGTTTGGCTACCCTTATTCATTTTGCTGTTTTCTCTTTGCCTTGAAGAGATGGCACATTAAAAAAAAAAAAAAGAAAACATCCTGCCAGCTCCACTTCGCGAACACTGCCGAAACAGCGAAGCTTATGCCCGTCCTTGATCAGGCTATATCGTACTTCTATATTTCTCAAGTCTTCCGTTCGTTGGCGCTTAGCTTCGACCTCTCTTGCGACGAACATCGCGGTTGGCTCGGCGACGACATGCCCGTTCTCGAGTCAACTCTCGCTAACACTCACGTCGGGCAGCTTCTTCATCGGGGGAATGAGCAATGTTTGCCATCTTCAAAGCGCGAACTCCTGAACGCTGACACTGAAAAGCTATCTTGCAGTCCTATTGCGCCTCGCCGTCACCCCATCTTGGCCGCGTTTCTCGAAGGTTCACCCCTCGACATCCTCCGCCCTCTCAGCAAGCCGTCGCCTCTCGCAGCGTACGCAGCCCTCCCCTTCCTCTACGGAGGCTCACTCTCGCCGCAGTACGACGGGCCAAACCGCTCTTTTGGCCCGCGGCCTCACCGTCACGTGACCCTTCACTTCCGGTTGGGGGAGTCCGTAGCTGGTCCGCGGGGCCATGAGGGCCAACAATGCTGAAAACATTTTCACGAACCGCCCGTCCCCATCCTTGGCTGCGGGCCGCGCGCTCGGAGGGGTGGGGCGTCAACAAGACAAGTTTTTTAAAGACGATAGTCTTTCTTGGGATACTTAAACGGAGAAATTTTGGTCTGTCTGTCTGTTTCTCTGTTTGTCGGCACGTTACACGATTCAGCCACCCGGCCAACGCTTAACCACTTTCTCAGCGCCCAGCCATCTTGCACAAGTATTTTTGTTCATACTTGTGAACACTGTCGATCAAAAAGCAAATGTTACGCATGTCTGAGGAGCAACGTCAATACATAGTCTCTGGTGTACTTTCTTTATAAGAAAGTACATAGATACGTAATTATGAAGACCCCAGCGTTTCTTAGGCTGCGCTCAAAAAGCGACGCTATGCACGAAAAAGCCCTCGGCTGACGATATGCTGCTGCTGGGTTCTGCACAAGGTGATGTTTCTCGACAGCACTGCCAGATGGCGTCCATGTCTCATGCAGCGCCTCTTCTATTTTATCAAGGCCAGCCAGATGCGGCCGATTCAACATAGAGAATGCGCTGTCTGAGGCAAGGCAAAACATTGTAGTACGGCCGGCAGAAGACTATCGTCTTTCGACGACATTTGCAGCGAAGCACGCAGATACGCGGCCAATTTTTTCTTCTTTTTTCGGTCGCCGAGTACGCCGGCGGCTCTTCGGACGTGCGGTTCCTCTTTGAAGACGCGCGTGGGGCATCGTTTGCGGTTGGAACTGGCCTCGGCCCGGGCTTTATCCCTCCTGTTTCGGACTGCGCGTGTGTATGGCACAAGCGGACGGGCCACTCGCGTTCTTACTGTCACGTGACTCAGCCGTCTGCGGGTCGGTCCGTCGTCTGGATACACCATACGAGGCCAAGTGGTCAGCGCTATAGACCTCGAGAGCTGGTATGGTGGCGCTGCTGCTCTCGCCCTCTATCGGGACAGCGGCGGACTTTTAGGATTGTCGCCTATACGGGCCCGTCTGCATGTTTCAAGGCGGCGGCGATGGTTTCGGTGGCCGCTGTTCTCCATAAGAACGACAACCGCTGCTTTTTTTTTGTCTGTGTGTATATGTGCTCTGCGCTTACTTACGCTTACTTGCGTTTTTTTCCTCTCTGAAAAACCTCTCAAACTAGCGCTGTCTAGAGCTGTAGCCGAAGAACCAGCCTGCAGCGACTCTTTGTAACGTAGCCATTCAACAAAACTTCGTCCCCTTTTCGCCTCAAGGCAATCGAGGAAGGCAGACCCATGAGTCCCTCTTTTTCGCTAACAACCAAATTGCGAGCTCTGTTCAAAAGGAAAAAAAAAAAAAAAAAAAAAGAAAGAAAAAAAAATAGTGCAGAGAAAACGCAGCTGCTTGCGCCGGAAACAAGATCCGTTCCTAGAGTCACTGCAACTATCCGTTCCGTCCCTTGGACACCACACGGGGACGAGTAACCGCCCTCCCCCACCACTAAACACGCGCGCACACACATTTCAGGCCGTGAGAATGCAAGCGCCTATCAGTTCGTCACAGGTTGTCGTCTGCTAGAAAAGCGCATCGCCAGCCAAAGCCGCCAGCCCGGGCGTGAACATGATGACGAGAAGAGACGATCGTGTGTTGTTCTGCGGTTTCCGTAGGATTGAAATTGCATTAACATGTGTTTCAAAAGGAGTTGCTCGTCACTTGGCGCGAAGTTGCACGCTAGCGGTCAGCGTGCTGTGCGTGGTGGAACCTTTTGACATTATTGGGAAACGATGTGGACTACCATATATACGAGTTGAGGTGAGCTTTTGATATTTTTTAATGCGTGTGCTGCGCCATATCGTGTGCTGCGCGTGCTGCGCCATATCGAACTCTTTTCGTTCTCAACGAAGAGGGCGTGGAAATGCGTGTACGATTCCGTACCGGCTACATTTGCTCGCCGTCTTAACACGCAAGAAATCACGTGTGAAAGCAGAAAACGCAGACAGGCATATTGCCTCTAGGTCGCCGTTGTCAGTCTGCTATACCCCTATTTCTTTGTGACTTTGTAAGTGTGAGTATATATTTAAAATAAATAATAAAAAGCAAAAAAAAGCACGAGCGAACGAGGACAATTATGGACGGAATTCGAGGCGTTGCTAACGCGCCGCACAGCTGCGGTCGATAGTTGTCTACAGACACAATTTTTCAGGTAGCTGCTTCTGAACGGTGTTTCTGCAACTGTTGTGGCAGCCATCCACCCAGACGTACGAAAAAGTACCGGACTTATGCTACGTTTCCGCGTCCTTTCGGCGAGGAGCCATACTTTTCTGCCGTGAATGTGCGCCCGGGAGCAACAAACGACAATCCTAACTTTTCCGCCGCGGCCGTCTGGTGGCGCTGCCTGTGCGGTTCGAAGTTGCAGCGCACGAGGCCCATGCACAACGCCGGACATGAAAACCTCGACTAAGAACAGCTTCGCTATCAAAATTTAAAAGTACACAAAGCGTGCATTTTGGTCGTGAAAGGACTTAAATGGCGTCCTCCTCTGTGCGCGAGCGGCGCGCGCGTGCCGTCAGCAGCTCCGTTCAGAAAAAAAAAAAAGAGCAAAAATGTGCTTGTTTGCCGAAGTTTCGTGAGATGAAGAAAAGTTTGAGTTCTCCTGCGAGTGTGGCAGCGACAACAGAGAGCAGCATATTTTCTCTAGATCATCGTATGCAGACGACGACCGCGTCTCGACGTATCGGCAGAGCACGCCCTTAGATGTAAGCAAACCCCCAAGGGCGCGTCCAGCGTTTATCTTCACGGACACGCTTGTCTTTGCGCTTTATTTTTAAATTCCAGATATCTCCTGCACCGAAGATTGGAGAGGTTAGGACACTTTCTGTGGTGCTGCGCACTGAAGCCAATCGACAGCATGTTCTCAGAAAAAAAAATATTTTGCTTGTATATTGCGAGTAAAACACCTTTGAATAATTTTTTTAGTTTCAGGAGGCGTGGAATGAAATAGACAAATAAAAAAAAATTCGGTATCTTTGCACCGTCTTCGGAAAAAACTCGTTAGGCAAACGGTTAACTTTCTATTTCCTGGTCACATGGTCGCCCGAATAAAGAGTTTCGTCTTGAACACGTGACTGTCGCCCTCTTCAACGGAACGACCACTTGACAATGTCTATGGACTTGATGTAGCACATATCCAATGATGAATGCATTCGCCTAATTTGGCCTTACACTTCTCGCTCTTATGCTGAATTAATGCAGCTCAAAGTGTCCCTAAACCACCCAGCGGTCGAAATTCAGTGGTGGTACGTGTTGCAGGTTGTGCACGAGTCCACAACGAACACGTAGCCGTGCGTATTGTTCAAAACGGTGCGGCAATAGCGGAGTTACACGCGTTTTACGATGCCCAAGAGGCCCTCGCTCGTTTCCGCTCTTTCCTTCGCTCGTCGGCTCGTCTCTCCTTCTGGACGATTGTTCATCCTCGCCTTGCGAGGAGGAAGAGCGGCGAGCGCACGTACGTGCGGGCAGACAGACGGTTATGTTGAACGAGCAGCAGATGATGTGTTGGCGTCGCGACGAACGCTGCGGGGATGAGAATTGCCGGAAGGCACGGAGAGCAGACGGGTTTGCTTTTAAATGCGATTGCATTTCTTAGTCGGGCTATGTCAGGCGTCGGTGTCCGCATCTCTCCGCTCTCACTCCCTCTCTCATAGCAACAGCTGCGGGCGCGCGCGCTTATCCTCGCCCCTAGCAACCGGAGCAGGTGGTGCGGGCGGAATAGCGGAGAGTGAGTGGAGAGGAGGAGAGCGCTCTGGTGTGTGAGGGCGCTCGCATCGCGGGAGCTCGGCGGAGCTCCCGCGTGTGTGGAGAGAGTGTAGGAGAGGGTAGGTGCAGTGCTTCGCCGTTCCTTCTCTCGCCGTTCGCTCTCTCTCTCCTCCCTGCGCCCCACTCTCCCGTCCACTCGCTCGCTCGCACGTATATATATATTGTAACGTTAATGCGTGAGTGTGCGGAGCGCAGAGGAAGAGGAAGAGTAGTGGAGCGGGCGCTTGGACTGTGTGGTTTGGGGAACCGGACTGGCCTTGTCCCGCAATTACGCTGCTCCCGCTTCCATGTCCTTTCATCTCATCTGTAAATAAACCCATTCCATCGTAACAGTTTGGTGGAGGTGCTGGGTACATCGATCTGGACGACCCAGCTCTACCGATTGTGCGACGCAGCAGACGCTTGGCTGGCTTGCCACCGCAGGTGCCACGTATGGAGAACACTGGAGCAGGCCACAACAACCTCGCCGGTGAGGAGCAACAGCCTCAACCCACAGGGCAAGCTGGCTACGGCATACCGGAACGTCAGCCAAGGACCTTTTCGGGGAATCCGGATGAAGATGTTGAGGATTGGCTCAAGCACTACCAAAGAGTGAGTCGCTGCAACCGCTGGAGTACTGTTAAGCAGCTCGAGAATGTGGTGTTTTTTCTCGCCGGGACTGCGTCTCTCTGGTTCGACAACCATGAGAGCGCATTGACGACATGGGAAATTTTTGTTGACGAACTGAAGAAGTGTTTTGGAGACTCGACAGCAAAGGTTAAGCAGGCTGAGCAGACGCTTTCGCGCAGAGCTCAGTTACCTGGCGAAACTTGTACCACCTACATCGAGGCTGTTTTGAAACTTTGCGGCGTCGTGAGTGCGACCATGTCTGACGAAGATAAGGTAGGCCATCTCCTCAAGGGAATCGCAGAAGATGTGTACAATTTTCTCATCACCAAGGAAGACCTAAACACACCCTCCGACCTAAGGAAGCACTGCCGTGCATTTGAAGCCTTGAAGAGGAGGAGAATCCTACCGAAGTTCGGCCGTCTTGATAATGTGCCCACGATCGCAAGTGTCACCATTCCATCCCATGACGACATCTCCTCGATTATCAGACGAGTCGTTAAAGAAGAACTGGCTCAGTTACAAGTTTTAGACACAGCTAATGCATGCCATCAGTGTGCGTTCGACCAACGTTCCCATGAAGTACCGTTATCTCGGTCGCGTCCGAGCTACTCCGAGCCTCGCCCTACTTACACCGAGCGGTTCGAACGAAGGAGCGAGCGGCCACTCGAAAACCAGGAGCGCAGGCAAGCTGCATCACGGAGATTTACCCCTCAGCCGTCATCTCCCGGTTTCTACCAACCCGCGAGGTCTTTATCACCGGGGACGACAGGGCGCGACATCCGTACCTGCTACAACTGTGGGCTGCCTGGACACATCGCTAGGCACTGCTATCGCCGTCAGCAGCGAGCTCCACGATTCAACGTGTACACGCCCCGTGTGGCTGCTGACGAGTCTCGATCATTTCCGAGCTCCTTTCAACGGCAACACGCACCACGCGCTGACTCCCCTTCCTCCGACCGCAGCGTTACCCCACCACCAGCACGGCAATGGCGATCCCCGTCACCGCGTCGTCTGTCGGGGCAGCGGTCGGGGTCACCACCACCGCTGGGAAACTAACTGGTGCGACCATTGGGGGCGAGGCCGCAGAATCATTTTCCTCAAGACCCCCCTTGTGTTGTGATGCTTAAGAACAAAGTGAGTGTTTTTGTAGACAATGTGAGTACTGTTGCCCTAGTTGATACCGGTGCGGCGGTTTCTATAATGAGCCTGTCTTTTAAAAAATCGCCTTGGGACGAAAGTAATGTTTTCTTGGAATCAAAGTGCTACGTTCCGCGGTGTAGGGGGAGAAACGTTGAACCCGGTTGGTGTTTGTTCTGTTAGGATTGCCGTAGGAAATCACATTTTTTAGAGCGGAATTAACTGTGCTTGCACAAGCGACTCATGACGTTATTCTAGGTATTGATTTCTTGCGTGAATACGGTGCCACCCTGGATTGCGGTAGTGGCGAGATTTTTCTTCGCAGCGCCTTGCCGACTTCACTGACGGAAGATACCAGTGCTGATAGCTCGGACGTGTTCTCAGTGTCACAAGACGTCTGTTTGGCCCCGCAGACCGCAATGTTTGTGCGCGTAAACTCTTCACGTGCTCGCACGGGCTCCTGCTATGGTTTAGCCGAGCCGGATTTTAATAACGCACTCAAGAAAAACGTCATTGTGCCTCGCTGCCTCGTGCTCGCCGTCGACGGTTGTGCCGACTTGTGGACCGTGAACGTTTCAGCGCAGCCCATATCTTTGCCGGCCGGACTTAAATTGGCAAGCTTTCACGAGCAAGCTACTCTTACCATCCGGTCAATTGAGCACTCGGCGGACGTAAAGAAATTCCACCCCGATTCCTACCCCTGACTATTCCGCCAACATTCAGCGCATGATAAACAAGTCGCTTCCTTCAACTGAACGGTCCCTGCTGCAGGAGGTGATCGCAGGCTACGCTTCAGTGTTCGACTTTGCCCACGACGAAACATCTACCGGTACACCACCACCCTCTCGTACGCAACACCGAATTTATACAGGGCAAGCACCACCAATACGTCAGAAGCCTTATCGCGTTTCGCCTTCTGAGAGGAAAGTCATCGCCGAGCAGGTTGAAGACATGTTGAAGAAGGGCGTCATACAAGAATCGTGTAGTCCCTGGGCGGCTCCTGTCATTCTAGTCAGAAAGAAGGACAATTCATGGAGATTCTGTGTGGACTATCGCCGCCTAAATGCCATCACAAAAAAGGACGTCTACCCTCTGCCACGTATAGATGACGCCGTCGACTGTCTGCACTCTGCCTCTTATTTTTTCTTCTGTTGACTTGCGCTCGGGGTATTGGCAAATTCCTATGCACCCATCAGACAAGGAGAAGACAGCCTTCGTAACACCTGACGGACTTTTTGAGTTTAACGTTATGCCTTTCGGTTTGTGCAATGCTCCAGCGACATTCGAGAGATTTATGGATACAGTACTCCGTGGACTAAAGTGGGAAATTTGCATGTGCTATTTAGATGACGTTATTATTTATGGAAAGACTTTTCAAGAGCACAACCACCGTTTGTCGCTTGTGCTCGAATGCCTACGGAAAGCTGGCCTTGTTTTGAACTCTAAAAAGTGCCACTTTGGCGAACGTCAAGCCCTCGTACTAGGCTTTCTCGTTGACAGCGAGGGTATACGACCGGACCCACAGAAGACCGCAGTGGTTCGTAACTTTGATCAACCGCGAACAGTGAAAGACCTGCGAAGTTTTCTGGGTCCTTGCTCATATTTCCGCCGATTTATTAAGAATTTTGCACAATTGGCTTCGCCACTGACGTCCCTTCTCCATAAAGACGCACCGTACGCGTGGGATGATAAATGTGAGGCTGCATTTCAACAACTGAAATTTTTGCTGACCTCAGGACCTATTCTGAAGCATTTCGACCCTGAAGCTTCCACTGAGTTGCATACGGATGCTAGTGGACTTGGCGTTGGCGCTGTGCTCGTCCAAATTTGTAGCGGCCGCCAGCATGTCGTGGCTTACGCCAGTCGGACACTTACCAGAGCGGAGAAGAACTACACCGTCACCGAGCTCGAGTGCTTAGCAGTCGTCTTCGCCATACAGAAGTTCCGACCGTATCTGCATGGCCGCGAGTTCACCATAGTGACCGACCATCACTCACTATGCTGGCTTGTCGGACTCCGCGACCCGTCTGGCCGGTTGGCTCGTTGGGCGTTGCGCCTCCAAGAGTACAGCTTTTCCGTGACCTATAAGAGCGGACGATGTCACACGGATGCCGACTGCTTATCCCGTCTTCCTTCAGTGCACACCAATGTCGACGACGATGACTTTGATGACTATTTAGTTTCAGTATCGTTCGACTTCCCAGATCTCAGCAACTTCAAGAGCGAGCAACAACGCGACCCTGCCTTGAAACCATTACTGGAAGCGGCGCATGACTCCCCCGGAAAGCCTTTTACAATTTCTAATGGCTTGCTGTACAAGAGGAACCACTCAGCAGACGGTCTCCCGTTGCTTTTAGTGGTACCGGAAAGCTTGCGCCCAGTCGTCCTTCGTTCTATGCATGATGACATAACGTCTGGTCATCTTGGTTTCGCACGTACGCTACATCGACTTCGTGAGAGGTTTTACTGGCCGAAAATCTGGAAGACTACGAAACAGTACGTCGCCAGCTGCGTAGTTTGCCAGCGCCACAAGTCAACAACGACGGCTCCGGCAGGTTATTTGCAACCCGTTTCACCACCGACATCTCCTTTTGAAAAAGTCGGCATCGACTTGCTCGGTCCGCTTCCTAAGACCCCATCTGGCCACCGGTACGTTATAGTGTGCGTAGATTATTTAACTAGATATGCGGAAACGGATGCACTTACATCTGCCTCGGCAGCCGCCGTCTCTTCTTTTCTGCTCCAACGGGTCATATTGCGTCACGGCGCTCCACGGGTTGTGATCAGTGACCGTGGACGGCAATTTATCGCTGACGTTGTTGAAGAACTTTTGCGCCTTTGTGGTTCTTCTTTTCGCCACTCCACTCCTTACCATCCGCAAACTAACGGTCTCACCGAGAGGACGAATCGAACTCTTACAAATATGCTATCGATGTACGTTGATGCTGACCACAGGAACTGGGACGCCGTCTTACCTTTTGTAACTTACGCATACAATACCGCAAAGCATGAAGTTACTGGGTATGCACCTTTCTTCCTGCTTTACGCACGAAACCCTCGGTGTTTCCTTGACACTGTACTGCCTTTTTCACGTCAGGAAGATCTCTCCATCGCTCAGACATTGTGTCGGGCCGAAGAGGCACGTCGACTTGCACGTCTTAGAACATTGTCCTCGCAAGAGCAAAGCAAGAGTCGCTACGATGCCAAGCATAATCCTGTAAGTTTTTCTCCTGGCGACTACGTTTGGCTGTGGACTCCCGTTCGTAAAAAAAGGACTGTACCGGAAGTTTCTCGCCAACTATTCTGGCCCATTTGTGATAGTCGCTCGTCTAAGTGACGTGAACTACGTTGTCGCCCGAGTGACGGCCAATCACCGGCGTTCGCGCGTTACGCAAGTTGTTCATGTGGCTCGCCTCAAGCAGTACCATCATAGGCATATTTAACTCACTCGGCGAGTTTCGTCTGCCCCCGGGGAAAATGTAACGTTAATGCGTGAGTGTGCGGAGCGAAGAAGAAGAGGAAGAGTAGTGGAGCGGGCGCTTGGACTGTGTGGTTTGGGGAACCGGACTGGCCTTGTCCCGCAATTACGCTGCTCCCGCTTCCATGTCCTTTCATCTCATCTGTAAATAAACCCATTCCATCGTAACAATATATATATAGTAAAATAAATAATAATAAAAAAAACAGGCGCTGCGCCGTGCTCCCGACCGGGCTGCAGAAATTAGGCGCCTTTTCCTTCTTCGAACCACAACCACCATATATAAATGGAGTGAAGCGCGCGCGAAATGCATTCGCATTTCCTCACGATTCCCTTCGGGGAGGTGGGGGGCATTTTTTTTGGAATTTGTGGGGCGCCCGCTGCTCGTAGCGCTGCCACGTCTGGGATTTGTTGATCGTGACGGCATTCTGAAAGCGATGCGCGCCTTCACTTGAAATCTTAAAGAATTATGGGAGGTGGTTAGGGGCTCTTTAACGCTAATACTTCCCCCTGACAGAGTGTTCGTATAAGTAGACCTAAGAAGCGGTGCATGCTTTTTTCCCCCCTCAAGCAAAGAGTAAAGTGGACTGAGGAAGAGGTAAAGAAGAGCCCTACTCTTGCGGAGCTTCAAGACGCTACAGCAGTAAGAAACGAAGACGGAAACGTCATGTACCAGGTAAGAGACGACGCTGCATATTGACATGTAGTTCCTTCCGGACATTCTTTTCGTTCGCAAGAACTTTCGGAAATCATCTGCGTAACGTTTTGCTTCGCAGTGGCTTGACGACATCAGACTCGCGCATTAGGAGAAACGTTTCTTCGCAGACAGAGTTGACTTTTTGAAACACGCGTAAAACGCGAAGTTATTTAATTATGCTACCGCTGACACGGCTTCGATAACGTTTGTTGCATTCAATTTAGGTGTGTGAATTTGAGGAACTACAGCTAAGATGCACTTAATTTTCGTCAGTTTCGAAAATAACACCTACATAACAGTGTTTCAGTAATACAGTGAACTCTCATTTATACGAACGTCTGTTCAACGAATATTTCAGAATGACGAACTTTTGCAAAATCCCCGACGGTTTTTCTATGCATTCTATGCAAAAATCTTTCAGTTAAACGAATTTCTCGATAGTGAATACTTCAGTTCAACGAACTTTCTCTGCGGACGCGGGCTGATTCTTGAGATCAATTCAATGAAGTTTCGCTCTCTGCAGCACTGGCGTATGCGATGCGTGCCACTTCCAAATCACCCGTCCATCGGCGGTGGTACAACATCGTTTGTGCATGCAGCGCCGCCGAGGCAAAGCGACCTCGCGGGAGACAAAAACGAGCCACGTGCGCTTCAGTACCTGCGCATAACTATAAAACTTGGAAATGGTTTCCAGTGTTCGTCCGAAACCGAAGGAAGAGTGAGACCAAGAAGTTGTAATGGCTGACGCAGGTTCAAATACTGTATCTACAGCCGGGGTTGCTGCATATATTAGATAGTTGCCAGATTTCGTGTAAAATCCGAAGACTTCTTTCTGGATTAACCGGGCTTTAAGGACAATACGTCTGAAGAGAAAGAGCAGCGCATCTCAACGCTGCCGTTCATTCCAGCTAAAAGCACCAATATCCCCGTGCCACGCGCTGTACCTCGTTTTCCTCTTCTTCTGGCGCGCGCTACGTTTAGTGTTCTTAACACTTCGTGTCACAGCAACAAGCTGTACCAGAGGCAGTGCACAGAAACGTTGACTCTCCGGACAGCTTTGTCTCTTCTTGCTCTCTAAGGACGCCAGTCCAAATGAAAATTGAAGAATTCTTTTCAAAATAAATTGCACTTCGCACTTTTGACTTGATACCTGCCGTGCCCAATGCTGTTTCCTATTCTAGTGCATATTCAGTTTAGTGAATATTCAGTTAAATGAACTATTTTCTTTGGTCCGTTGAAGTTCACTATAGGGAGAGTTCACTGAAATGCGATATCAAGTTTACGAATCCGCAATCATGCTCTAGAAACCGAGCTAAGCTTAAATATCTGGCGAGTGGCTCCAAAAAGATACATGCTGTTTTAACTATCATCATCATCACCATCATCATCATCATCAGCCTGTCTACGCCCACTGCAGGGCAAAGGCCTCTCCCATGTTTCGCCAATCAACCCGGTCCTGTGCTTTCTGCTGCCACGTTATACCTGCAAACTTCTTAATCTCATCTACCCACCTAATTTTCTGTCTCCCCCCTCACGCGTTTGCCATCTCTTGGAATCCAGTCAGTTACCCTTAATGACCAGCGGTTATCCTGCCGACGTGCTACGTGCCCGGCCCATATCCATTTCTTCTTCTTGATTTCAACTATGATATCCTTAACCCCCCGTTTGTTCCCTGACCCACTCTGCTCTCTTCCTGTCTCTTAAGGTTACACCTATCATTTTCCTTTCCATCGCTCGCTGCGTCGTCCTCAGTTTAAGTTGAACCCTCTTTGTAAGTCTCCAGGTTTCTGCTCCGTAGGTGAGTACCGGTAAGATGCAGCTGTTATATACCTTCCTCTTGAGGGATAGTGGTAGACTACCATTCATGATTTGATAATGCTTGCCGAATGTGCTCCATCCCATCCTTATTCTTCTAGTTATTTCACTCTCATGATTCGGCTCCGCGGTTACTACCTGTCCTAAGTAGACGTACTCCTTTACAACTTCCAGTGTCTCGCCACCTATTGCAAAGCGCTGTTCTCTGCCAAGATTGTTCCACATTACTTTAGTTTTATGCATATTAATTTTCAGACCTACTCTTCTACTTTCCGTATCCAGTTCAGTAATCATAAGCTGTAATTCGTCTCCCGCGTTACTCATCAATGCAATGTCATCAGCGAATCGCAGGTTACTGAGATACTCTCCATTAACTCTTATCCCTAACTCTTCCCAATCTAGGGGCCCTGAAAACCTCCTGTAAACACGCGGTGAATAGCATTGGAGAGATCGTGTCTCCCTGCCGTACGCCCTTCTTTATTGGGATTCTGTCGCTTTCTTTATGGAGGACTATAGTGGCTGTGGATCCGCTGTAGATTTCTTCCATTATGTTTATATAGGCTTCGTCGATGCCCTGATTCCGCAGTGCCTGAATGACTGCTGATGTCTCCACCGAATCAAATGCCTTCTCGTAATCTATGAAGGCTATGTATAGGGGTTGGTTGTATTCCGAGCATTTCTCTATCACCTGATTGATAGTATGAATATGGTCTGTTGTTGAGAAGTCTGTACGAAATCCTGCCTGGTCCTTTGGTTGATTGAACTCTAATGTCGTATTAATGCTGTTGGCAATTACTTTTGTAAATAGCTTGTACACAACGGACAGTAAGCTGATGGGCCTGTAGTTTTTCAGGTCCTTGACGTCCCCTTTCTTATGGATCAAGATGATGTTGGCGTTCTTCCTAGAATCTGGTATCGTCCCCGTAGAGAGACACTTCGTATACAGGGTGGCCAGTTTTTCTAACACAATCTCTCCCCCGTCTTTCAACAGGTCTAATGGCACCTGATCTTCACCAGCGGCTTTGCCTCTTTGCATTCCCTTTAGGGCTTTCTTTACTTCTCCTGTCAATACTGGTGGGATGTCAGATTCCTCTGGGCTATTATTGCTTCTTACGTTATCATCCTGACTGTCTCGGCTGCTGTACAGATCTCTGTAGAACTCTTCCGCCACCTCAACTATTCTATCCATATTGGTTGTGACCTTGTCTTCCTTGTCCCTTAATGCATACATCTGATTTTTGCCTATGCACAGTTTTGTCTTCATAGCTTTGAGGCTTCTTCCGTTCTTTATAGCATGCTCAATTCTCTCCATATTATACTTTCTTATGTCGGCTACTTTACGCCTATTGATTAACTTGGAAAGCTCCGCCAGCTCTATTTTGTCTGTTGCATTTGAGGCTTTCATGGTTTGACGTTTCTTAATGAGGTTTTTCGCCTCATGGGATAGCTTACCAGTGTCCTGTCCAACGACTGTACCCCCGACTTCCACTGCACACTCCTTAATGATACTAGTCAGATTATCATTCATTGCGTCAACGCTAAGGTTGGTTTCCTCGGTTAAAGCCGCGTACCTATTCTGAAGTGAAACTCTGAATTCCTGTACTTTCCCTCTCAGAGCTAGTTCATTAATCGGCTTCTTGCGTATCAGTTTGTGCCGTTCCTTCCTCAAGTCTAGATGAATTCTAGATCTTACCATTCTGTGGTCACTGCATCGGATCTTGTTGACTACTTCCACATCCTGTACAATGCCCGGGTGGGCACACATTATGAAGTCTATTTCATTTTTAGTTTCGCCATTAGGACTCCTCCACGTCCACTTACGAGTAGCCCGTTTTCTGTAGAAGGTATTCAAGATCCGTAAATTGTTTCGTTCAGCGAATTCTACTATTAACTCCCCTCTGGCGTTTCTAGAGCCGATGCCATATTCCCCAACTGCATGATCTCGAGCCTGCTTCTTGCCTACCTTTGCATTAAAGTCGCCCATCAGTACAGTATACTGTGTCTTTACCTTACTCATTGCTGATTCTACGTCCTCGTAGAATCGTTCAACCAGTTGATCATCATGGCTTGATGTAGGCGCGTAGGCCTGTACCACCTTCATCTTGTACCTCTTATTAAACTTAATTACGATACATGCCACCCTCTCATTAATGCTATAGTATTCCTCTATATTACCAGCTATATTTTTATGAATAAGGAACCCCACCCCTAGTTCTCTTCTGTCAGCTAAGCCACGATAGCATAGGACGTGTCCGTTCTTCAGCACTGTATAAGCCTCATGTGTCCTCCTAACCTCACTGAGCCCTATTACATCCCATTTAACACCCTCTAATTCCTCGAATAGTACAGCTAGACTCCCCTCGCTAGATAAAGTTCTGGCGTTAAACGTAGCCAAGTTCAGATTCCAATGGCGGCCTGTCCGGACCCAGAGATTCTTAGCACCCTCCGCTGCGTCGCAGGTCTGACCGCCGCCTTGGTCAGTTGCTTCGCAGCCGCTGGGGACTGAGGGTCGAGGGTTAATTGGTGTATTCATGTGGGAGGTAGTGGCTAAGTACTGCACCAGGGTGGCCAATCCTGCTCTGGTGAGGGAGTGCATTGCTGGCTGTGGTCGCCAGTGAGGCTGCACCCCAGGCCTTTTTTACATAATTCCATCATCACGCGGATTTTTTTTTTAATCCGGTTGGGAATTGTCCGGCACCGGGATTCGAACCACGGACCTCTTGCATGCGAGGCTGATGCTCTAACCACTACGCCATCGCCGCACCCTCTAGTTTTAACTATCACCAAGAGGGAAACATTGCTGCTATGGAAGCTGCATTTGCCACATCACGGTTAAAATCAGAGGTGTGAAACTTGGGCTGGCAGCGTATGTAGAAATGTTGCAGTTTTCAGGAACGTTTTGAAAATGGCTTATCCGCAAATTACCACTTTGTTTCAGAGTGGCATGCAATGCATTGATTTTATTCCGTTTGATATATCTGAATTGTTACAGTTCTCGGAACTGCAATATCGTGGTTTATTTTGATGCTTCGGTTTTTCGCTATTTAGGATAAATAACGAATCAAATGCAACGTCTTCCTCGACCTATTTCATCCTCCCTCTCGTACGGGGCATGATGCTGCTGTCCATGATAATTTCTCACCGAATTCAAGGGCTGGATTTCCTTACTCACGGCCAGCATTGGCTAAGGATACGCAACTGCTGGACAACATTAGATAGCATGGGCTGAATGATTTGTAATATTGTCCAGGATATCTTGTGTAATATTATACAACGGGTTTTACGTCCCAAAAGCACGATATGATTATGAAGGATGCCATGATGAAGTGCTCCGGAAATGTTCTACCATCTGGTGCTCTTTAACGTGCAGTGACATCGCTCAGTACGCGGGCCTCTCGCATTTAGCCTCCATCGAAATGCGGCCGCTGCGGCCGGGATCGAACCCGCGACCTTCGGGTCAGCAGAAGAGCACCGTAACCGCTACACCATCGCGGCGGACGATATTTACCGTCGTTCTGGATAAAGTTGGCTGGGTGTTCGCTATTGTTAGCTCATGCTGGCCGATATTGGCTTACATGGGAAGTCCACTGTTAGAACGGCAACACTGTGTTTATTTATTTTGGATCTAATGACAGAGTTGTGTGTCGCGCTGCTAACTTGCAAGACCTGGCTTCGATCCCAGCCACGGCAGCCGCATTTAGATGCAGTCGAAATGTCAGATCACCCGTGTGCTTAGATTTAGGTGCACGGTAAAGAATTCCATGTGGTGCAAAGCAATCGTGAGTCTCTCACTGCAGCGTGTCTCAGTTATATTGTGGTTTTGGCCCGTAAAAAAACCAGTATTTGTTATTATGTTACCGCGTGACAAGCACGAGCAATACGCTAAGGCACACACACGACGGGACACAGCGTGGTGTGTGTGCCTTAGCGTTTTCCTCGTTCTTGTCGCGTTGTAACATAAGGAACCATTAACAACTAGCCGAGTTTATTGCGCTACATTGTTATTATGATTGAGTTGACTTTTTTAAATAGGAATGGGGCTGAGCGTTTCAGACGCTGGGACAGGCACCCACATTTGCAGAAGATGAATATACCAGCACCATATCAATGCGTTGATTTGACGGTACAAAAAAAAAAAAAAAAAGGCGCACTAAGGAAGCACTTGCCATGTAGGCTGTGTTGAAAATTTCTGGATGCCGGTCGACCCTTTCTAATTAAAACAGCGTGTGTGGCGGACATTGGGCATTGTACTCACGAAGAACATTCCCACTTTCCGAATGTTTTATTTCCGAACATTCGTTTCGGTGGTCGTGGGATGCACCTTCCGTTTGATCGATCCTGCCGCTGACGGATATTGGGAAAACAATAAAGGACATCACGCCGATGCCGCTCGACAACAACGTTCCATGGAAGGCCGCAACGCATGTACACCGCCGCGCTGGAACGCTAGTGTTCAAGCACAGCTGTGGCTCTGAGCATGTGCTAGAAATACAAACCCGCGATACAGCTTCGTGAACAGTGAGCGCACTACTCGCCTCAACACAGGCATCAGACGACGATTACAATGCACGATCATCAGCAAACGCATACGAATTGCTAATAGAACTCTAGAGGAGGCTTCGCGTGGAGTTTCAAAGGCGTAAGCATTTATATGTCGACTATCCGAAAAAAAAAAATCAGCCAAGCACTGAATGCGACAGCAACAAATTGAAATGTCTCAAGAAGTAAGGCTGGCAGCTAACTCGGTTGGGTCCCATCTCTCGTAACTAAACAAAACGCTGGTGTAAGGGAATACGGATGCTCCAGGGACGGTGCTGTCAGTCCGCTAAACGCGAAGTAAGTAACTAACGTTGAAAGTTGGGCAAGTTGGTACGGGTTCATCTTCTGAAAAAAACTGCGCAGCAAGACGGGGCACGAACAATTAGAAACGACAAACGAGCGCAGACTCACAACTAGTTTATATAAAAAAAAAAACGTGTCAGCCTTAAATAGCCGCAGCAAGGATGATGTCACAGTCAACGAATAGCAGCGTAACCAAGAAACAACACCAGTCAAGGGTTTCAAACGAACAATCACTGCTGCGTGGTTAACTATAGCACGTGGAACGCAGATAGTCGAATTCCTTGTCGGACAGACTGATAGAGGGAGCACTGATACACCCTTCTCCCTTTCTCCTTATGTGGAAGGCCTCTATTATCTTACGGCCTGAGAATGTCATGTGCAGCAGAAGAATAAATGTGCCGTGCAAGGTAGGCATTGTTTATCAGGTCACGTTAACGCTCGGGAAATCTTATATCGGGGAAAGTGGCAGATGCATTAACGTCAGGCCAAGAGAACACGAGCGATCGCTTTCTTATATCCCGGGCTTACATTTGCCCGCGCATTGCCGAGAGCGTGGTTGTGAACCGTCTTTGATGACGCGACAGTTGTTTCCAGGGATAACAGATTCTTAGGCGGTAAGATAATAGAGGCGTCCACATAAGGAGAATTGGAGACTAGTGCATCAGTGTTCCCTCTATCAGTCTGTCCGACAAGGAATTCGACTATCTGCGTTCCACGTGCTATAGTTAACCACGCAGCAGTGATTGTTCGTTTGAAACCCTTGACTGGTGTTGTTTCTTGGTTACGCTGCTATTCGTTGACTCTGACATCATCCTTGCTGCAGTTATTTGAGTTTGACACGTTTTTTTCAATAAACTAGTTGTGAGTCTGCGCTTGTTTGTCGTTTCTAATTCTTCATGTCCCGTCTTGCTGCGCAGTTTTTTTCAGACGGTGAAGTAAGCGTTGAGACAACACTAGTTGGGAGCACGGCATGTTTACGGGCCGTCTCGTGATGTCTCTCGAGCTAGCGCTCCCGCCAGCGCTCGCGACCGCTTGCTTAATTTCCCCCTCACCAGCGGCGCCTCTTCACATTTCTTCGTGGGGTGTTTCCTCTCCATAAGTCGCCAAACTCACTCACGAGTCGACTCACTCAGACTCATTCAGACTCAGACCGAGCCGTGAGTGTGAGTATGAGTGAGTCCGGGTGAGTAATACGTTGATGAGTTTGAGTTCGAGGGAGTCCGGCTGGGATAAATTTTAGTGAGTCTAAGTGAGCCCTCTTGAAGAAAATTTTGGTGAGGGTGAGTCCGAGTGAGTCCGAGGGGCAAAATATATTTCACGAGTGAAGCGTGGAAACTTGGGCAAGTTGGTAGGACATAATTAAATATACGAACAGCGCATAAGGACAAAGACGGAAGAAGGAAACAACACACAGCCCCCATCAGTTGGATGGTTGTCCCCATCAGTTGCGCTATTGCAAAAAGAGATTGCGTATCTCGATCAATTTTAAGCTGTGCACTGGTTTACTGCTCAATCAATAAATGACAAGAGTTCTGTTGGCTTTGTATCGCAGTGGTTGTTAACTGCACCCTTCTACGCATGCCCATTTTTTCACATATATATGTACATCGCTCCGCTATTAAATCATTGTTGAAAGTCAGCGCTGTGTGTTGTTTCCTTCTTCCGTCTTTGTCCTTATGCGCTGTTCGTATATTTAATTCACGAGCGAGTCTGAGTGAGCTCCACATTTTTGTGCCGACATATGGTGATAACTAATGAACTAATGCATTATTATTAGCCGAATGTTGGCTCGCGTTTATACTTTCGTATACTGGCCCATACTTCAATGGACTAGCGTTCATATGCCAGTTCAGTATTTATTGATCAGAGGCGTCAGCCACGGGCGGGTGAGCTGCCTCGACCTCCCCCCAGCACGCTTTTCCATGGGAATTCTTGATAAAAACATCTCGGGGGCGTCTCTTTCTCTAAAAATGCCCCGACTGGATTGCGATCATTGATAACTGGTATTCAGATGTACGAGATTAAAAGGTGCACAGTGGAGCACTGATTATACGAGATATTACTATTGAAGAGCATTGAAAGTTTGGTCTAAAAAGTTAAATGTACGCCAACGGACTCACGAGTCGACTCACTCAGACTCACTCAGACTCAGATCGAGCCGTGAGTCTGTGTTTGAGTGAGTCCGAGGAAGTAATGTTACGGTGAGTTTGAGTCCGAGTGAGTTCGGTTGAACAAACTTGTAGTGAGCCTGAGTCCGAGTGAGTCCGCGTGAGGAAAATTTTGTTGAGTGTGAGTCCGAGTGAGTTTTAGAGGCAAAATATATTTCATGAGGGAGTCTGAGTGAGTTCCACATTTTTTGCAGACCTATGTTCCCCTCTGCTTGACGAGCCATCGCCGCCGAGTCTCAAACGGGGGGGTGATGTTATCGGATGTGCCCTTCGTGCGACGGAGAAGGGCGGTTCTTTTCATATGTGCTTTAGCCGCACTCGTCCTATGCGCTCGCGCGCTTTTACTAGGACGTCAGAACATACGATACGTGGGGCGAAGTAATCGATTTCGACTTTATACGGAGCATGACGGCGACGGCGACGACACAAAAACAAGAAGTTTGGTAATAGATACCTCGAGTTCCACGAAATACCACGGCTCTAGTTAAAAAACAAACAACGTGGATAATGATAGTTATTTTTACCCGTTTGTCATCATGAGATCTTGTGGCAGCACGGCCTAATCTATAAGCTGAGAATGAACCAATTGTCCCAATGGAAAGTTTTTTGCCTAATATGGTATAGATGATACCGAAAGAGCAGTGCGAGAAGTGCAAAATACTCGTATACCTTGGTATGTTGCATTCCAGCGCAGCACCTATACCCTCAACTAACGTAGTTATCAATGTTTCTCCTTCTGTTTCAGGGCTTCAACTGGACGCTTTTTCTTAATACCTTGCTTGCGAATACGACATTCACGTTCACCGACTCAACTACGGTTTTTGTTGAGGACTATGCCATCGTAACAAATGTCATGAAGCTAGTTCAAAAGGCCAGTAGGTAAGTTCCTGCGCACCTCCCATCGTTTGCTGCTTATGAACGCGGCAGTGGTAATGAAAGGAAAAATCCTTGTCTCACAGGTATAAGAGGCAGCATGGGAAGATTTGACAATGAAATATCGAAAACTGTACGGCATATTTTACTGAAATGGGATTGCTGCGGGCTGGATAAGACAAACTATGTAAGCTTGTTGCTAGCATTAAGCTTGTGGTCCAGCTAGGAACAGCGTAGAAATCGCAAATGGCGATATCCCAACACATTTTCTTTTAGGGGCGAAGCATCTTAGGGGTGAGGCTTGTCCTCTACGTCCGCGGTGTCCGTTGTCACGGGGATATGCGTGGATGTGAGACACACAAAAAGTTCAACAATAGACTAATATCAATCGTAATTGTGACAGCACATTATAAAACACCTACAAGCACAAACCCTTTATACTAGTCGGCGACTTCAACGTAGACATTATGGACCTTAGGACCTAGCTTTGTCGTCGACTCTTTATGTCACTTTATGTCACTCAATTTACATTATATGGGGCAACGCTCTGGCAACGTATTGTTACTCACCCATACGATACCCAGAGCTTGGCCCACTCGTCATGATTCACTTCGTGGAGATGCGTGGATTTTTTAAAAGATATCTGCGTAGGTCAAGCTTGTTAACTGCATGGTAACGCAGCTTTAACTGATCGCTTACAAAGAAGAGTGTATCGCGCGAGGGTTGAGTCCGGGTCCTGTGTGGAGATGGCTTTGTTCTACAAGAGATGACCAGGACGCTTCAATACGCAACGCACAAAGGACACTATGGCAGAGTTCGTTGGTTTGCCGACCGTAGGAGGAAGATACAACTTTATTTTGGAGCTGGCCGCTTGTCTGCGGCGACCTCTTCTGCCCATGCAACGATGGCTTTTTGCAGCTCTTCATCGGGGGGACCGTATTAAGAAAACACCACAGCAAGATCGCCAACGAACATGCGTTTGCTAGAGTGTGATGTTGAGCGAGCTGATGCTTAGCTTAACTAAATATTTGTGGCGCAACTGAGAACGAGGATGAAAAAAAAATCCAGCGCTAATGCCCTTGTATAGCGATTTGTGTAGTTCTAAACTCTGCACTAAATGCAGCTCCACTACTGTGAAGCCTGAAGAAATGCGTACCACGGGCACGAAGCGATTCCCTTTGCGCTGTTGTTAGTTAGTCCCTGTCTCCGAATGATTTCTCGCAGGAGTTCGTGAAACCGGCCCCGGAGAAGCGCTGGTGGGAGGAGCAATCAGTGTTTGGCTAGGTGCCCTCTCTTGCGCGGCGCGGGTGTCAGCCGCATGTTTCGAAGTGTTTTTCTAGCCATTTTAAGTCAATCATTGCGTGTATTTCTTGGTTATTTCTGTAAATTTTATTATTTTAGCCCTTGTCCGTTTAATTTAAGCCAATTTGGAGCACGCTAGGCTTGTTTTCGTCTGTATTGACCATCTGATTTCAGCGTGGTCACACCACATGATATATATGATGGACGACAAGCCAGGGAAAAAGCCCTTAAGCGCACACTTGAAACGAAAGAAGACAGGTGCCCTATCCTGTCTCCTCTTGTTTTTTCTCCCTCGTTCTCAGTTGCGCCACAAATGTTTCGCCCTTTATAATAATAATAACGATGATAATAATAATAATAAAAATAATAATTAATAATAATTGTGTGTACATAAATATGTAGAAGAATTCACAGCTGGGCTAGTTGGTAATTATTTTCGAACTTCAAAATAGCGCGAATAGCGAGTATACCTTTTCTTGGAACGCTCAGGTTGATAGCAATTGTTTTATGCGGCTGTCCGCTTGGAAGTGCGCGGAATTTTTATGCTTGTTGACGTTTTTTTTTTTAGGATTCGGAATGGTTGCCTTCCGACACACATGTGAGGGGTGATATGAGTGACCGATTATGGTGACCGAAGGGGTGATATGAGTGACGGTATATAAGTGTGCTTGCAGTAGCAAATGAAATTTAGCTATGAGAGAGAGAAAACATCTTATTAAAAAATATATAAACCAAGCATGTGGGAGCGGGGACCCTAGTCTGGGTTCCCATGATGATCTCGGCGATCACCCAGGGCCCGTTGAACCAAGGCCTGGCGGACCTCGGGAGGCCCGTCGCGGAGGGCATCGTCCCACAGCTCTATGGTGCGGAAGGGGCGCGGGACGATGGGAAGGGGAGGAAATAATTTTGCGGCGCACTCCACCGTGACATGGAATACCGTTGGGGAGCTGCCACAGCCCGGGCAAGAGTCTGCGTCGCGGGCCGGGCAGAACTTATGCATGGAGAGGTGGTTGGGGAAGGCATGCGTTTGGAGATGCCGTAGTGCCACCTGTCCCTCGATCTCGCGAGAACGACAGTGGTGGCGGGTGCATGGTGTGTCTAGCTCTGGTGCAGTATGTCTCGGTATGAGGGTGGAGGGCCCACTTGATCTGGACTCTCGGCCTCGCCATGCCGTGCAGCTCGGTGGGTAAGTTCTCGAGCGACCGCGTGAGCGCGATCATTACCCGGCAGGTTCAGCGCTGCGAGCTCAACGCTGTGGTGTGTCGTGCAATCTCATCTTGTATATGCCGCAATTTGCGCTGTTTTCAAAATGTTCAACTACATAGCGATGTTACGTGCCTCCTAGATGAGGCAAAAGGAAACAGACAAAAATGTTTTCTGACCAAGCGTAGATCCCGGTTGGTGAAAAAGCAGGACAGCAGTGAGGTCAACAAGAAAGAAAAACGCTAAAAACAGCTCAATTCAAATACATCACTATAAAATTATGAAGTACATATACGGATTTCATGCAATCTTTAGCTGTAAAAGTAATAAAAAACAATTTCAGGCTGACACCTTATGTTAATGACATGATAAACAGGTGAAGCAAATGAACAGGTAAATACTTGAAGCAAAAATTTAAGTAAAACTAAAAATCAGCATAACGTCGCATCCGGAATGAAGTGAAATACAGTTAACCGAACAGAAGTAACTTTGCAAATCGTAGGATACTAGTGCATGTACAGAAACACTGAAAAAAGAAAAAAAGAAAAACGAGTGAGGTCGCCACGCTGCCTGCGTCGCATCGTTTACCGCTGGCTTTGTAGTCTCTCAGGAGAGATGGCGCCACATGACATGCGGCGCACCAGCATCTGGCCTGAGTCGCGTCGAGGCTGCGTACGCTTGGCAAAGCCCAAGATTCATTCCCTCAGTGACAGGAAACAATGGCGCCCATGTGGACCAATACACAGAGTTGTGTGTGTATCCTTTTCATGCTTGCATCTACTTAAAGGGGCCATGACACGGTCACCCAACAATTTGTAGTTTTCAACGAAAACTAGTAGTAGAGGGTGTACTATGCCTATACAGATTAGAAAACTAGGCCGTAAAAGAATATTTCAGTGCAAAACAAGCCCTACAAATCACCGGCTGAAACCCCGTCCGCCGCCGGCGACCGCCATTTTGCCATGGCGCATGTGACGTTACGCGCTGGAGGGAGCGGAGCCGTCGTCTTTTACCAAAGTTTCAGCCGCTGCACATCGTTCAATATCAGTGCCAAGCCGAAGAAAGCTAAATTACCTCGATTTCACGCGCAGCTGACCACGGAACAATATCGTTCGGCGGAATGCAGACGCTCGCACAGCTAGTTGCTTGTAACGTCACGACTCGCGAGTGCACCAGTGTTGCCCGACTTTCAGGCAGCTTGCGTGTTTATAGAAATATTTAATTATAAGCTAATTACTCTACGGAATGCGCTAAAATTTCGCCAGCTTATTTGTGAATGAAGAAGGATTAATCCCCTTAACCCAGATTATGATCGAAAATTGGGTGTCATGGCCCCTTTAAGATTTAATAACATAACAATTGTAGGCGTTTAACGTCGTAAAACCACGTTATGATTATGAGGGACGCCGTAGTGGAGGGATCCGGAAATTTTGACCACCTGTGGTTCTTAAACGTGCACCTCGGTACACGGGCCTCTAGCATTTTCGCTTCCATCGAGTATACTTTAGATTTAGGGAGAGCCAGCCATATTGCCCGCTCTTTTCCTTCAATCATATCGTGCTTGTGGAACGTAAAACCGCACATATTATATAATTATTATCCTTCACTACCCTTCCCGCTCACCCCAAACACGCTGTGCCGTGCTCCCTTTTGGGTAGGAAATAATATAAGAGTATTCCCTCTCCTCAAACCACTATTCCAAAGCATTGAGCAGTCTTTATGCTTGCTTGTCATTGTATCTGCAAATAATAAGTTGTTAGTAAACGCTCCAAAACAAATTGAATGTAGCCGTAGGGCGAACCTTTTCAAGTCCAAATGACACTGTAAAGCATCAAATTTTGCGCGATGTAGCCACCGACGACAAAACCAGCACAACCAACAGCGGGGACGATTTGTCCCGTTCTTAAGCGGTATTATATCAGAAGCGGTGGGCAAGCGGCTAGTATTTCGAGCTTGCACGCGACACACATCCCCCCTTGTTGTTGTTTTTTAGCACAATTGTAAGGCTAGCTTTTCTGCAATACAGTTAACCCTAGTAATGAAGGGCTAGTCACTTCTGCAAACAGCGTGTTCAAGCGCAGTTTGCTTGCGCTATGATGCGAAAAGTGTAGCCACAGCTCCCTTAATATAAACAGGCACAGTAGCCAAGCCCCAGCACGTGCAATTATGACCTCCTCTCCACTTACAGCACAGCGGGTGCCGCCATTAGTTGGGTCAATGTGCAGCGCAGGGAAGCGCATTGAGACCTGTTACAGCAATATTCGTTGATTTTGCGTCAGAGCAGTAGTTCTCCAATGGGGGGTTCACGGACACCGGCATAGGTCGACAAAACATGTGGAGCTCACTCAGACTCACTCATGAAATATATTTAGCCCGTGGGACTCACTCGGACTCAGACTCACCAAAATTTTCCTCAACCGGACTCACTCGGACTCAGACTCACGGCTCTATCTGAGTCTGAGTGAGTCTGTGAGCCGACTGATGAGTCCGTTAGCGTACAATTGGCTTCTTTGAACTTGGTGTCAATGCTCTTTATCACCAATATCTCGCATAATCGGTGCTCTACTTGGCGCCTTTTGATCTCGTACCTTCAGATATGAGATATCAGTGGTTGCAATCCAGTAAGCACCTTTTATTGAAAGAGATGACTCACATGAAATATTTTTATCAAAAATTCCCGGAACAGTTTTCGGGGGTGGAAGGGAGGTCATGGCACTCCTCCTCCTCCGTAACTCACGCCTCTGATCAATAAATATTGAGCTGGCGTACGAACGCTGGTGCTTTAAAGTATGCGTTATTCGGCCTGAGTATAAACTTGAGCCTACGTAACGCTGATAGTAATGCTGCAGTTGGGTAAGTAGAACCATACATCGGCAAAACAGGGTAGAGCTCACACAGACTCACTCAAGAAATACATTTTGGGCTAAGGGCTCACTCAGACTCAGACTCACCAAAGTTTTCCTCGACCGGACTCACTCGGACTCAGGCTCACTAAATATTTTCTCAACCGGACTCGCTCGGACTCAAACTCACGAAAATATTACTCACCCAGAATCACTCAGACTCTGACTCACGGCTTGATCTGAGTCTGAGTGAGTCTGAGTGAGTCGACTCATGAGTGAGTTGGCCGACCTGTGGATACCGGGAGTTCGGGAAGCCATTTTTGTGGGTCCGCGAAACAAATTCTCTAAAAAAAAAGACAAAAAAAGTTTTTTTTGGAGGCGCACTATATGTCCGGCCCTTCCTGATGTTTGATATGCTTCACCACCTAACGCTCTTGAATTGCGAAGGAGCTGACAATGTTTCCCTTCCCCATGAGATGGTTGTAAAGCTTTTGTTGCAGTTTTCTGCGACATATGAACGGGAGTATACTTTCTCTAGGCTTGCATGTTTGTAGCGCAAGCATAGCTAAGAACAAGTTGAACGTGGCTGCAGGCCGCACAATTTATTGACAAGCTGCTGAGATCGAATTGGCGTGACACTAAAGTTTGACCATTGTTTACCAGGTGGAAATAAAAGACACCTATTTCGCTCGCTGCATATTGTGTTAATTTCTGACCTCCCCTCCCACCCCGCTTTTTTTTTTACTGCAAGGTCCCTCGTCGTTCCCACCTGTCCACAACGGATCCTCGAAACATCCATGGTTGAGAACCACTGCCTTAGAGCCTCTGAGAACCACCGCAATGTGATAAAGCGGTAGTTCTCACTCGTATAGAAAGTAGTTAGGTGAACTTGACCGAACGTTTTCACTGTGGTTACCACAGTTTATTTAGGCGTAACTTAGACGTACAAAAACACGAAAATTATCTGTCTGATAATTCTCTCCATCTTGCCAATGTAAGCATAGGTAATGCCTTTTGAAACTATTAAACTAATCTAATTGGGAGGTTCAACCGCTCTCTTAGTTCTTGCAATGGTTAGGCGGGTAAGGTGGCGGGTGTGGCGCTATCATACGAACACTTACAGCGGCTGCAAATGCGTGTCGTGCAGAAACATCGTGCTCAACTACATCCTACTGGAGGTGTGGTCATTCATCGCGCCGCTTCTGCCGGCCAAGTACCTGCACAACGTGCGCTACCTTCCCGACACGGATTTCGTCTCGCTAGGCAGCAGCACGATCCCTACCAACTGCTTCAAGCTGGCCGAGATATTCTGTCCCGAAGGCATGGCCTCCGTGTTACGGTGAGTAAAAGCACCTTTCGTCGCTTTTCTGGGTTCAATATTCGTTCCGTCATCAAGTGGCACATTTTGTACCGCGGAAGCTGTCTTTTTCTTTTTTCAGTATAGACATGAATGGGCAGAGGGACATAACGCATAACGTGCACGCGTGTAGCTCTCTGTGTAACAAAAAAGGACGAGGGATGTTCCAGAAATCCGTTTCGTGCACTGTGCCATGACGCATCAGAACAATAAACGTTACAGAAATGCCCTCGCCGTTGCAAATAACGCCTTCGAACGCTAATTCACTTCAATAATAAATATCGGGATTTCATGTCGTGAAACCATGATATGATTATGAGGAACGCCGTATTGGATATCTCCGGAAATATTGGCCGTCTGGTGTTTTTTTTAACACTTTCGCTACTGTAAGAAAAGGAGAAAAACGTGCCAGAATTACAAAAAAAAATTTTTCTTCGCTGAATTTGTAGATATTTTTTTCTGAATAAAATGGTACCATTCTTTCAATTCAATGAAGTGCCTTTACTCACTAATCGCGGTAAAAAAAGAAAAAAAAAGAAAAAAAAACGAAGGTGGCTTTGCCGCATGGCCATACAGTGAAAATCGGCAATAAATTGAAAGCTGAGAAACAAATGCATGTACTATCGGCGTCAAATGAAACCCGCATAGCGGCAAGCATTCGCAGTAGTAGTATGCGCGCCCTCCAATTATCACTATGAACAGGCCCGTATATATGCGCAGTGCTGCAGAACCGGATGCAAGCGCCTGCCAATCGAGATCTTTGAGTGGCGCCCTCTCGCGTGTGACGTCAGGGAGAGGACTCGGAATGCAGCTCTTCGCGCGCGCGCCCTCGCTACGTGAAGGCTACTCGACGCTGCCGGCCTGTCTATCGTGCTCGAGTTATTGAAAAATTGGTGGGCAAGTTCACAAAGCAATTTGTACTGAATGTTCACGCAAAATGCCCAGCGAGATCGAGCGGAGTTGCCGTCGGGAGCACGTTCTGTGTCGATTGCTCCTGGTGTCGTCTGCTAGCCATCCATGTGTACATCTGCTTCTATGGTGAATTTTTCTTTTCGCGACTGTTCTATGGCCGTGGCACACTCAAAATGACTTTCCTGCCCGTTTTCGATAACTGACTTCAGCGTTCGGGCTTCAGCTTCCATGTCTGCGTTAAAGAGCAATAAATGTATACCGCGTGCTGCGCGTGTTCGGTTGTCAAGCCTGCTCATTCGATTCAATTCCTATGTTCGGAGCATCACAAACGACGTGTGATGTCATTCAAATAAATTAAGTGGCGTTACCGGCAACAGCGTTTGATTAAATACACATTTTTAGAAGCTGCTGTGTAAGCGCGTCGTAAGTACTTTAAACTGAAACACGAAATAAACAGGGTGAGTCTAAAGGGGATGCACGACGGGGATATGAAATATCAATAGGTTCTCCGGAGTGATTTTCTTTTGTTTTTGTTCTTTTTTTCTTTCGCAACATATTTTAATCCTTACGTTAATAAATCGACGTTTGTTCACTCGTTCACGGTGGTCTGAAAATATGCTGAACAGAATCAGTGTAATCATACTAACGTTGATAAATACAAAGCTTTCGCATCGAAAGAAGATGTATTTGCAATAAAATACTGCAAATCAGTGTCAACGGTCGACTCCTGATAGGGCTTGGTGCGATCACTGTACTAAAGAGACTCGAGTTCCTTATGCATTTGCCTAAGTTGACTCGAAGGCGAAAACCATCTTTTTCTTGAGTCGATGTATTGTTCCTTCGCCGCCCCCCCCTCCGGATGATTTCTGGACGTAACGTGGTTTTGCACTGAAGCTTTCTACACATCACTTGGTTTTGCATCGCCTCCGAGATCGACCCACCAATCACGGAGGCAATGCAAAGCGACGATGTCATGTGATGACGTAATCATGTGACCGTGACGTTATGACGTCACAAATTTTGGTGGTCTGGGATGTCATGATGACGTGATCATGTGATGAATTTTCGCATCACTCGTGTTGATGCTGGCGACGCGGGACGCCGACGGTCAATTTTCGAAATTTATGTGGAATCTAAGGCTCCCACGTACCTTAAAATATTCAATCTTGTTACAGCACGGTAAAGAATCACAATAATCAGCCACAGGGGCCAAAAGAATGGTGGGAAAGAGCTCTCTTTCTCCTCTTCCTGGACACATTCGCCGATTTTTCCTAATGTTTACGAAGCTGTACTATCGGTGTCAAATTAAACGCGAACACTGCAGCGGATCGCGTTGCCCAAGCATTAGAAATATAGCGCTCGCCATCCTGTCATTACCATTGGCAGGCTCGCACAGTTGAGTAGGTAGCACTGCGCGATCGAAAACATGAATGCGGCTCACGAGCGCATCTGTCTCTAATCATAAGAGTCGAACTCAGAGTTGCCAGTTCCGCTTATAATAAGCGGATTTGGGCTTCTTTTTTAGACGAGTCGCTTGTAGAACTTTCCGGTCGCTTGTCGCGCATTTTTTAGCTTATTTGCATTTTCCAGCTAATACAGTTACATTAGTGATCATCGCCTTCACCAATAGCGTGTTTGTCTATGATTTTGAGTAGCTGAGTGTTCAAGTCAAACATACGTTGGGGGGAACCAACGAGTAAACGTTAATCATGCACATGAAAACGTGCATTCAACCGAATGGAGGCTATACCCTGGAGACAATGTCCAAAACTAAATACGTGCTTTCGTTCATACTTGCGCATATTTTCGCTGTATAAAACAATTAACGTGATTTTTTTTTAAATTCCCTTCGTACTAGAGTGACTTTTTATTTAAATTAAAAATATTTCAAGAGTGGGGAAATAAAATAATTTTCTGCTTCTTTTGGGCTTCTTCGCGAAAGTCGCGCCGCTTTTTTGGGGCTTCTTTTGTGACGATTATTTACTTGTTAGCTGGCTAGCATCTGGCAACTCTGGTCGAACTGTACCACGCGCACCACTGCTGGCGTTTCATTCCGAGCGATCTTATTTGCATCCAGCTCGCCCAATCTATGCTAGTGGTCCGCAATAACCCGCTGGTTCGATGAACTTATCGATTTCATTTTGTCGGCTGTCGTGTCTGGCACAAGTCCACATGACTACAATTGGGAGTGGAACGTGAATTTTCGTTCATCTCAAGTCTGTTTACACCAACGCTGATTTTTGCGAATAAGCCGCAAAACTGATCGCACTGCGATTTCAAAGCAGCGGAGACTCTCTTTAACTCACTTGGCGGGGGGCGTTCGCGCTTTCACGTAAGCTATTTCAACGCCATCCAGCCCAGTGAGCGACGCTACGAACTCGGGGGCATGAACCTGACCGCGATGGCTGTCGGTATACAGAAGATATGTTAAATGTTGGCGTTTCTTATACTCATGTAATGCTAGCAGTCATCTCAAGAAATATCATTAGAAGAAAATGCAGCTAGTAGTCGAGGAACGCCGTGCGATGCGAGCGAACTATAACGAAAATGCTGCTGTTTTAGCCAGAGCGTAGCAGACGACAAAAGCCGAATCCCCGCCCTTGCGTCACCGGAGCGCTGTTCGCAGCGCCGCCATCGGTCGCACACGAGGCGAATACCACTGCGAATGCTTGGCGCTGTTCGGCTCTCATGTTACGCCGATAGTACAACTGTGGCCATCTAGCGTCAAAAGACATAAATATGACGAGTATAGTTTCGGTGGTTCCGTGTGGGACCAATTTTTTGTTGATTATGCGTATAGTCGTGATCGGTCATTTTTTTTACAATATCTCATGACGAGTATACTCGTCAGCGGTAGCGAAAGGGTTAATGTGCACCCAAATCTGAGTAGACGGACCTCTAGCCCTTCTCCATCAAAATGCGGATGCCCCGGCCGGGATTCGATTCCTCGTCCTTCGGGTCAGCACGCGAGCACCGTAACCAAAAGGCCATTAAGAGGACATATAAGTTTCTTTGGCTCTTCTCGCCCATGTGCGCATTCTCTTCTCGCTTTAAACGATCTGCTCTGTCGCGGTAGCGTTGGGGGCTGGTCTAAAGCCCAATGCTAAGTATAGAGTCTTTGAGATGCATGTTCTCCAACCACGTTTTTGTGGCAGTCTAGAGAACGCTATTGCAAACGGTCATGATTCAATTCGATTGCGGAGTACATTCTGTGCCAAAGTGAGCTGCGCAACGATTTCTCCTGAACACGTGACTTTTAATAAGGCGAAGGCCTTACACTAAGTAATAAAAATCTGTGGTTCGGCGTCGGCGACAGGCGGCGATGTGAACACGAGGGGCACCAACAGTCACGTTACCTCACATACGCATTAAATCATCGTTTGGTTCAAATGATGCTAAGAGAAAAAATTGGCCGCGTATCTGCGTGCTTCGCTGCAAATGTCGTCGAAAGACGATAGTCTTGTGCCGGCCGTACTACTATGTTTTGCCTTGCCTCAGACAGCGCCTACTCTACGTTGAATTGGCTGCATCTGGCTGGCATTGATAAAACACTAGGGTCTTTAGAATTGCGTACCTATGTATTTTCTAATAAAAGAACACACGACCTGACACTAACATACTAATGTTGCGCCTCAGGTAGGCGTAGTATTTATTTTTTGATCGAATATGTTCACAAGTATGAACAAAAACACCAGTTCAAGATGGGTGGGCGTTCAGAAAGTGGCTAAACTTTGGTCCGAGTAGCTGAATCAGGTTACGGACAGACAAACAGACAGACGGAACAGCCAGCCAGACCAAAATTTTTGCGTGTAAGTATCCTAAGAAAGACTATCGTCTTTAAAATGGCACATGGCGTCATTTGTGAAGCGACATTTCATGGCGTCATCATATGACATCGTCGCGTGGTGAAAGCTGGGCCAATCCCAGTTCAACACCGGCATCGGTGTTAAGAGACATAGGCGTTCGCACGGGGGGGGCAGGGGGGGGCGAGAAGGGGGGGGGGGCGCAAAGCCAGCCCTATACATTGTAGGGGGGGGGGCGACAGGGGGGGGCGCAAATGTCAGCCCCATACATTGACATAATAGGGAGGGGGGGCGCTGCGATAAACCCTTCGCCCCCCCCCCCCCCCGAAGGGGAACCCTGCGCACGCTTATGTTAAGAGAGTGTGTGTGTAGGAAAGGGGGGAAGGGGTGCCACCTACCGAGAAAGTCAAATGCCCATAGTGTCTCGTTGGCGCATTGGCTTTCGCCTGTGCTCTCTGCAGCGTCACCTGAAGAGACTCATTTTTTGTGACCGTCAACCTCGGTGGAGCAGTGGTTACGGTGCTCGGCTGCTGACCGCGGGTTCGATCCCGGCCGCGGCGGTCGCATTTCGATGGAGGCGAAATGCTAGAGGCCCGTGTACTGTGCGATGTCAGTGCACGTCGAAGAACACCACATGGTCGAAATTTCCAGAGCCCTCCACTAGGACGTCTCTAAAAATCATACAGTAGTTTTGGGACGTTAAACCCCATATATTATATATTTTTCATAGCTACAGTTTACTGCTGTTTTTCTTGCACGACACGCGTGACCTGCATGATCGTTCAGCGAAAGCCTCGGAATTACATGAAGTATGATTGTTTGCTTTAACGATGATACATCATTTCAGACCTCTTTTTCACAACTTCCACGGTTCGCACGACGCCAAGAGACCGCAGTTTGGGCGATAAACGAATTCGACTGGGGAAAAAAAAAATGCTCCTGCAACTTTTTTTTTTTCACAGCGCTTTCCCTTATCCATAATCGCGTCGCCATGTCTACTGAAATATGGCAGTTCATTTGCCTGAACGCAGTTGTTTAGGGGCATTATTATTGTTCGGCATCTGTAACTACATTCCTGTCATTATTATATGGGACGTTAGCTTGTGAAACTAGATCTGAAGGTATTTTTAAGTATGGGCATTTGGAAACTACCCAGTTAATACGCAAGTTTTCTCGAACATCTGGCACCCTGAGGGCATCGATTAAAAAGTCGCAATAATGCATTGACAGCGACCACAAGAGAGGGTGAATGAATAGAACAGGCAAATACCTTAGATGTATTTCTCCACGAAAGCGTTTTTAACTTACGTAGCGTATATTATGACTTCAACGAGAAAGGGGAAAACTTACCGATATTTGCATTTTGTCATCGCAGGCAGACGATGCTCCGATTTCCGGACAGGCAGGCTGCATCGAAATGGGTATACGCACCTTTGACTTGCTAAAACTGACGCACGATGGTGCAACGCGTATTGAAAGATGTTGATGTTCCTAATAGAATATTTTTACCAGTCAGTATGCGGAACATATCATTAGGGAAAGCTACTAGCCAATGAGAAATAGCACTCACGGTGTAGAGATGGAACCCTTGCTGAATTGACGCGTACCCGCTCGCCAGCACGCGTGCGTGCAATTGTAGAAAACGCAACGCAGCATACCAGGAGCCTTGTTTCTAAACAAAAGTACCTGGTGCACTGTATGATAGACTCGCGCACGGGGGTGCCACTCTATTCATGTAACGAGGATGCCAAGGATGTCCCATACCTTCACTCAGTCGAGTCGGAACCTGTTCCGGCAGTGCTATTGGAAAGCAGGATTTTGACGATAAATGGCGGCTGATAACCGCCTGATGTTACATTCCAAGAACTGCTTGGTTGGATCGAAATAGCGATTATTAATATTGCCTAGCTAGGATCTGAAATACTACTTCATGTGAATAATCTGGAATGTTATCAGGACATGTGCATTCAAGTGTACGTAGTACATCATGTTGACTTTTGCATGTATACGTTTGCTTGGCTTTTGTCCTGTATTCGATTGGTGAGCAAACAAGGCGCTTCAGAAGGGAATAGATGCACTTGAAAGGGAATTTACTATGTGTCTAAGAAGTAAAGCACAGCTCAATAGGTTTTTTTTTAAATTTTATTATTATTATTATTATTATTATTATTTTTTTGCGAACACGCCGCTACAGCTAGGTGCGTTTATCTATAGGAGATGAACGCTAACTGTAAGCGACCTATGTGTTGAGCAGATTACAGTCCGAGTGGACGTTAACTTTTTTTTTTTGACGTACACTATATATTACATAGTGATATAATTCGCGACAGAATTCTAGAGTTTGTAAGCCTCGAGGACTCACTAAACTGATAACTGCATGTACCGTAATGTTGCAGCTCGGGAATGAATTGCTGAAACCTTACAAACAGATAACTGCGCTTCTCTAAGGTACCTGCCTAGCAGTGTAGCCGAACTTGGTTTTGTAAGCTTTAAAATGCGCCACGTAGAATATAGCGCGCCGCAATCAATTCGAGTTGTTTACACGGTATCATGTAACACTGTTCCATAATAGCGCCTGTATGGCCTTTACAAAACAATAGGCTTATTATTTCATCAGTTTCGCATAGAAAGCACTACCAAGAGAAATAAGTTTCATATGTGCCAGAAGCATAAGATTCCACAAGCGAAATAAAGGCCCCTGTCACGATGTCACTATTTTTTGGCACGCCAGAATTGATGCACAATCAAGAGCGGTCACATTAGCCCGGTGTCTGAGTGGGCCCGTAGTGTGAGAGTGCGCGATTAACAATAACACACAAGAATAGGACATGTTTCCGTGTCGACTCGTTCGGGGTTAACTGCGTTATAAATAAGTTTACCTGAATGAAATAAAAAAGGAAAAAAAAAACGAGAGTTGCTAGGAGCGAGTCGCCCTGTTTCCTTCAATTCTTGTGTACCTTTGTTAGTCGCGCCCTCTCACGTCATGAATCAAAACCAACTCGCTCAACTTTTTACTGCGCTGGGCTCGTAAAGCATTTTATCGTGAATCTGATTGACGCAGCATCCTAAAGAAAGGCTGAGATAGAATTCTGCAAGCACAAACAAGTGGTTTATTTACAGCAGCCGAAATACGTAAATATGCTTGGATATCTCACGTACCTCAGACCATTAGAATAACCTTCTCGCAGACTATGTAGACATTAGCGATTATAAGTTCCGCAATGCAAAAGCTAACATCGTATAATCGGATTCTATTTAATTTATTATTTCGATTGAATTTTTACCCTGTTCTCTTTTTCATTTTTGTGGATTTACCGCCCTCCCTGTGTAGTACCTGCTGACCTAAGGGGTATAATAAATGATATTTAATTTAGTGAAAGGAGCACGACAGCTTTACGTACATTTCGTTCTTCGATTAAATTCCCTGATCTGGTAAAGATAAAACAGGCCTTAACCTTATATGATTTTTTCCCTTTAAAGTATGTTTAAGTAGACACACGCGGAAGAAATGTTAACAAAGAAACGACAAGTGTGGTGGATGTGTTCCGCATCCCGTTGTGTCGCTCGCAAAAAGCACACAAGAAAAACCTGTGCATGTTGTATATTCGTGACACTGTGTATGCACGCACATAGGCGTGCGCACGTGGGGGGGGGGGGGGGCGAGAAGGGGGGGGGCGCAAAGTCAACGCTATACATTGTAGGGGGGGGCGATAGGGGGGGGGGCGCAAAGTCAGCCCCATACATTGACATAATAGGGAGGGGGGGGCGCTGCGACGAACCTTCGCCCCCCCCCCCTGATGGGGAACCCTGCGCACGCTTATGTGCACGCAGAAGGAGCCGGGAAAAGCAGCAGTATCAGTTCTAACGTATTCGTACGCATCTCTTTTGCGTCTAGGAAACAGAGATCACCGACATCTATCGACAATACTTCAGCTACTTCTTCGATGGATTCGCCGATAAGATAGTACCAGCCGATGCTAGCATGATACCGGATAAAAACAAGTATTTCGCTGACCAAAAAGCAATCCTGGTGCGTATATTTACTTTCCTATAATAATGACGAGGTGGTGTTATAATAAGAGCGACCTGTTAAGAGGTATTCTTCTGCTTATATTTATCTGTTAGGATCATACACCTGATAACACCATAGTTAATCGGTGTGCGATCCCCAAGCGTACATCACGCCGTAGGTTACTCACATATCGGCACACGTGCGATGCATGACGTTTAGTCATTCCTTTCGGAGTCGCTGTATCAGCGACTGATCTCACTTGAAGGAAATGAAAGTGATTCTGTCTAGCGCTGAATCGTACACGTGCTCACTCGCTCAAGCAAACAGAAGTTGGAGGCAAATAACAAAGGGAAGGAGTGAGCAAACGCCCACAAACGATTAAGGACTTATCAGATGGAAATACACGATAGTAGTAGCTCGAGAGATAGCATAGAATTCGCTCAGCTGTCAGAGCAGTGGAAAAAATAAACGAAGAATGCCAGTCAAAATAATGAATCATAATTGCAAAGAGGTAGAGGCAGCAGTTAAAAATAGGCGGCAGCGTTAAAAAGAGCCAAAATAAAACTCTTTCAAAAGGACCGAAATTTGTGGTCTGAAAGATGAGCAGCATGATCTTATTAGCAGTTTCAATGACATCCGTAAAGGTGGCGGCTGGCATCTGCTCTGAACTGTAGATCGGAGGGAACGCAGCGCAAAGGAAGACGGGGGGCAAGGAAGGGCGACGCGCACACAGCGCTGAGTTACAACAGTTTATTCAATGGAAGGGAAGGATGAACATTTATACATATTACACTGACATGCGCCACAACCGGCGAAAAATGACGAATATTTTTTTTTTGTGAACATAATGCATAGTGCAAACACCACGGCACACAAAGGCGAGTCATTCATGGCCTGTTTAGCTGTGATATTTCATGAGATGAAAGTGCTATCGAAGGAGTACTGATGCACCGGCTATCGAACTTTCTGATGAAGCCTGCCTCAATGATTTCGCGTGTCAACTGTAAATTATGCTTAGCCAAGACCTCGCTTTATTCAAAGAAGGGCGCACAACCACAGTCGCGACAATGGATGCCCAAGTGCCCTTGAACCGCGTTGTACACATTCTTATGGTACTCTTTTTGACGGTCATTTAAGCACTTACCCAAGTATTTCTTCCCACAAGATAGAGGGATCACGTATACCACGCCAGTGGTACAGGGCACAATGTGCTTTTTGTGTTTCACGGAACAGTCATCACGGCTCACGGCTGCCACTCGAAATAAACTTGCAAAGCTTCCGACAACTTTTCCGGTGTGGAGAACCAACCGTGACGCCAGCACGTTGCCTTACCCGCTTGAATTTACGGGACAGATCATGTATGTACGGAAATACAGCGTTTTTTCTTTTCAACGGGAGCATCTGGTACACGGTCATTTTCACCACGTTTGATCTGCTGCAAAAGCTTTTCCGCAACAGCCGAGACCAGAGCCTTCGAGACTAAGTTACATTGTACAGTTCGCAAATGAGTTACCCACCCCTAGTGAAACTAAAGTAATCATATAATTGTAGGGGTCTTACGTACACGTACCAAAACCTCGATATGTTTATGAGAGTCGCCGTAGCGGAGGGCCCCGGAGATTTCGACCGCCAGAGGTTCTTCAACGCGCACCTAAATCTAAGCACGCGGGCCTGAAATAGAAGTAGAAAACGGCAGGACTACCCAGTTAATACCCAAGCGACTGCTTACGAGGCGCGCCCCATGGAAAAGCAACGGGAGAACAGTGCATAACAACCAACTTTTTTTAAAGGCGCCCTGCAACATTTCCCCGAGTAATCGTCTAATGGCTTGATTAAAAGAGCTTAGTGCCTCATGAATCGACTGCCGCAAAAATTTTTCAAATCCGTCAAGTACGAGCGGAGTTACAGGGAGTTGTCACACACTTCAAGCGCTTTCTCTCATCTTTCGTAGCAGCTAGCGCGCTGAAATCTACGCATGGAAGGGGATGACCAGGGGACAAGACAATGCGTCCCTTTGTCAGCGCGCATCATGGCTTTGCGCACTTAGCGGAGTTACAGGGAGTTGTCACACACTTCAAGCGCTTTCTCTCATCTTTCGTAGCAGTTAGCGCGCTGAAATCTACGCATGGAGGGGGGATGACAAGGGGACAAGACAATGCGTCCCCTTTGTCAGCGCGCATCATGGCTTTGCGCACTTAGCGGAGTTACAGGGAGTTGTCACACACTTCAAGCGCTTTCTCTCATCTTTCGTAGCAGTTAGCGCGCTGAAATCTACGCATGGAGGGGGATGACAAGGGGACAAGACAATGCGTCCCTTTGTCAGCGCGCATCATGGCTTTGCGCACTTAGCGGAGTTACAGGGAGTTGTCACACACTTCAAGCGCTTTCTCTCATCTTTCGTAGCAGCTAGCGCGCTGAAATCTACGCATGGAGGGGGGATGACCAAGGGGACAAGACAATGCGTCCCTTTGTCAGCGCGCATCATGGCTTTGCGCACTTAGCGGAGTTACAGGGAGTTGTCACACACTTCAAGCGCTTTCTCTCATCTTTCGTAGCAGTTAGCGCGCTGAAATCTACGCATGGAGGGGGGATGACAAGGGGACAAGACAATGCGTCCCTTTGTCAGCGCGCATCATGGCTTTGCGCACTTAGCGGAGTTACAGGGAGTTGTCACACACTTCAAGCGCTTTCTCTCATCTTTCGTAGCAGCTAGCGCGCTGAAATCTACGCATGGAGGGGGGATGACAAGGGGACAAGACAATGCGTCCCTTTGTCAGCGCGCATCATGGCTTTGCGCACTTAGCGGAGTTACAGGGAGTTGTCACACACTTCAAGCGCTTTCTCTCATCTTTCGTAGCAGTTAGCGCGCTGAAATCTACGCATGGAGGGGGGATGACCAGGGGACAAGACAATGCGTCCCTTTGTCAGCGCGCATCATGGCTTTGCGCACTTAGCGGAGTTACAGGGAGTTGTCACACACTTCAAGCGCTTTCTCTCATCTTTCGTAGCAGTTAGCGCGCTGAAATCTACGCATGGAGGGGGGATGACAAGGGGACAAGACAATGCGTCCCTTTGTCAGCGCGCATCATGGCTTTGCGCACTTAGCGCAGTTACAGGGAGTTGTCACACACTTCAAGCGCTTTCTCTCATCTTTCGTAGCAGCTAGCGCGCTGAAATCTACGCATGGAGGTGGATGACAAGGGGAACAAGACAATGCGTCCCTTTGTGAGCGCGCATCATGGCTTTGCGCACTTAGCGGAGTTACAGGGAGTTGTCACACACTTCAAGCGCTTTCTCTCATCTTTCGTAGCAGCTAGCGCGCTGAAATCTACGCATGGAGGGGGATGACCAGGGGACAAGACAATGCGTCCCTTTGTCGGCGCGCATCATGACCTTGCGCACTTTCTTTCCTTTTTTAGGGGTGAAGCTCCTTAGGACCTAGCCTTGTCTTCCGTTGTGGTCACGGTATAGAACCGTTGCTATAGTCGAAACACATGTGAGGCACAAAAAAAGGTTTTAGAATAGATTAATATCAATCATAATTGTGACGGAACAATATAAAACACCTACAAGCACAACCCCTTTATACTAGTCGGCGACTTCAACGTAGAGATTATGGACCTTAGGACCTAGCTTTGTCGTCGACTCTCACTGTCCGCAGTCACGCTATATAGAAAACCGTTGCTATAGTCGAAACATATGTGTGTATGTGAATAAAAAAAATGTTTACAATCGACGAACATTAATCATATTTGTGAAGAAACAATGTAAAACACCTACAAGCACAAACCTTTTATGCTAGTCGGTGACCTCAACGTAGACATTATGGGCATTAGGACCTAGCTTTGTCCTCGACTCTGTCCGCTGTCACGGTATATAGAAAACCGTTGCTATTGTCGAAACATATATTTGTATGTGAATAAAAATGTTCACAATAGACCAACATCAATCATAATTCTGACAGAATCATATAAAACACCTACAAGCACAAACCCTTTATACTAGTAGGTGACTTTAACGTAGACGTTACAGACAGCGACTACAACAGCATTAAAGAGGCAAACAAATAAATTTACATTTCTATATACACTTTATGTCACTCAATTTACATTATATGGGGCAACGATCGGGTAACGTAGGGTTACTCACCGATACTATATCCACAGCTTCGCCCACTCGTCATGATTCACTTCGTGGAGATGCGTGGATTTTTTTCTTCGAACGCGCGGCTTACTTTCAGTGTGATTGCGAGAGCGCGCGCGGCCACGTGGTAGCATCTTGCGGCGGCCATGGTAACTATGGGGCTCACGATCGTCAGATCAGCTCACGGCCGTGGAGTTTGGATATCATCATCATCATCATCATCATCATCATCATCATCATCATCAGCCTGTCTACGCCCACTGCAGGGCAAAGGCCTCTCCCATGTTTCGCCAATCAACCCGGTCCTGTGCTTTCTGCTGCCACGTTATACCTGCAAACTTCTTAATCTCATCTACCCACCTAATTTTCTGTCTCCCCCCTCACGCGTTTGCCATCTCTTGGAATCCAGTCAGTTACCCTTAATGACCACCGGTTATCCTGCCGACGTGCTACGTGCCCGGCCCATATCCATTTCTTCTTGATTTCAACTATGATATCCTTAACCCCCGTTTGTTCCCTGACCCACTCTGCTCTCTTCCTGTCTCTTAAGGTTACACCTATCATTTTCCTTTCCATCGCTCGCTGCGTCGTCCTCAGTTTAAGTTGAACCCTCTTTGTAAGTCTCCAGGTTTCTGCTCCGTAGGTAAGTACCGGTAAGATGCAGCTGTTATATACCTTCCTCTTGAGGGATAGTGGTAGACTACCATTCATGATTTGATAATGATTGTCGAATGAGCCCCATCCCATCCTTATTCTTCTAGTTATTTCACTCTCATGGTTCGGCTCCGCGGTTACTACCTGTCCTAAGTAGACGTACTCCTTTACAACTTCCAGTGTCTCGCCACCTATCGCAAAGCGCTGTTCTCTGCCAAGATTGTTCCACATTACTTTAGTTTTATGCATATTAATTTTCAGACCTACTCTTCTACTTTCTGTATCCAGTTCAGTAATCATAAGCTGTAATTGGTCTCCCGCGTTACTCATCAATGCAATGTCATCAGCGAATCGCAGGTTACTGAGATACTCTCCATTAACTCTTATCCCTAACTCTTCCCAATCTAGGGCCCTGAAAACCTCCTGTAAACACGCGGTGTATAGCATTGGAGAGATCGTGTCTCCCTGCCGTACGCCCTTCTTTATTGGGAATCTGTCGCTTTCTTTATGGAGGACTATAGTGGCTGTGGATCCGCTGTAGATTTCTTCCATTATGTTTATATAGGCTTCGTCGATGCCCTGATTCCGCAGTGCCTGCATGACTGCTGATGTCTCCACCGAATCAAATGCCTTCTCGTAATCTATGAAGGCTATGTATAGGGGTTGGTTGTATTCCTTCTCTATCACCTGATTGATAGTATGAATATGGTCTGTTGTTGAGAAGCCTGTACGAAATCCTGCCTGGTCCTTTGGTTGATTGAACTCTAATGTCGCATTAATTCTGTTAGCAATTACTTTTGTAAATAGCTTGTAGACAACGGACAGTAAGCTGATGGGCCTGTAATTTTTCAGGTCCTTGACGTCCCCTTTCTTATGGATCAAGATGATGTTGGCATTCTTCCAAGAATCTGGTATTCTCCCCGTCGAGAGACACTTCGTATACAGGGTGGCCAGTTTTTCTAACACAATCTCTCCACCGTCTTTCAACAGGTCTGATGTTACCTGATCCTCACCAGCGGCTTTGCCTCTTTGCATTCCCTTTAGGGCTTCTTTACTTCTCCTGTCAATACTGGTGGGATGTCAGATTCCTCTGGGCTATTATTGCTTCTTACATTATCATCCTGACTGTCTCGGCTGCTGTACAGATCTCTGTAGAACTCTTCCGCAACCTCAACTATTCTATCCATATTGGTCGTGACCTTGCCTTCCTTGTCCCTTAATGCGGTCAGACCTGCGACACAGCGGAGGGTGCTAAGAATCTCTGGGTCCGGACAGGCCGCCATTGGAATCTGAACTTGGCTACGTTTAACGCCAGAACTTTATCTAGCGAGGCGAGTCTAGCTGTACTATTCGAGGAATTAGAGGGTGTTAAATGGGATGTAATAGGGCTCAGTGAGGTTAGGAGGACACATGAGGCGTATACAGTGCTGAAGAACGGACACGTCCTATGCTATCGTGGCTTAGCTGACAGAAGAGAACTAGGGGTTGGGTTCCTTATTCATAAAAATATAGCTGGTAATATAGAGGAATACTATAGCATTAATGAGAGGGTGGCATGTATCGTAATTAAGTCCGTCTCGGTGGATCAGTGGCTAGGGTGCTCGGCTGCTGACCCGAAGGTCGCGGGTTCGATCCCGGCCGCGGCGGTCGCATTTCGATGGCGGCGAAATGGTAGAGGCCCGTGTACTGTGCAATGTCAGTGCACGTTAAAGAACACCAGATGGTCAAAATTTCCGGAGTCCTCCACTACGGCGTCTCTCATAATCATATCGTGGTTTTGGGACGTTAAACCCCACATATTATTATTATTGTATCGTAATTAACTTTAATAAGAGGTACAAGATGAAGGTGGTACAGGCCTACGCGCCTACATCAAGCCATGATGATCAACTGGTTGAACGCTTCTACGAAGACGTAGAATCAGCAATGAGTAAGGTAAAGACACAGTATACTGTACTGATGGGCGACTTTAATGCAAAGGTAGGCAAGAAGCAGGCTGGAGATCATGCAGTTGGGGAATATGGCATCGGCTCTAGAAACCCCAGAGGGGAGTTACTAGTAGAATTCGCAGAACGCAATAATTTACGGATCTTGAATACCTTCTACAGAAAACGGGCTACTCGTAAGTGGACGTGGAGGAGTCCTAATGGCGAAACTAAAAATGAAATAGACTTCATAATGTGTGCCCACCCGGGCATTGTACAGGATGTGGAAGTAGTTAACAAGATCCGATGCAGTGACCACAGAATGGTAAGATCTAGAATTCACCTAGACTTGAGGAAGGAACGGCAGAAACTGATACGCAAGAAGCCGATTAATGAACTAGCTCTGAGAGGGAAAATAGAGGAACTCAGAGTTTCACTTCAGAATAGGTACGCGGCTTTAACCGAGGAAACCGACATTAGCGTTGACGCAATGAATGATAATCTGACTAGTATCATTAAGGAGTGTGCAGTGGAAGTCGGGGGGTACAGTCGTTAGACAGGACACTGGTAAGCTATCCCAAGAGACGAAAAACCTCATTAAGAAACGTCAAACCATGAAAGCCTCAAATGCAACGGACAAAATAGAGCTGGCGGAGCTTTCCAAGTTAATCAATAGGCGTAAAGTAGCCGACATAAGAAAGTATAATATGGAGAGAATTGAGCATGCTCTAAAGAACGGAAGAAGCCTCAAAGCTATGAAGACAAAACTGTGCATAGGCAAAAAATCAGTTTGGATATAGGGCGCAGTAAGTTTGACATATATATCATTTGTAGAGGGAACAGGGAGGGATTTTTCCAGGCCGCGTGCTGCGCTATAACGTTTGGCTCGCGTATTCTCAGGAGCCTCGACTACAGATTGGCAGCGTTTCCCGACCATGCTGAAAAAGCGTTGCAGGGCCCCTTTGAAGACAGACGACATTTTATGAAAAGCCTTGTCGTAGTTTTAAAAAGGTAGTGACACAAAAAAATTTTCAGTTGCCGTTTTTTTTTGCGTCAAATGAAAGACCAAGACCTCAAGAGCCTAGAAAATGTACTGCTAACCATGAGTGCACCCTGAAAAATTAATTACAGTGTGTTCTTGAAAACTAGTTTTGGTTCCTACTGTACCCTTACGTCACAACATGGTCTGAGGTTCTCGCCACGTGCTCGTGCAAGATATCGTGATGTTTCCCCGGCCACTCGGCACCGTGGCTCCGTTAGTGACGCACAAGCGGCCATTTTGGAAGTTTTGGTGCCTGACGTCATCGCAACTAGCCAGACTGCTTCGTGAAGTCACTATAGTTCGTACTGTGGCCTGACGTCAAGCTAGTGTTGATTTCGGTAGGTGCGGCATAAGAAAATTGACTTTATTTTCAAAATAAAATATCTTACCAACATTTTCTGAGCCTCCCACTTGCTCAGAGCTGTCTCTGTATACAGGAGATTTGTATGGCAGTGTAAACACATCTCCGAAAAAATGGTGTCAGTAGCCCTTTAAGTATCCTCGAGACACTGCTATAGCTACGTCCGATTACGTAGACACCAGCCTACACTTCGAATGTTGCGGATAAATTTGCACGAATGGCTTCATTCCGAATCGGCGACTGATGAAATATTATTGATCGAGGTGTATGTTTCGCTTCCCGTGTGTTTTCAGAATGTCCCGTTCAGGTTAGGGCGTGGCTTTGGTACGGTTTCAGGTTTGGTTTAAGATCTTAAGGGTCACCTGTGCAGTTTAAAAAGAAACATGGGATAAACCTGCTGGAAGTACGAATACGTGAGGCTAAGGCATTGCTGTTAAGCCTAGTTCATAAATACGTGAAGGGGACATGAATGTTCGTAAGGTTCGTTATTTTGAAGACCATTGCGACGTGGCAAACTCAATCATGCATAGCGTGGTATGACGTTGAAAGCTTGAGCAGCCACAGTGGTTCGATAAAACTGTTTGAACTCCCATGCCGAGCAATGCATACACCTACAGTGAAATGATATAGTGGTGAGCGTGGTCGTAGGTCCTTGTGGATGTTATCAACGCCTCTATAACGCATCGGCTACGAATATTTCAGTCATGGTAGATTCCAGCGTATTCACTGGCGCGCGTTATATTTCCAGGTTGTATTACGCTTTTAACGTCATGCATGCAATCTATAGCTGCGATAGTCGAAGACGTTCGAGAAGACTCCGACATACGTGACTTGCGCCTCATGTCCGGTGAAGGCTGGCCACAGTAAAAAAAGAAAAAAGCATATGTCTCCGTATTACACAATACATCTCAGCTGTGAATGCAGGTGCTTCCATCGACATTTTCTTATATTGGTAAGAAGAAACAAAACTTCCCCATTTCCCGCTAATGGGAATCATGTGTGGATGCGAAGCAGCGGGGAGATAGCTTGAGCGGGAGAAACGTCGCCGCTCCCGTTTCGCGGCAGCGGCCCTGGGCGCTCATCGCGGCTCTGCACAGGAGAGAAAATGAGGCGCGCCCGCGCTCCGTCATTTTCATACCGCGGAACTATCGTGGCGCCTGCAGCGGAGTATGCAGCTGTCGCACCACCTGTCGTGCGCGCTGCTCCGTAGAGTAGAGGATTCCTAGAGGAGCGAACCAGGGGGGACCGTAGGAGAGGAGAGAGAGGGGGGACGGGACGTGCATGCGCTGTGGGAGTGGGGGGACGCGGGCGCCGCTCCGTAGAGTAGAGGATTCCTAGAGGGGAGAAAGGGGGAGCGTAGGAGAGGAGAGGGAGGGGAAGGGGACGCGGGCGCCGCTCCGTAGAGTAGAGGATTCCTAGAGGAAAGAACGGGGGGAGCGTAGGAGAGGAGAGAGAGAGGAGGTGTGGGACGCGGGAAGGAGGGACGGACAAAGCCCCCCGCAAGCACATGGCAAGCAAGATCAAGGAATAGAGTCAACGTGGGTGAGAGACTCCACCGGTAGCGCGTGTTATTCTCTGCTTGCACCCGCCACCTGCGTACCCATTGCTAAGCAGCCACTCTGTGCTCTCGGCCATGACTCTGGTGACTGTGATGGTGGTTGGCGGCCTTATTGTACTACAGTGTTCTGGTTCGCATAGTGGGTGCTTCCCTACTTCATGAAAGTGACCGGACGCGGGACGCGGGAGGGACGGACAAAGCCCCGAGCATAAGATGCTTCGCATCGAAAAAACACCGGTTGCTTAGAAATTAAAGTCGATAAACACATAAGTGGTGTAACTGACTGAAACCATAAAAGACATCTGCAAATAAAAGCACAGAGACAGAAAGCCGTCTTACGCGACCTTGTCCACTTAAAGAGGCCCTGCAATACTTTTTGAGCATGGTCAGATAACGCTGCCGATCGGTAGTCGAAGCTCCTGAGAACACGCGAGTCAAAACATAAAAGCTCAGCACGCTTTCCCCGAATTCGCAGTTAATTGTCAAAGTCGGCTAGAGACCACTTTCTCTCCTTTCTACAAACGATGCCATATACCCAAATTCATGGCGGCCATTGGCTTAGTTGAGCATCATGGGCTGCATAATTACCGAGGTCGCCGCGGGACGACGCCAAGTGTTCGCGCAAACGCCGAGCGCGCGCGACGCGAGCAGTGCAGAGCGAGGGGAGGAGAGGTGCACACTACGGGAGTGATGTGAGCCATTCCCTCACCCTTAACTAAAGTGTACACTATGAGTCAACTTCGAGTCAACTGATCAGTCATATGTTGATGTACTGACACCCCCCAAATGCTGTCTTCCTAACTCTGTTGGGAACCAGGGCATGGGATTTCTACAGTCTTACTCGGCCCTTAATTATTGTTAGTTAACTCATTGGCGTGTGTTCCGTAGCCCCACACAGACCTACTAGGTGCCAGTCTAATGTCAATAGTCTGTGTTCACTTGTTCGTGAATCAATTGTTCGTTTGCGAAGTTTCAACGAACACCTGTCATTATTCAATTTATTTTCATTAATCATTCGGGCGGGTAATTGGCTCTTTCCCGTAGTAAAGCTACGCTCTGTCATGATAATGCCACCTGTAGTAGTGGGTGAAATGCATGGCCAGTGGCACAGGTCGCGAAAGAAAGAAGTGCGCGCGGTATCCCTTTTCGAGAGCGAGCTTAGCCGACGCGATTTTGCCAAGAGCCCTGTTGCTCTACGAACAATAAACCTCGCCTAAACCTCCGAGGTGACGTGACAATATCTACCATATGCAAGTCATAACACCTCCTTTTTATGTTGTTTCAAAGTTATTATGGAGTGTCTTAGAAATTACGGACAACCCGCACGATATGGTGAAGCTGAGGCGTTCCGCAAGGAACTTGAGGTGCTACCACCACAAAAGTTCACTTATCAACCTGTCCTTCCCTCTGCCATCATTGATTGTGTTGGCATTTTTTTTTCTCGGAACTTCTGCAGGAAATCCTATTGGCGTAGTTAAGTAATTAAACGTGGGGTCTTTTCAGATTCGTGACTTCCTCTCAAATCACCGCTTGTTGTAGTGGCGCTGAAGTTTGTATTCCGAAAGTTCTCTCGAAAAACGTCTCTTGTGGTCTCCTAAAATGTCCAATGAGCAGCTAAATAATTATCCACTGAAATATGAATAATAATCATCCGTGAGCTCTCGCCGGCGTCACGTCTTTAAGGCACCGTGAATACTGACCTCTTGTCTTGTTTTTTTTTTTCAGAGCAAGCAGAAAATTCGTATCGCTATATTGGAACAGTTCGACAAAGATATTAAAGACTTGAAGTGCGACGTAAGTACCTAAGAGTGGCGCCTAAGTAAGAAAATATGCATTTGCTTGTTGTATTCATTGTAGGAAGCTTCGCAACATTGAACAGTGGTGCGAGTCGGTAGTTCATTACAACACAAGGAATTCCGGAATATGACAGAGAGCTTGCTAGTTGGTAGCTATTCGTGTCAAAGAGAGAGGGCGTGCAAGCAGGGGCACAAGAAAGAAGTCGAGAGAGCACCGGCGTTTGCGGTGTCCTGACCTCTCTCTTGTGTATGTGTTTGCATGCCCTGTCTCTAAAACATGGACGCTAGAAAGGACGAAGAAGAGAGAAATATAAAAGTAACTATACCGGATTGTGTACGTCCCCACACAACTAGGAAAACGAGACACACCCATAGTAGGGCACTTGCCCCAATTTTCGTGAAAACAATATCGTATAAATAGAGCTTTCTTCCTAGAACTGTGTCCGAAGGGAATGCTCTACCATCCACTGTTGTTAATGCTAATGAGTTTGCGCGAAATGGAAAATTTGTATTATGTGTCGTGGTTGTAATCGATGTTTCTCTTGCGTTTCAATTTTTCTCGTTGGTCTTTTTCATTTTTGCTGTGATTTCGATGTTTTTTTATCATTCTGTGATCACTGTACAGCCCCTCCTGCACGGACCACACGGTGGTCTTCCGTATTGCTAGATAAATAATAGACGAAGGTGGCAGCTCGAGTGCTTACTAACAAGTTTAATTGTTAGCGGCCATACCTCCCTTCTTTGTCCCGGCACTGTTTTTGATAGCGAGCTTGATAATTTCTACCAAACTAAACCGAAAGATACGGCGCGAAAGGACAAATAAAAACAATAGAAGTAAATAAGCGAAACTGAAATAAAACACGGCAAAATTAGACTAAGTATTGGGAAAAAAATCCAGCAACATAGCTACCGTCCAGCACATTAGTTAAAATGAAACAATGATACATCGTACTTGTTTATTCTTTGTGGAATGATTGTTTTAGAAGAATGTGCTTTTGGGCTAATTAGTAAGTACATGTCTTGATATGCCGGGCGTTTCAAGAAATGTGTCTAAAATTTTCAAAAATCACGGAAATGCGATATTCGTTAGGTGCCTTCACAACAGTTTTTAAATGCGAATGCATTTCTTAGTCGGGCTATGTCAGGCATCCGGCGTTGTGCGGCGTTGTCCGGCGGCGGCGGCCGCGCGCCGGCAGGTGTTATCTCTCCGCTCTCACTCCCTCTCCCATAGCAACAGCTGCGGGCGCGCGCGCTTATCCTCGCCCCTAGCAACCGGAGCATGTGGTGCGAGAGAGTGTAGGAGAGGCTAGGTGCAGTGCTTCGCCGCTCCTTCTCTCGCCGTTCGCTCTCTCTCCTCCCTGCGCCCCACTCTACCGTCCGCTCGCTCGCACGTATATATATATATATATATATATATATATATATATATATATATATATATATATATATATATATACACAAAAAAAATAAATAAAAAAAATAAATAAAAAAAGAAAAAAAAGAAAAAGAAAACAAAAAAAAAAGAAAAAAAAAGCGCTGCGCCGTACTCCCGACCGGGCTGCAGAAATTAGGCGCCTTTTCCTTCTTCGAACCACAACCACCATATATAAATGGAGTGAAGCGCGCGCGAAATGCATTCGCATTTCCTCACGATTCCCTTCGGGGAGGTGGGGGGCATTTTTTTTTCTTTTTTGTAGCGTCAGACATCTTAAGCTTGTCAGAGACATAATTTGGGACAGTAGTTAGGAAAGTTAAATTAATTTATTTTCTAATTAGGGGAATTGGGCACTTATGCCAAATAGGAGAATTCAAGTACTTCATGCGAAGAACCTACTGTAGCTTTGAGATTTCCAAAAAGCGGCCTCTAGTACTTATTGCGGCGTAATGAAATGCAACTTTAATACAACGACGAAATCGAAACCGAAGCACCGATGAGCGTAACAAGCAGACGGCCAGAATGACGTCAGTGCTCAAGATAACGATTACAGAGGTGCTCTTCCGCGTTGGTTAACGTATGTGCGCCATGCGTCCTGTAAGTGAAAACACCCACGCATCGAAGTCGGTTGATGGTTGATATAGCGACGCTCACTCATTCTGGACTAGACGTCTCAGAAAAATATGGCAGTAGCGCTCTTGTGCGTTTCAATTTCGATTTCGCCGCTGACTTTCGTGGAAGTTCATTACTTTGCAAATATTACAGGAGTCCGCGTTTTCGAAATCTCAAAGCTGCAATGGATTCTTCGCATCAAGGACTTCAATTTTGGCAGTTGACATAACCGCCTAACTCCAGTAATGATAAAGTTGATTTAGCTTTCTTAATTACTGTCCTATATAATATCTTTCGCCATCTTAAGATGCCTGCGGCTAGAGAAGTAGTAACTGCAAAGGCATCGAACGAATATCGCATTTCCCTGATTTTTGAGAATTTTGGACCCATTCCTTATAACACCCGGTTTACTAAGTATATGCAGCGCAAAGAAACGAAGACAAAGGAAAGATACAAAAACTCGCAGGGTCCCTTGTGCACATGGGCGTCCAGAGGGGGGGTGCAAGGGGGGCGGCTGCACCCCCTCTGGAATTTCGAATATTATTTTTCTATGCAGTAGCAATAGGCTACACGTTCATTAGCACACTCAGGGTCCGCATATTCGCGTGAAACGACCTTCAACATTGCCAACTAGCTTTCCATGTTATTACGCACTTATTGACTAATCTTGCCGGTCATGTCATGGCAGTAAGAAAAAGGAACCCGTCTCTCGCCCCCTCCGTGCATCAACCCCCCGTGCAAAAAGTTCTGCGGACGCCCTTGCTTGTGCATTCACCTAAGACGACACGAAGGTGAAAGTCATGTTCTTGTTCTTCCCGGTCGATGTGCATAAGGGAGCAGGGAACACGAACCGGGCTTCACGTGCCACTGCCAAGAGCCGTTTACATTTTCTTCTCTTGAGGTCGCGCGCTCTCCCCTTTTCTTCGCCGCCCAAAGGAGGACGCTACAATGGCATCGTGTGACGTTATGCCACATTACGTCACGCAAGAGTTTTTGACGTCATAATGATGAATTTTTGCGATCCGTCGCGCCGTGATGACGTCATAACGTGACCGTCCCGACGCCGCGGGACGGTCGCCGCCGATTGTCAAATTTCCCATTTGATGAGGCATCTAAGGCTTTCGCCTTAAAAACGACTTGAATTGGCGCTGACTTCCAAATACATTTATTCAAGAGTACAAAACCAGCATGCGCGCATGTTATCAAAAACTACTCGAGCCCCCATATGTGTGACCAAACAAAAACTGTTTTTTTTTTGCCAGTTATACACACACTCGGAGTACTTGACCGCTTCACAACGGATTTCCGAATGTGGGCCGCCTATATTATTTCCCTTTCTGTTTTTGTTTTAGTACGCTTGATAAAGGCCACGTCATCAAAATGTGCTGTGCATTAACACGTGTTGCCGTGATCTGCAATATACCCGCCTGATTTGTTCCTTACATTAAAAAAAAAATATTGATGTGTCCTGATCATAGGTCGGCAAAAAAAAACAAAAAAAAACAAAACGCGGAACTCATTCAGACTCACTCAAGAAACATATCTTGTGCTAGGGACTCACTCGGACTTAGACTCACTAAAATTTTCCTGAGCCGGACTCACACTGAAGAAAGTTTTCTTCACTCAGACTCAAACTCACCAAAATATTACTTGCTAGGACTCACTCAGGCTCACGATTCAATCTGAGTCTGAGTTCGCCGACCGTTGGTCCTGATACTGAAACGTAAACCCACCTAGCTAATGTACTCTCTACCGCAGCTAAGCGGTATGATATATACTATTACAGATACCTGCTGAAGAGATGTACTTGATATGGTTAAGCTCATGTACGACTGAGTTATTTCGACTCAGTTATATTAACGAGAGGAAAAACAGTTTAGGTGTACAATTTTTTAATCGGAAATAGGAGACATCAAAGTAAAGCATAAATGAAATTTGACGCTCTTTTTTCAGTATTGAAAGAACATTGTAAAAATTGAGTCTTGACAGTGACTGTTTCTTTTGTATACAATTGAAAATTACGAAAAGTCGCCTGCTACTGTAGGTAGCACAATCGTAGTACAATATTGAACTTGCGTACAGCGCAGGGAGAGACGAAGGGAGAAGGAACCGAAAAAGACGAGCGCCGACTTTATTTGTAAAACATGCATATAAAACTATGAACACGAGACAGCTTACGCCCCAAAACACAACAAGATATCCAACAAAGCAGAGCATGATAATCCACAAACCTAGAAGAAACGAAAAAATTATCCTAACATGGACAGATGCGCACGTGTGATTTTAGCACGTACCGTACCAACTAGCCAGTACCGATACCCTACTTTGTGGTACAATAGAACTCGTTCACTTCAATTACTACATCTATAGCGCGAGATATGCAGACTCATGACCAGCTAGTCAATAATGAAACAGCTAATCACATTTTAATTTTTTGCTGTACTGACCACATTGCAGTTGACTAATTGTAGCCCGTACCCACTTGGGTCCAATTTTGTGGATAGCTGCGGTTACGCGGCATTTGTTACCTAATGTGCCCATCCAAATACATGGGCGTTGTAATTACTTTTTTGCTTCTAGAAAGAAACGGCGTTTTGGTAAAATAAGTTACTGGAACCTTAAGACATTTTAACGTAATCTTGGCGGGACAAGCTTCAATCCGGCCATCGGTCATACTTAAGGCCAAGTGAGCAGGCGTTTTAAACTCAGTGATTACAATTTGAAAATTCCACTATGTATAGACAATCAAATATATTTTGGGTATCTAGTGAGTTATATTTAATTTGTGTTAAATATTTTGATTTTGCAATTAAATAATGTTCGATGCCACTTGATGTTATCAAGCAGATGTGGAATTCTGCATTGATGGGGGTGGAGGCACTTTATTCTGTACGAAATAAATGCGCCATTTCAAGTGTATCTATTCCATCAGTGATATGAGACACGAAAGTATCCCATAACATGTTCCTCTCATTTTTATAGCAGTGAAAACTCCTCTTGTGTGAGGTTGTTCGGAGAGTCAATTGCACATATACGCTCCGTTTGTCGTGAATGGTTAGTTTTCGCGCGGAAAGCCTTCACCACCTTCGGAAAACCTGTTGAAACGTTTTTTTCTCATTATCTGATTGCATATTTCGGCGACGCACAGGCCGTAATCAGGGCTGCGGAAGGGGATGCTACTGAAGATATAGGCTTGTACAACTTCGTCTACACCGTCAGAGCCCGCAAGATCAAACAGTGGACGGCGCGGTTCACTAAAGTGTCCACTGACTACGAGTACGTACCAAGGTCACCTGGTTCATTTTTGTAGTCGGCCTAAGCTCAGTTTTCGCCAGTGTAGTATGGTCCATTTCGTTTGCCAGCAGAGAAAAAGAAGACTAGTGAGGAGCCGAAAAAAAAAAGTTGGAGGACGCTTGAGCTTGTTCTGCAAGAGTAGAATGCGAAAGCGTAATCGGACCCTGTTCGCATCCCCTTCTCAATCGCTGGCCTGGCTTCGCTTTTCGACGGACACCTCAACCGCGCCGCAAGGAAAGGAGCCTCTGCGCGCGTCTAAATGGGCCCTCACAAACTATCGTGGCAATGCCTGCTGCATGAACAGTTGCCAAGTGCCGGCTTCTACATAATTCATCCTTTTGCGAGTTGGCGATGTACCCACTACGCCTCCGTAAGCCGACACGCGCACCTTGGCAGCTGCACGCGTTGTTGACGCTGTTGTTAATGCTAATTATTTATGACTGTGTGCTTTGTAGTAGGGCTTTTAAACCAACCACTCATGGCGAAATCCACATAGTTTGACGTCTGGTGTGATCCTAACGCTTCTGCCAGGCAATATTACATGCGTTAACGGCACTCCTGGCCCTACATAAGGTTCATAGAGTGTTTAATTTTTTTTTAATTCGAGCATGGGCGTGACTGTGGTAGAACGCCTGCTTGCCACGCAGACGTCTCGGGTTCAATTTCCACTCGAGGCGAAGATTATGTTTATTTCCATCTATCTCAAATTGTCGTTTATGGACAACGCTGATTTTTTTTTATCACAACAAACGACGCCGACGCCGACAGCGTAATTTCTGCGAAACGATCTCTTTAAGGATAGTGAACAAAAGTTGGAAACACTGACGAAAACATCGAAATTCTTCTTCTCGGAAGTCGCCACTGTTCCGATAAACAAATTTTATTTCACGTATTTTTGAACAGTCGGCTGTATTTCTGGTGGATTGTCAGCGCGCCGTTGCGTCACATTCTCCGAGGCGCATGCAGGGTGCACGTGTTCCTTTTCTCCATCTCTCCTTTCATCCCACTCTCCCCCCTTCCACAAAAGCGCTGGTGCTTTACCCCAGCAGGGAGCATTGTTCGCTGCTGCTGCTGTTCGTTGTGATGGCGTATGCTTGGGCATGATGGTAATTCATGTTTCACTTTTTAGCGCACGAAAGGACAAGGACGCGTCGCTATTCGTCCTTGTCCTTTTGTGCGCTAAAAAGTGAAACATGTTCGTTGCGGTTCTTGGAACCGTAGTGGGAGCTGAGCGGGTTGAGAGACCTGGGCGAGAGCTGGCATTGCTGGCTGCCTGTTACCGGTGTCTTGTAACGTAACCAAACCTTACGTCCTCCAGTTTATGGTGCATCCGCTAGACGCGGCAGATTGTGAAAAACGCACTAAATTGGTTATTTACCCCAAGCTTCTGCCTGAAATGAAGTTTGTATCTATCGATTTCAGCACCGAATCTTTCAATTTGGCTGAAAGTCTTGGCGGTAAACATTTTGTTCGGTATCCCTTGAACGCGTTGAAATGCATGAGCTATTCCACTCCGTGAAGGTGGATGGCCAGCGAGGCTGCACGTTACAACTAGACGCCCCGTCGCGTGATGTGCCAGGAGGCTTCATCCCCGTCTCTCTCGTACCACTAAAACTCTTGTAGAGCAGGAAAGGGCGATGTGAGGGCGTCTGAAGTGGGGCCCTTCCGTCGTCACTGCTACGTTAAGCTGAATACACCGGGGCGTAATCTTGCACACGTTCTCTGCTAAAACGAAACTTAATGTCCCGATTGAACGAGAGGGAGCACACAGCGAATAGGTGAAGGGCAAATGTAAGTGCAATCAAGTGTAACTACACTCGAGGTAATTGTAAATCTTCAGATCGTTTTACGTATACCTTCTGCGTAATAATAATACCGTAAAATCCCGAGTGAACCCCCCTATGGCGAAAGATAATCGGACAAGATTCAGAGGGAGGGGCCCTTGCTCGGCCGCGGACCAAATACACCATGGCGGCGGAAAGCCTTCAAGAAAAATGCACACGTGTGCTTCTAATGAACCGCTATATTGCATACGCGTGCGTTTACTGTTTTTACTGAACCGGAGGCAATCCATGTGTGAAATTTCATGTGTTGTGGCAAAATGTTCCAACAATTTATGACAACGCAGAATGTAACACAAAACCGGCCATGCTGTAAATGTACTAAGAAATCATGCTCATATCCACAGATGCTCAGAACTTAGGGTAGTTATAAGAACCATCCGCAGGATTCTGCAGTCGAGAACAGGTTAAAAAAATAAGGCGGAACGGGAAGCGGCGATTGCTCGGTCATTGGCGCATATTTCACATCTGCCGAAAAGGGGAAGGGGGCGCTTGCTTGGGTAAGGGGCACTTGCACGAGATTTTACGGTACGACTTCCCTTCTGTGCGATATTTAAAAATGAAACTTTTACCTTGATTTTATCCTTCTGTTGATTATGCCTATGATGGTGATATCCAACGACAGTGCGTTCAGCGTATAGTTTATAAATCTATAAGCCAATCCATTGTTTAACCTAAGTCCTAAGTTTATCTTTAACGTACCGTACACCTTGCTGCCTAGTCCAGTAGTAACAGATAAATAGTATGAACGGGACAAATGTGCATTTCTGAATTAGAAAGCAAGGACAATATTTTTTTGGTTTGGTAAATTTTGCTGGTTTAGTTCGGTCTTATCTGATTCAGATGGCTATGTATAAATACATGCGCATTAAACGCAGTTGTAGCTCACATTGCTCTTCTTAAACAGTGTAAGTTCAGCCTCCTCTAAATAAACGAAGAGAGCCCGATGCCGCTTCGTTGCACGTGCATCTTATTGCGTAACGTAGTGTGCGCATGTACATGCGTGCGGCTTTTCATAGGTGCATCATGTAATTCGTTGTGCGTGCTTTTTTTTCCCCCTCGCATAACCGTGCAGCAAACCTGAGCCGAGCAACTTTGCTTATGCAATACACTTCGTGAAGGACTACATGTGTAAGTATACCTTCCAAGACAGCCCACAGCGATGATCTGGTTACATTAGTTGGCGTGCTCTATATTAAAGGAAATGCCCCTGGCTTTCACAACATTGATTCCTTCTTCCGCTCTCGCGAAAAGCTCAGTCAAAAGCGATAAGTCTACAATGAGAACGACTTAATTAGGTTTCTAGGAAAGCGGCGCAACGAAAGGACAAGAGTACACTATAGGCCTCCGTTTAGTACCGGTGGGGATATTCCTGTTCCGTTATAATGAACATTAAACATTAACAGAGTAGGCGTAAAGTTATGTGCTTGTAGACCCTAATGAGGACAGATATTTTAATCTAAACTCGCTTAATATCCAAGAACTTTTTAATCAGCGAGTCCCAGTTATCATCTGTCACGGGGCCGCAGGTGTTTCAATAACCCAAAACACCCTTGGCTCCTGAAGGGTGTTTCAGTTAAAACACCACCCCTTAAATGCTATTTAAGAAAGGAAAACACCCTTACACTTTCACTTTTGCAAATTCTGGTCTGGCGAAAGGGTGTTTTGCTTGCTTGACACCGCTTTCAGGGTGCAGTGTGGTCTACAGTGTACCACCTGGTTCGTTTCTAAAACCGGAACTTTATATTGCTGCTGTTCCAGAAATTGGTGCACGCTTGTCATTGCTGCCTCATCACTCGCCTTTGTCTTTTGTCGAGCCGCTTTCCTAGCAATTACCCATGCACCGACTCATCCCAGCAGCGCATTTCATTGCTTCTAATGGAGGTGGTGGGAAGTGCAATGGATGCGAGTGCGCAAGTACAACGCCATGAGCTGTGCTCTTGTGTACAGTACTCACAGATTCAAACGCGACATCATATTTTTTTAATGTAACGAATGGTATGCGTAATTGCACGAGATAACCACGTCATGTCGCAATGAAATTGTTTTCTAAAGATAATGATGACTCTGATATACGTGTTCAAGTTGAAATGGCACATATATGACTCGAACTGAAGATGGTGAAACGGAAAGTATGTGTGTTACTTAGCCGTAAATTGTGCTTCAATCCGTGAGCATTGTAATTATGGTCCTTACTGCGCTGGTGCGTTAACTATTGTGTGTCGAACTCGACCATGGCCACGGAGGTAAGAATAGACAGGAGGGGAAACTCGGCGGCGTTCCGCGCCGCGATAGTGTCACCCCGAAGAGCGGCGGCGAACGTCGTGACAGCGCCACCTACAGAACCGCGGCCGAACTGCCGCGTCGGAGCGGCGGGGAGTGTCGAGTCCTCTCTTGTCGTCTGCTTCCGCGCCGCTGCTTGGAGCTTGAGCACCACCCTTGCATCTCATGGAACTGTCAACAATCGCTAGAGCGGTTCGTTTTCATTTATTCACCAATCCGTCCGTGCTTTCCGTAGGCTTTTAGTTTTCTTCAATTTATTCACCTTCGCATGCTAGGGCGAAAGTTTTATTTGTGGGAGACTGACGTGCTATATTCGCTCATAACGAAACAAATGCCATGGAGCCTGCCTGCAGAAGCGCTGATGCATATTGCCTCCTCACCATTTCGCTGGGGAAATGCCTTTCGCAGACGTAGTCGCATGCTGTGAGAATCGCGATCCACCCGGTCTATAGCTCTCGCCCATTCCTGCAAGCGTTGAGGGTCAGCTGGAGCTTTAAAGGTGCGAACGTTTTCAGCGCAAGACTTATATCCACTGGTGCAGTTCGGTACAAACATCGTCGCCCCATGTCGACTATCAGCGACCTCTTAAACAGTCAACATACATCGTGAATCAGCAGCGCGGGAACTGCCGAACTTACGACGTGTCGATTCTGGAAGCCAACACCGACGCTGTTCCGTTTGTTCACGTCTGCCCAAATGCGATGCAGAAGTTTGATTAAATTTTCTATCCCCGCACACCAGTTCTGTATCACATGCTCTGATCAGCATTTTGATGGCGCACGTTAATAAACTAGAACGAACTGTCGTCTTTCGTTATGCCGAAAAATTTACGAAACACCAATCCACACCATTCGTGGTTTTCTATACGTGCCTGCTACGATTTCAAATCGTCTGCTTTCTGAAGTGTGACAGTTCGTTCCTTTCATTCTCGTCTTAAAAGCATCTGATACAAAATAGGAAGAGTAAAAAAGATTGGCACTAAGATGCTTTGCTCGGTCTTCATTTTCTTAGCGCGAACCTTTGTGGCAAAAAACTATTTTTTTTGGCAGTACATGGCAACGTAGCGCAAGCGGCCAGTGGACGATGTAGCAGACGACGCCCAGGCGCCGTCGGAGCTCACGCGCCTCACGAGCTCGCTCTCTCCGACCGCGGCGGAAAACGAATAGTTCCGCGCGTCGCCGCGAGGATCGCTGCGCGCACGTTCGCCAACCTCCTCTCCCAGGGTGACATTATCGCGGCGCACGCTCGCGCTGGCGCCGGTCCGGGAGTTTCCCTCCTGTCTTTCTTGCTCCGTGACCATGGCTCAGGAAACTGTCATTGGAAGACGTATTTAAAAAACAACACATAAAAACTCAAATTTCTTTAAGACAGCTCTGAGTAAGTAAAACAATCTTGACCAGGACATACAGGAATGTTAATCGTGTAATTTTGTTATTGCCAGCCTTTAAACGGCATTCATTTATACAGGCAACGCTTGCACCGGCCGCAAAAGTCTCAGCATGCTGCCTGTGAGGATTTTCAGCACGCCGACTACATGGACGCGCATTTTAAACAAAAATTTTTCCCGATAAGCAAATCATGCTACGTTCCGCTTTTACACGTGCAAGGACTAAGCTACCAGGTTCCTACAATACCAACCTCAATGCACGGCTCGTTAACTTTTTAACTAAATACCACATAGTGAGTGATTCACAATACGGCTACCGAAATGACATTACTGCTAATTAAAAATGAAATTCTCAGCAACGTGCAAAACAAACTTTTTACTGTCCGCTTATTTATCGATTTAAGAAAAGCGTTTGACTGCGTGAACCTCAGTATTCTACTGTCTAAACTGCATGATTATGGTACACGTGGAATTGCACTTGATCTCGTGAAAAGCTATCTCTGTAACAGGAAGCAGTGTGTGAAGGTCGGTGACTCGGCTTCTCCAACTACTATTGTAAAATTTGGGGTGCCTCAGGCGTCAATTCTAGGGCCTTTGTTGTTTATACTCTATATCAATGATTTATGCGATGTGCCTGATTCACCGAAACTGCTCATGTATGCTGACGACACAAACATGTTTTTCAGCGCCAACTTTAACAAGCTTATAGACTACAATGAACAATTACTTAAACTTGAACAATGGCTGGACTGTAACTCTAAATGTTAAGAAGACAAAGTATATAATATTTAAACCACTCAACAAAAATGTGACTATGAACTCGCCCTTAATTTTCAAGGAACGGTCCTTCAGCGTGCTTCATCAGAGATGTTTCTGGGTGTTTGGTTCGAAGATACAATGCCTGGGAACACGCATGTCAACAAGCTAACGATTGAATTGAACAAAGCAGCTGGATGTCTCTACAAACTTAGAGAATTAGTTCCTCTAAGTCTAAAAAGTGCTATATATTATGCAAATTTTTATTCACGTCTTTCATATTGTACCTTAGTCTGGGGTACAACAACTAACACTTACTATAATAAACCAGAACAGCTGCAAAAGAAGGTGTTAAGAATCTTTGCAAATTTCAGTGAACACCCAAGCCTACTACCCACTGCTCCCCTATTAATTAAACATAATATGCTAAAAGCTTCCATGTTACACGACTACAAACTGTCTCTTTATATGTATAAATACAAGCTTCCAAAAGACGAAGAACACACCCGTCGGGTCTACAGCATACGTAACAGGCAAATACCAGTACTACATACACGCACAAACTACGGTAGAGCCAGACTTGAATATTGCATACCAGCACTTTACAACTCCTTAAAAACCCATAATAATTTTAGTGCCCTATTGCATGTGTTCAAATCGGATGTGCGTGACTATTTGATGAAGCCATAGATATTTTTCTTTGCTCAAAACTAAATATTTCATGTTCTGTGCATCATACAGAAACAGTGTTCTGATGTTAATTGTATATATAGTGATTTTTATATTTTCTTTGTATTATGCTGTTTGTATTCGCTTACAAGTGTACATCTATGGGAAATCCACTGCATGCGCTGCCCTCTGTAGGCCCCCCAGGTCCCGTCAAGCTGTTTTGCACAGCTTTTTGCCTGGAGGACCCCCCAACAAGTGCGTTGGAAATAAAGTGGATTATGATTCTGATTTCCTCTTGAAGTTCAGTATTTTTGCACAAAAATGTTTTAAAACTACCAGTCAAACCAACCTAATCGAACATACTTATTTATCTATGCCTATTTTGTTACATTCAAAATGGCTTTTTGCATGCTGTAGGTCAGATACATTTGCCTTTCGAATATCATTTTTCTTTATCTATTGAAAAGTGCGTATATTTTGTTAGTATTTTGTGCTGTCTGGTTGTACGATCTTGATGCATACATTTATTTATTGCGTAAAGCGGTGCAGGCTGTCTTAAGTGTAATCCGGCTGACATATGTCCAGTCGGCCTCAAAATAATGCGGACCACGCGAGTGCGCTGCGAAATTACCGTTAGCGCCGTATAGTGGCGACCCGTTTGCTGTCGGGAGCATTACTCTCATTACTCTGGCGATTGCGTGGCCAGCGCTATGCTCTCGACAGCAGACGGCTCGCCACTAGACGGCGCTAACGGCAATTTCGCCGGGGGGCCCTCGTGGTCCGTATTTTGTGGCCAAATGTACATGGAATTGTTGCGAAGTGCTTGTGTACAGTACCAGAGGTGTTAGGTTCTCAACATTTTCTGTTGGCGTTATGTTTTTGCTGTGTTAGTAGTGAACTCGCGCTCTCGCATATATTTGACAATGATATTTTGGGTGGCAATGCGTGGATCTCGCTCGCTTTGTACTGACACCACCGAACTGTGGGAGTGCGAAGGTGCTTCGGAGGGTAAAAAATACATGATGCATTAGATATTGATAATATTTGCTGGGTGGAGCGCTCCGCAGAAAAGTAAGACAATCACACAAACAAAAGTGAGGCAGATGTTTGTGAGGAGGCAGACACGCAGTCACTTTTTGCCAGGCTCTGGCCTCAGTAAGGCAGACTTTTCACGCCGTACGAAACGAGGGCGTTTGACCCAGAAGTGACAATGAAAACAGAATGACAAATTCATGAAAACTAAATGATCGCGTACGTCCGGACTGCTTCAGTTGCAGGATTCTGCACTTCTCGAAAGCAAGTGCAGTGTGGTGCAGAATAACACATTACTCGCGTAATCTCGTTTTCATGGTACATGGCTTTGTGACAATATTTTGTGTTATTCATGTCGTGCGTCAATAGAGCCGAATTGGTATTGTTTTTCAGTTATCCCGCTGGTTTACGTGGCCGGTATTCTGCGGCATCCCCTCTTCAAGTACGTACTATTGCGGCAGTTGATTCTTATAGACGATGTGCCGAGCGCTCGCTAGTGTACGATATTACTTTGTCATGAGTGACATCATCATCATCATAATCAGCCTGACTACGCGTACTGCAGGGCAAAGACCTCTCCCATGTTCCGCCAATCAACCCGGTCCTGTGCTCGCTGCTGCCATGTTGTACTCGCAAACTTCTTAATCTCATCGGCCCGCTTAAATTTCTGTCTCCCCCCTCACGCGTTTCCCTTCTCTTGGAATCCAGTCAGTTACTCTTAATGACCAGCGGTTATCCTGCCTACGCGCTACGTGACCGGCCCATGTCGATTTCCTCTTTTTGATGAGTGGCATAGGCTTCCCGCGACACATGCATCTTTGGCAACACAGTACAACCTCATCGTAATTAACCCGCCTACAATTTTCCGACAGTTGCACTGTAATAAAGCTCCCATTCCTGATTACACTTTCACAGACGTCAGTACGCTTATTAGGAGCGAAGCCCCTTAAGCTCTCACGATGTCCGCTGACGCCGTCGTTGTCGTAGCTTCCCGTCAGACCGCAACAAAGGTGTTACATATATCGTACATAGAGCGTTCATAGAGCTCATATAGGTTTAAAATAGACCGCATTCTGTCCGTCCGTCTGTCCTTCTGTCCATCCGCCCGTCCGCTCGCCCGTCCGTCCGTCCATGCATCCGTCCGTGCATCCGTCCATGCATCTGTTCGTCCGTCCATCCGTCCGTGCGTGCGTCCGTCCAGGACGGACGGACGAACGGACGGACGGACAGGTGGATTTCATAAACATTCTTTATGTCCTTTATCATTTCGTCAATGGAGCTTCGCTCCATCATCAGGATTCACTCTGTGGATCTGCGGCAAATTTTCTCACTGATATGATAAAAGATGGATAAGTGTAAGAATAGATATTTTTTTCACTGCGTACGCATTGACATAACTCGTCGTACCTTAATAAAAGCAGGTATAACAAGAATGACTTGAAACGCTAAGTTATCTTGATCATGACCAACTAAACAAAAAGTCCTAGCATTGAACATGCAGAGCGCGATAAAAGTTGCGCTTCTAAATTGATAAATTGCAAACTTCTATTCATTGGAGCAGTAATAAAGTAAACTCACCTCAAAAATGTTTTTAAATGCGGAGCTCTTTAGGTCGACCGTTATAGTCTGTGCAGAGCGAACAGAAAACTATCATCATCAGGAACCGGCACACACTTTCTTCGTCCTCTTCTTCGCCATTTGCTTCGCCATTTGCCATTCCCAGAACACGTGCGCCGGTTTGTCCGGCGTGAGATGCAATAGCTCTGATGGGCGAGAGAACGAGTGAAGAGAGATTGAAAGAAACAGAGAAAGAGGCTGATAGAGAAATAAAGAGGTAGACGGAACGATAAAAGAATTCGGGAGATCCCACGTACCTTGGGAATCGATGTTATGCGAAGCATGCGGTGAGAAGGTGACTGTGTTGTAATTTTTTTTATTGAGCGAAACGTTACGAAATGACGCTAAAGATATGTACAGATGCTGTACGCACAAACATACGTTGAACAGTCGCATATGTTTTATATAACCAGTTGTTTACAGTTGCGTTAACGATGCCAACAACAACATGGGTATTAGCAACACGAGAAGCGGTAAACTGATATGTAGCGCTTGTGCTCGCGGGGATGGTAGCTTTGGACACTGCTACATAAATCAACGTCAGTGGATGGCGCTTAACTACAATTGACGTTAACCCGACGTGACAGCTGTATCATGGGAGTACATATGTAATGTTTATAAAACTGGATAGCGAGCACTGCAACCACAATTGACGTTTTACGAACGTTAGGGTCTATTTGAAAAACAGTTCCGAGACCTGGTGTGGCTTTGCGCTAGAATACTTGATTGCCACGCTGAACGCTGATGTTAATTCCTGCTCGAACCGACATTTATTTGCATTCGTCGGGTCAACGCTGCCGATGCCATTTTTTTTCTTAACGCTATCGCGTTAAAATTTCCAACGTCTGTTCTCGCCGTTCGCGGGTATATAAACTATGAATCACCTGTGAACATACCCGCATACCTGTGGCACATACCCACCTGTGGTATACGGGTATGTGCCAAACGTGCCTGGCGGAAAGGGTTTGACGATGCACGCGACGGGATTGTCACATTATTCATTTCGTGACCAGCGAGTTATATTCTTCAAACCATTCTACCATTTAAATGAAAGAGAGACATTCCTAGCGAAAGAAAGATCTTGGTGAGGCGGGATTCGAACCCAGATACCAACGGCGCAAGCACGAGCGTCGTAACCATTTCGCTATTCAGGCACGCCAGCAGAGCATAGCAAGGCCTTGCGTAGTACAGCAAGGGGATGGGAAAGAGAAGACAGGGTGGAGGAGGGGTGATAGTAATGCCCTGCATATAAAGAGAAAGAGAGGAAGACATAGATTGAATGAAAGAAAGAAGTATTGCATAGAGAAAAAAAGAGAAAGAAAAATAGAGACAAAGAAAGAGAAGGAGCACAGAGAGAAAAAGAAAGGAGGATCACGAAAAGACAGAGAAGGAAATAGAAAGAGAACTAGACAGGGAGAAACAGGGAGCGAGAAATAGAGAAAAAGAAAGAGAACGAAATATTGAAAGAGCGAGAAAGAGAGATACATAAAGAAAGAGAGAAAGAAACAGAAGTAAGTGGAGACAGGAAAGACATTAAACAACAGAAAGATGAGAGAAAAAGAAAGAAAGAGGGGAATAAAGAAAGAGACTAAGAAACAAAGAAGACGACCCAGCTCTGCACTTCCTTCTTGGCACCACTAGTGCGAAGCTGGCGTAACTTTTTTTTTCGTTAAGAAAGCAAAAATGCCGTACTGCTATAGGCTAGAGCAGTGGTCTCAAACACGCGGCCCGCGGCCCGCGCATGACACTGCTCGGTCCATTTGTTCATTATTTTTTAAATAAGTCTGCTCATGAGCTACACAGGCATGACTGGTCTGAATCATTCTTGTGAGGCATGCCCTGTGGTCACCATGGGTTTACACATAACCATGAAACAAAACTCTATTTGAGAATCGGTGTCCAAAATTTAGTCAATTTTGGAGATAGGTATTGATATAGTGTGAGAATAATGGCGTCAAATGCTCTTTAGCGATGACTCATACATGATATAAGGGAAATATCTTCAAAACGGCAATGTGAGCTCACATTTCGTACAGTCTACTCGACCCCCCCCCCCCCCCTTCCCCCCGCGCTTGCTTTTACCTTCATCCATGTCCTGGCCCTTCAGGGAGCAAGTTGAGGTGAGTTTGAGACCCTTGGGCTAGAGAGTAGGTATACACAGGTGTTGAGTGCTCAATATTTTCTTTTTGATGGCTTTTCCTTTTTTTTCATTGTTTCCTTACGCTTTTCCTTTTTCCTTATTCTTAACTGGTAGTGGTCTGCATCTTGGTGCCAGAAGCCGCATATATCAGCACAGTACAGCAATATTACTGAATGCCATCATGCAGTTTGTAGTAAAGGACGTTTACGAATACAAGCGAAGACACTCGATTGTTTTAGAGCAGTGTATCTGTACGAGCTAGTTGGTATTCCATAATAAACTTACCTTCAGCGCAGGAAGAGACAAAGGGATGAAGGCGTTTCTTCATCCTTGTCGGCTTGGTCTTTGTCGCTTCTTCGTCCCTTCGTCTGTTCCTTAGCTGTGCGCAAGTTTAATTATTTTAGAGTTGGTTGTGGTGTCTTTATAAGTATAGGTGACAGCCTCAAAGGGACACTGAAAGGGAAGAATGAATCGCTTTAGATTAATAAATTGAACTCAGAAAACAGCAATGTCGTGAATTTCATTATCATAGGCCTATTAATAGAGAAGGATATCAAGATAAAATTGCAGAAGGGTTAAAAGGCGGGCTAGTTGGTATAGATTCATAGTGAAATATTGGCAGCGCAAACTAACGAGACACAAATAAAATAAGAGGACACAAATAAACGCAAACTGAAACTTGGATTTATTCACAGAAGATCGACACTTAGTGAAACAATTGACATGTTTAACACCTCAACCATTCTTCACGGGGCCTGCCTTCATTTTGCTTTTCGTGTCAATTTTGGTACACATCTGCTGCAATTTTCCGGTGGCAGAAAAAACAACGTCAAGGTTAAAATGTTTTGCACATTTTTTTTACCCTATGCGAAGTGTTGATCGAACGTGGTTTTTTGCATCCCATTGCCCTGCGATAGGGTATATATCGGGCAGACTGGGCGCTGCTTGAATGTACGCCTGCGCGGGCTCTGCAATGCGCTAATGTCTGCCCCGGGTTTACATTTGTCCGCCGATAGCACAAAGTGTGGTTGCGTACCTGAATTTTCGCGCACGTCTGGTTTGTACGCCCACATGACACAAAAACTAGAGAGATAGCGGAAGCTGTTTGCATAAAAAAGAATTTTGAAAATTGTGGAAGTTCACCGTCTATATCGCTTTTAGATTGTGGAATCTCGTTTCTAGACGACACTTGATTATGGTGGAACCCTTCCCTCTTGTATTCCCCTTTCCCTTCATGTTTTTCTGGTATATATTATCTTCTGCGAATAAATCCGAAGTTTCAGTCTGCGCTTGTTTGTGTCCTCTTTCTGTGTCCCGTTAGTTTACGCTACCAATATTTCACTATGAATGAAGGTAAAAGTGTCATTTTTAAGACTCACGCCAGACATCTCCACGCGATACGTCACGGACTTCAAAGTGAATTTTTTTTCGTATTTTGGAGCCAACGAAGTTCACTCAAACTTGGTATGTTAAAGGGATACTAAAGAGCAAAACGATTTTTAGGCTATTAATAAAGTACAATTTCACACTCCCGAAAACACCACTCTTACCGCGACACGACGCTTGGTAAGCGAGAAGACGCGCGAAAAGAAAATGCGGGTGGAGACGCCACCGTGAGATTCCCGCACCTAAACACCGTGATATCTTTGATTTTGATGGCGTCTTCTGGGTCTTACGTAGCTTCTAATGGGTAGAAATGAAGTAGGTACATTCTCATCTGGGGGTACCAGATACTGGGCATGCAAAGTTTCAGAAAATTTCATCGAGCCAATGTCGCGAAAATACAAAAATATACATTTTCAAATTTTCGATGTCACGCGCGGAAAACTTATAAAATGAAACTTCAACCTTTGATTTTCTGCGCTAATAATGAAATTATGATAGTGAGACATATGGCAATGGAGTTTTCAGAGCGCAGTTTGTCAATTTAAACCAAGTTATTGTTTCTATTTAGTGTTCCCTTTAAGTCTCTGGCCTTCTCAGAGGACAATCTACTGAATTTTTACTATTTATAAACTATATAGGCCCTAGTAGACACCGTCAACATCTATGACGTCACGGCGATGGGTGCGGGAATTGCCATATGGCGTCGCCACCCGCATTTCGTTTTTGCGCGTTGTCTCCCTTACCGAGCGTCTTATCGCAACGGGCGTGATGATTTTGGTTTTGCGAAAAAGTAATTTATTAATGCAAGAAAAATCGTTTTTCTCTTTAGTATCCCTTTAATATCAGATTTCCAACAAGCTACCGCTAGGCTCACTGTCATCCTTGTTCTCTGGGACGTTGCTTGCTCTTTTTTTTTTGTGCCCAAGTTCCCCTAGTAAACAGTTACATTGGTCTCCGAAAGTTCTGGCGCTGTCATTTCTATCATCATCACATGCATACGTACATACATAGATACATACATACATACATACATACATACATACATACATACATATATACATACATACATACATACATACATACATGCATGCATACATACATACATACATACATACATACGTACATACATATATACATACATACATACATACACATACATACATACATACATACATACATACATACATACATACATACATACATATATACATACATACATACAGTAAATATTTTGTCCACTCTCAACGACTTCAGTCAATGGAGGGCTTAGTCTACTTGGTTAGCTTTCACCTATGCAAAGCCGTGGGTAAATGACTGAGATCTTGTGATAAATTTTTCCTACAATTGAGTTTGAAAAGGATACTTTTAAGTTGTAGACCCATCGTTGAAACACTCTTTCTCGAACGTGGGGCTTGTTGACTCTGCATGCGTACAGCATTGAAGTTTGAGAGGTAGGGACTAGGGCTGGAAATTATGCGCGTTTTCTTGAAAAGAATTCATATATAGGGCACTTAATTACGCCTTACTGGTTAGCAGTTTCATGGCGCATGCAATTAACCCTAGCGAAAAAAAAAACGTGATACTTCAACTTTAGCAACATTTCTTGTTTTCAGAGAAACATACGTAACTATGTCTCTTGTGGATGCCTTGAAAGCAATCATGACGCATCTCTTCGAACAACGTGAGTATACAGCTTCAAAACAAAACTAGCAGTTGTTCCGTGTACGAATACAACCATGAGCGAAGCTCCTTAGAAATGGGACGCACGCGGCCTTCGGCGCACGCGGCGTTTCATTGTCCAGGCAGCGGACCAACCACTGGGCGGACGACAGGGTGAAGCGATGGTTTCGCAGCGTTCGCCGGTTTGAGGGGAGAAGGCAGAGTCGAAGAAAGAGAGAGAGGGAGACTAATCTGCCTCCGTTTCGCATGCGTTCGTATTCTCGCGCTTTGCGCATCGTGCAGACGCCATCCGCGTTCCAGAGCTCATAAAGCTCAATTATCCTCCCGCGTGAGGGGCAGACGCTACTGCTGGCACCGTGCCAGGGAGCTTCAACGGCGACGGCGACGGCGGGGTGCCGACCTAAGGAGCTTCGCTCCTAACAAAGGGGTGTATGGAAAGAAATTGCGCAAAGAAAGCCTACAATAATTAAATCTTCTTACGCTGGAAATGTCCAAAAGGCGTCTGTAATTCAGCCATTATGTAGAACTTAAATTTAGATAAAGTGGCCAACCACTGGAAAAAAAAATTGGAGGACACTTGAGCTTCGCCTTCAAGTGTAGAACGCAATAGCGTAATCGGGCTCCGTAAATGGGCCCCGTAAATAGCGTAAATGGGTCCTCACGACCAGCCTGAGCTGACCCTCGAGGTCGAAGCTGGCCAAGGCTCTCTCCTAAAGCTCGTTGGTGTTGTAGGGGCTTGGGAGCTTTAGTGGCGATTGTTCGCAGTCTCCTACCATTCATTAATGGGTCCCAAGTTCTCCACAGTCGCGCCATTGCGGTGAGAATTTTGTAAGGGCTACCGTATATACTCGTGTATAAGCCGCACTTTTTTTCTTCGAATCTTCCTGGGGTTCGGGTTATACACGAATCGTGCCTATATCTGCACATTAACACACTCTAGCGCCACGGCGACTACTGCGGTTGGATAATTAAAAAAAAACTGGTGAGAAATATGAACGTTTTATTTCACTATTCAATGTCTGATCACTGTAGGACGAGCTCACCTCATCGGCGCGATCCCAGAGCTGACCGTCCTGTGTCACGCGACGTTAAGCCCAAACCACACTTACGCTCTACGTACGCTGCCCGAGCGCGCGCCGTACGCGCTCCGGAGGCCGCGCATGCGCAGACGAAGCAAGCGCGGCTAAACGCGCACCGTACGCGGGTGTTTGCAGCGATCTGATGTCGACCTTGAAACCGCGCGCGTTCGCAAGCGCTTGGAGCCTTGTTAATACGTAACTGTGGCATGGCTGCTACGGGCACCGGCGTGACCGGCGAATTGTGCAGGTACAGTGGCTAGAGTTCTAGCCACTGCAGTGCAGGCATGAGCGCGAGACTAAAAAGCCACCTAAACAGCGCCCAATGTTAGCGGCGTAGGCGCGGTTCACGTTGGCTACCCTGTGCTACCGAGGAAACCTAGCTCCCTGGTGTACCTAGGTGTGCCCAGAAATTCCCTAGTCAAGTTAACGAAGGGCAGGGGCACTGACCCCCGTATTCTAGAACGCCCCTTCACTCAACACTCCCCCTTCACTTGAGAAAGTCGATGGGAACGCCGTTTATAGGCAGAACAAGTGACTGCGTATCTGCGATAATCTGCAGCAGTTCCCGAGAAGTGCGGCGTCATTTTCAGTCGAGCAGCGGCGCTGTGTTCAACTTGGTCAAGTGAAGGACGAAATTCGAGTCGAGGCCTGTTTCGGAATACGGGGGGTGAAACTTGGAAGTTGGAGGCGCTCGACGGCGTGTATTTTTCGAAGGTTTTGTGTATGTGTCTCCTGCTTTCTTGTGCTACCTCGCGAGTGTATGCTACGAAGTTAGTGAGATTGCTAAGGCTACCAGCAGTCTGTGTACGCGGTTCTCAGTATTTTGCCAGCGTCCGCGGTGTGCCGGAGTGACGGCAGGGTTCTGTTTGGTGTCGCAGAAGTCTGACGTTTCAACGCTATAGACGTCGATGGTTTTCCGGAGAGATAAGTTCTGCTCTCTCTATCACGGATCGCTTCGCTCTCCTACTGTTTTAACTAGCGCGCCTGCTGCGCCGACTCAGTATAGCGCAACCTGCTCTCACTATAACGCCAGTTTTACTAGCGCATTTCCTTACCTGCCGTCACTATAGGCTACTGCTACTGGGAGTGCCTGGGGCGCCCGTAACCCACGACGTGCCGCTTCGCGGTCAGTATTTTGCCAGTGTCCGTGGTGCGCGCCCGAGTCACTGGGGCACCCGTAACCCACGACGTGCATCTTCGCGGTCACTGGCGCGCCCGTGACCGCGCCGCTTCGCGGTTCTCAGTATTTTGCCAGCGTCCGTGGTGTGCCTGAGTCATTGGCGAACTTTCCGTGGATCGCGCACGCTCGCAGAGCCAGAGAACATCTGTGGAGCCACGCGACTAGGCTAGGTACATCTCGCTCGAATTTTCTAGGGACAGCGCCAAAAAGTGGTCAGGCAACATGGGCATGTTTTGGTGGCTGTTTAGTCGTTTCGCAGGCGCGATGCCGACGCGAAAACAGACCAGGCACTCGAAACCGCGCGAAAGCTAAAGAAACCGCGCGAAAAGTAGACGCCAATGCACTTGGCATGACAATGCCGCTGCGGCTGCCGAACACAAGAATGATGCACGTCAGGTGAAAATTTTTATTTTTTTATTATTTTTTGCTTGCATGTAACAATAAAAAAGGAAACAAAAAAGAAGGTTTTGTAAGTATTATCATGAACTATCAGTAATATTCTACGAAACAATGTCTAGCAAGTATGAGAAAGCGCGCCCTCGCGTGCGCCTTCGCGCGTAGTGTATGGGTGGAAACCGCCATTCCTCGCGAGTCGCGCTCGTTATACGCGCGCTGACGCGCTCCTGCTCGCGCTCGGGCAGCGTACGTGTGGTTTGGGCTTTAGAGTGACGCGGCGCACGCAGCACAACAGACTCCGCTAGCAGTCTCCACACACACCCCCAACAACGCACCGTGTGGCCTCCGAGATTGGAGTGCAGCGGCAAGCCTGCCGCTGCGCGATCTCAGAGGCCATGATTTGGATACGTTCTAGTTTTCTTTTCTTTTTCCAGATTTTTGCATCTGAAAGTGGGGGGTGCGGGCTAGACACGGGGGCGGCTTACACACAAGTATACACCGTGTTAGGTAACTTCTGGTTCGGTGTAGGTGTTCCTTTACCTGTGGAGCTCGGAGTGATGTGTCCTGCTCTACGCCATGGGCAAGGATACAATTTTTAGAACAATGTCACCATGAGCATTTGTTACGTTTGCCCATTCCGTACGACATGCTAGGTTTTTAGAGCGGAGATATATTTCGGGAAATCAGCTGTTCATGAATGACAGCATTAAAGGAGATACGCATGGCAAAGCGCTGGCAGTACAATATTCAACGACACGTAACAACAGTGAAGCATAACATTGTCTGCGCAAGTAGTTAAAAAAAAACAAACACCAAAGTTAAGCACTACATCAGTTGAGGCTGATACTTTATTCATTAAAATTACTACTTTCCTTAATTTCATTAGTGAAGCAGGAGACTGAGATGTGTGTATCGATTGTAAATTGCTGAAACTAAGTGTAACACCCGGCTGTCAATTTGGCGTCACATATTTCAGGCATTTTTCCGCATTTGGGCCCCACCGGCTGGATAAAATTACACGACACTTTCTGTGGTTTCTTATTCACAATACGATTCGTTCCGACTTACAAAGAATCATGTAGGCATTAGGACACTCCACAAAATTTTGTGACGTCACGGTGCGTTGGTGCGGGCAGGTTTGTCGCTAACTGTAGTTGCGTTTTGTGCTTTTTGTTTCATGCCCGGCATTTTTTCGCGGCAAGAGTAGTGTGTTCGGTACTCTGGATGACCAGTTCATAACTTAGAGAAAAGTAGTTTTGCTGTTAGACTTCTAGCTGTGTCACAGACCAAGGAAATAAATAATGAACAAAAATATTTATCGAGATACTAATGTATTCATGTGCGAAAGCTCACGCGAATAAATCCTGATTTAGTTAAAGTGTCGTGATGATTATGATGTGCATTATTAATTGCAAAAATTGTCCTCTGCATAAATGTTTGAAAAAAAAAAGTGAATATAGATAAACGTGGATCCCTGTTCTCTGTGAGCTGGGAGAATGCTGAAGCCATGCCGTTTTTTTTTCTTCTAATAATGTAATAGTGAATAGCCCATGCGATAGCATGGCGCCGAGTCTTTTTGCGAAGCAAGTAAGGAAGCTAATAAATATACGTTCGTCACATGGTTGCGCGTAGTTTTGCACTAAAAAGACTGCAAAGAAGGAAGAGGGGTGCAGACGGCGCTACGTCCACCTGCGGTAGTCGCGGTAGCGTGACCACAGTGATCTTGAATATCTGTTGCCCAGAGATATATGCAACAAACAAATAAGTTTTGTGAGGGGCTACCCTGAAACACATGTTATGAAAGTGTGAAGAAGGTGGAGTTCCAGGCGGGGATGTCGTCACCAAGCAGACGAGGACAAGCGCAGGGGATAATTGCGCTTGTCCCCATCTGCTTGTCGTCCGTGTCCTCTAATGCACACTATACATCGATCATAAGTCACCACCTGGCCCCATCTTCCACTTCGAGGACCAACTCTGGGCAGTACAGTGAGCCGAGCAAGCCGCCAGGGCTGAAGGGCTCGTGACAGACGCCTTAGGCGGGGATATTAGTCCAAATCCGGGCATAACTCGCCGGAATATTAATAGAGTTGTCGTTCTGTTCTGTAAAGCAGGGAATAATTTACCTAAGAGAGAAATGCATGCGTTAGTAGAAAACCAGCCATCATATCGCAAAGCCTTGTATTACCTAATACAGGTTTCACCCTGCTGAACGCCGCTGTGCTAGTCAATAAGATGCGATGTTGTAAAGGTCGCTCCAAAACTCAGTCCTCTTCGAAACCTGTGCTTTCGAGACAGCGAGCACCCCGAGCCATTGTCCATGATCACGGATGACTGACCTCCGTGAGCATGGTTACGCATTTGTGGTAGCTGAAATAGTGAACATACACGTGGACACAACATATGGTAAACCCCGCGCAAACATGGCATCGACAAGCACGTAATAAAAAATTGGCCGCGTATCTGCGTGCTTCGCTGCAAATGTCGTCGAAAGACGATAGTCTTGTGCCGACTGCACTGCATGAGCGGCATGAGTACCACAATTTAATAGCTGGGCTAGCCGCTGGGCTCGTTTTTCGGACGTTTTCCGGGCGCGCTTAGACGGACGCCGGCGTTTCTCCGCTGAAATTTGGTCGTCGGTCTTTTCTCTGCGTTCTCTGATCATGTCTTGTAGAGTGGGTCGTATTTCATCAAGCGGCCATATATGTTTTGCCTTGCCTGAGACAGCGCTCTTCTACGATGAATCAGCCGCATCTGGCTGGCATTGATAAAACAGAAGAGGACGCCATCTACAGCGCTACCGGGGAACATCGGCTTGTGTTGAACAATGCTGCTGCCAGGTGGCAGCACCACAGCCAGCCACAGCGTCGAAGTTAAATCACTGGGTGGAGACTTGTTTTGTACACAGCAGCGCCGCGTAATAAACACTAGGATCTTTATAATTACGTATCTATAGATTTTGTTTTAAAGGAACACTGTGAATAGTACTAAGGTATTGATGTTGTGCCTCAGGTATGCGTAATATTTGATTTTTAATTGCCCACGCTCACCCGTATGAACACATGCTTCTTGGTCATGATTGGAGGTCGTAAGGCAGGGGGTTAAAGTTTGGCCAACTAGCTCAATCGTGTGACGTGCCGACAAACAGACAGACAGACAGACCAAAATTTCTCCGTTTAGGTATCCCAAGAAAGACTATCGTCTTTAAAACTGGTACTCGATATGCATTCATTGAAAGCGTCGTTATTTGAGGAGAGAAGCAGCAAGGTGTGCGCTCCCCGGTAAAAGGGTAACCTACGCATGGGCTCATGCATACACGGCCACACAGTGCTTCAGGAACGCAAGGGGCAGAGCTCGTAGCTTGGGCCGAACGTGCGTAGGCGTTCCACTTTCCGCTGGCGTGTCTCTCACTGCACCAAAGCATTTACTTGTGGGACGTTTTCCCGTCGACGTCGTTGAATTTTTTTAATATATGGGGCTTTACGTGCTAGAACTACGATAAGATGAGGGACGCCGTAGTGGAGGGATCCGGAAATTTTGACTAAGTGGGGTTCTTTAAAGTGCACTGACATCGCACAGTACACAGGCCTCTACCATTTTGCCTCGATCGAAGTGCGACCGCCGCGCCGGGATCGAACCCGCGACCTTCGGGTCAGCAGCCGAGCACCGTAACCACTGATCTGCCGTGGCGGACGACTGCTTTATAAAATACAACGCGCTCCGCCGATGACTAGATTATCTGCGGTTGACGCTCTGTTCGCCGTGATCAGTGTACAAATTGTTTGATTTTCGTTCCCTGGACACAGGTTGGCCCAAATAAAGTTTCGCCTTGAGCCTGCTGACTGTTGCCTTCTTCAACGTCGTGACACGTGCTGCACCTGTCGACCGCGTGACACCTGTTGCATCGGTGCACCTGTTCTGTGAGCAAAACAGAAGATGGAGATAAAGACGAACAGGAAGGAGGGGACGAAGAGAGCGAGTGCTGGTTCATGATGGCGACAGTTATGGTTCAAAGATTACGATCTGACGCTCAGCCTAAACTGCTCCGCTAGTGAAAACTGTTTCTATTTCGTTAACATCGTGAGCTGGCAAGATCATAGAACACGTCATCATCACACATGGGCGCTAATCGCCCATGTGTGATCGGGTTTATACCAAAACTGTCTACTCAAGGCATTATGTGAGAAAGAAAACATCTTATATCACACGCGAGACGTCGAACGCTGGACACAGAAGCCATGCTTGGCCTTGGCATACGAAGGCCTTTGATGACATTACCCCCAGGGCTATTAGAAAACTTAAGAGGCCTAGGAGTTGGGCACCGACTGTATTCTTGTGCTAAGGACTTTCTCTGTGATCGCATCGCGCAAATCACAGTCGGGGAAGTGAACTCCAAGGAGATCGAGCTAGGAAGCAGGGGCACGCTGCAAGAATCAGTTTTATCTCCCTTTCTATTCAATATAGTGCCACGTGGTCGTGACGTTGACGAAGGCAGCAGTCCGTGTGTTCAAGACGAAACTCTTTATTTGGGCAAACTCGTGCCCGGAAACTAAAAGGTTCAAAGTACAAACAGTTCAAGCTGTACACTGATAGCGGTGAGAACAGCGTCGTCGTCGAGTGATCAGATTACTCGATGTTGCGTCTCCGGCACAATTTTGTATCGGTAAATATGAATTATTTCTATTGTGGTCCAAAGGAAGCGAGATGCGCAAAATAGTAAGTTTTAAAGAAAATGCACTGGCGCCGATGGGCAATGAACAAAAAAGACATATTTTTGATGTCACACTGACATTCAGTGGGGAAATTAAAATGGAACTATGGCCTGTATTATTTCTTCTGAGAAAACTTCTGATGGCAACGTTAACGACAGCAGAGTTTAAAAATACTGTTTTGCGAGCGTGAACTCATTTAATGCGTTACCTAAATATCTCATAAATATGACAAGCTTGGAGAACGTCTATCGTGTTTACGGGGCCAAAATATGAAAGATTACATTGAAATTCGTGACACCACAAAGAGGCAACAATGCTAGGATATCAGTTAACAATAAAAACACTATTAAAGTGGCATTTAATTGTTGTTCTAATAATGAGTTCATGATGATGAGTTCATGACCCAACACTAAGGACGAAAGCGCTATCATAAAATTATGGATTACTATGAGGTGATTTAACTTTTACTTTAATAAACTTCGAGGAAGTAAACTTGGTTGGTGGATAGGACAGCTGAAAAAAAAAAGGTCCTTGTAGCGTTGTTCACTAATGAGTTCGACGCTCATTTCCGTAGGCGCAAACGACAAGGCAAGGATTCGCCGTGGAGTGCCAATACTGCAGTACGTGATGCAGAATGCCACAGCTCTCGAGGAGCAGCTTCGTGTTCACTTGAACGTGACCGATGCCGAAACTGTCCAAGGTAAGACAACGGTATGGGATGATGGGCTGAAGGCCAGCTTCTCATCCTCTCGCGTCACGGTGCATGATTAAACCATAAGAAGTCAGGATACCTCTCAAAGCAGCAGGGAAAGCGATTCAAGCGAACAAGAGAGAACCGAATATGGCGTTATAGAAGGTACCACACGGGCCCTGGAAAGTGTAGGAAGGTATTTTTGAACACGACGTACGTTTTCGCACGCTTTATTCCATCGTTTCGGCCATGGAACCGGCCTTATTCTGGGTATACGAAGCATTAGGAAATCACGCACTTTTATATGCGAAACATTGCGGGCCCCCCAACGCGTGTTAAAACATAACCGCAATAAAAAAGGCACATCCAACGCGAGGTTTTCCATTGATCAACAGGACTCCATTGGCACTGGGTGGATATGAGTGTGAATCAGTTACCGGCCAAAATAGCACGAAATAAAGTCCAACGGAAAAGAGCAATAGCAAGGTTATTGTTGGCATATATAACTAAGGAAAAAATATAAACACGACCAATAAGAAGCAACTGTAGCTTTCACTATCGTAAAAAAGATACACGTCCCGAAAAAATAAACTAAGGTAACGAAGAAAAAAAAACATCTTAACAGAAAATAAGTGTGAACAGCGGCAACAATAACAATCAAACAAGCGATTTCTTCCAAAGTGAGAACGGTCGTTCCGTAAGAGAATATGAGTTCGAGAAAACAGCAGTCATTAGTAAAAAAAATTACACTATCTCCCGCTAAAGGGGACCACGAGGAGATGCGAAGCAGCGCATAGGTCGACTTAAAGTTCCGTTCATCACGTGCACCTTGCCCGATGTTAACGCGCCCTTGCAAGTGGAGCACACCATGAATTCACTGAAGTTGCTGTTGCTGTTACTCGTCCCGAACTCTTGTTGGAGCACGCCACGCGCGTTCATCGCCACTCCACGCGGGGAGAACGTAGGTTCATCGCGCGTCTGCAGAATCTCGTTCACAGACGCCATCACGTGATTGCTGAGGAAGTGTAAGAGGGAGAGGCCACAACGTCTTACGCAGCCCATTACACCGGCCCCAACTTGCTAGCGCGTGCCAGCGCGTTCTGACTAGGATGCAACGCGTTGGTTCATCGCGCGTCTGCAGAATCCCGTTCCCCGACGCCATCAGCAACGGCGCCATAGCGCCGTTGCGAAGGAGAGTGCAACGGAGCGAGCGCGCGCCGCAGTATATACGAGCGCACAGTTGCGCCGGAGAGAGAGAAACGGGAGAAGAGAAACGAAGCGGAGGCAGCGCTCACGCCACCCCCTCCACCCCACCTCCTCGCGGGGGGCTCACCCGAGGAGAGGGTCCTCCCACCTCCTCGCGCTGACGCGAGAGGGGGGCAGAGTTGGCGCATGCGCAGTAAGGGCGGGGACATCGCACGCACACCGGATTGAGCTCCGCTAAGAAATGCTTCGCATTTAATAACAGTCAGCAGTAAAATTGCTGAAATAATCAGGGGCACTGCGAAGATTATAAACATGTTCTCAAATTTTCTTCCTCTTTCGCGTGATACATTCGTAATGCTAAGCATGCATTCAGAAGATAAATGGCATGGTCACAAAAGACGATTATAACAAACCAGCAACTGAGCAAATTAGCCGCAGGCTGTGCTCTGTTGTCTTCGCTTTAATTGACGAGGCAACATAGCCAGAAACCGCCGCACGGCGTTCTTCGTAAACCTGCAGCGAGCGTGCAATTGTTCCTCGTCGTGCAGCTCCATCGGATTTCCTCGGTCGCGTAGGGTGGATCGTGGAATCTTCGGCAGGGAATGAGCCTCTGAAAATGCATGCTACATCCATGGCGTGACAGCCGAGCTCAAGCAGCCATCCCCCGCGCCACGTCCGTTCGAGAGGTGGCATTGTATGAGCACGACCGCTGGATCAAAGCGCGCGCTTCGATCCAGCGGCCGTGGTATGAGTAACACACGAAGTGAGTTTCCAGCTTGCCCCGCAGCAGACTTCACAACTGAATGTACATTGTCCTATTCAAGTCGCCCGAAAGTCGTCCGCAGGGCAGAGTATGATTTATGGCGAGCGGCAAAGCTGTCTTGACACTTGTGCAAGTTAAGCACGAGCCAAGTAACAACTCTATATTCGAGGGTTAGTCTCCTAGACTTGTATTAGGTAATATTATCAACGTAACATTACGACAGGCGTGCAGAAACTCGCTCAGCGAAAAGTTTTTCAGCTCGTGGTACGCCAAAAACAGAATGGTAATACCGTAAGGTAAACGACGCGGTGTTACCGGAAGTGCTAAAAGCTTTTGTTAATCATACTCCGGCCAACCCAAACGAACAAATTCTTGCGCTAGATTTGATTTTGTTTTTTCTCTTTTCCTGCCGGTTAAAAGGATCTCCGATGGATCTGGGCGGATATGCTGGCTACCAGGTGGTTCTTTGACATCCTTGGGATGGTGAGTGCTCAACTTTGTTGACTGTGAAGGGAAAACTTCATTGCAAAGAGTAGTTTGTCGTAGGCTGAGCAGTTTACAGTATAACACAAGGGAAAATGGCAAACAGAATCTACTGAGTAGAAAACAGGTTGCGTACGGGACAGTACAGTCTTTTTGGATACACACTACAAAAATAAACTGAAGCCTTATTGTCAGGGTGATTTGTCAGTATCAATGAAAATTAAAGCTGGAAAGCGTGACAACACTCCGAGAAAGGACAAAGTATCTGAAGTCTAGTGGCCTTTCATTCATTTTCTTTTCTTTTTATGGCGAGTTGTGTGTAGTCCATCGTATCTGTCGTGCTTGAACTTTTCGATGTGCTTAGCGAATTGTATAACATTGGTTTTGTCAATTTTCATGAATTGTGGATTCTATCTGTCTTAATAAATGCATCTGTTGATTATCGTGTGGGCTAATATAACAATTGTAGATGCCGTCCTACTACTGCTGCTTTACGGGTGGCACGGCCCAGACAGGAAATGCCTGCCTTTAGCCATGTTTCTAGTAGTATTTCACTATTGTCCTAATTAAGACGATAAGGAATAAAGAGAGATAAATGATCGAATAAATAAATAAATAAATAAATAAATAAATAAATAAATAAATAAATAAATAAATACAAGGATTGTCCGTAAAATAAGGTTTCCAAGGGGCTGCAGTCGTCAGGAACGCAGTTACGCGGGTTCCGGTGACTCTGGCAAGAAGCTTGGTTCCCCTCTTTCCCAGCCCCTGTCCCCGGCGAGCTGTCTCGCGAAGAGAGCTGAGTCAGATATCAAGCAGTAGGGAGCAGGTTTGTCACGCTACCGTGATTGCTGTTTTTTTTTCTACCTTTAAATGCGTGCCTCCGCGCGTGCAGCCCTTCTATGGGCTACCAAGAGGTATAGGACCACCTCTCTTCAGGTATCAGTGTCATACCAACAATATCACTCAACTCTGCCATCCAGCAACACGCGCAAAAGACGCGCCAAAAAGAAAAACCGAAATAAGTCATCACCGCGGCGTCTTCTTCGGCGTCGTCACCGACGCGCGAACAAAGTCAGGAGCACCTAGCTCCTGCTGATCAAAAAGAAAAATGTTGTAGTGGCTTAGCTCGGCTATGCCAGGATATACGTAGCGTTAGGAAAGCTTCAGCTCATTATTCTTAGCTTTCCTGATTGTCTAGATTGTCTAGGATTAGCTTGATTATCATGCTTACTGCTGCTCCAATGACACACACACACGGTATACGTATTATGTGGCACATGTATATTAATTTTTGCTCAACGTCGTTGCTTCTCTATTGCCACAAAGACGGCTCGGTGATCAGTGAAGTAACACGCTGCCGTCTCTATGGCCCTAACGCATTATTTGGAATTATCTGTCTCTGATAGACAAGATGAATGGTGGTGAATCCCAAATCCTGCTTCCATGAATCCCAATTCCCAGCTTGGGACGCTAATTGCCAGGCAACTACTTCGGGATCCGATGAGTCAAGCTTCTACGCTCTTCTGCGCCGTTGAGCAGCATTTGCGCTCTCCTTCTCCATGGCTATACCACACTGGCAACCGCCAGTCAGAAGCGCCGCGGCTCCAGCGCAGTGTCAGACGGCGACTGCACAGCGAAGGCTGCGCGCGCGCGCCGGCGCCACTGCGTCTACCACGGCTACGACGTCACTCCTTTGGAATGCGCAGACCGGCTTACGCGAACACTCCTAACTCAAATTCCGTTCAATAAAAGAAGATTTATTTTTTGCAGGGACATGAAAAAGGCTTTGGCCTGTGCAATGAACCAAAACAAATGAGATCTGATGAATATTAAAGACATGGTGATAAAATAACCCAAAAAGCATGCACTTGTACTAGGGGTACCTTCGTATAACAGACAGCCATATTAAACCTGTTAGCAGGATTTTACTTATTGAGGTTCATTGCACGCCTACTAAGTTGATAAAGAAGTGTGCCAAGTTTTAATCAAAAATGTTTATTAGCAAAAGAGTTATGACTGTTCGCGAACGGAAAAATACCAGAAATAAAAGTTCTGAGAAAATCAACAAAAAAGAGATTTGAAACAGGTGCAGCGCTTACACCAGGTGATCAAGAGCGCTAAAATTCTCAATATTCGTAGCCAGTTCCATCGTGGGCCTGACTATTGTGAGCCTTTGCTCGAGTGGCAACTCTTAATTTTTTTTTCTAGCTTGTAATGCAGCATCAGTGCCATGACGGGACGCTTTCGCGCTGCGGTGCTGATCATTTGTGAGGAAAGCTTTTGCACTGTAGAGACCTGGATCGATGCGAATATGCTCAAAACATAAAATGTGCTCTTGTTTCCACTATTGAAGTGACACACAGCGTCAAACAAAGCAAATTTGATGGTTTACAAGCTCACGTACGTGTCCTTGAGTGTGATCAACACATGTACCACGTTACGCGTACCCGTGGTGAGAAGTTTATGACTTTTATGAACCAAAATGATGTGTTGACAAAGCTTTTAGAGCATTATTACATGTTCGCACTTGATATGGATTGCTAAATAACCAACAAAATACTACATATCTAGTTAATCTTGTGATTCACACAAAAACAGCACTTTCAGTTTCGGTTTCGTAGGTGGTGAATGGTGTCACATGTTTGCTTGTATCTTTTGAAAAAATCGGCGTAGACAGCAACTTTTTGCCGGAAAATGACGGGCAATAAATTGCGCGTTTAACATGACCAAAAACCAAAAACTGACATTTGGAAAAAAAACGTCGCATTTTTCACTTGGCCTCATACCTTAAGCGTCACCACACGGTCGTACAGCATGATACAGGTATTGCGGATGTAGATAACTTATTCATGGAGGTAATACCTACTAGGAAAAATAATCAAAGCTTATTTATCCTTAATGTTTACAGCAACCCAAGAAATATACATTCCAATTTCCGATCACTTCTCTGCAAGACCCTCTCTATCGCGAATGGCAGAGCCTTGGTGATTGCGGGCGACTTCAACGCTCAACACATGGCATGGGGATACAAATTTACCAAACCCCAAAGGCAGATAGCAATGGCAAGATGCACAACAAGATGGCCTTACTCTCATCAGAGACCCTTAATTCGACTCCTACGGGGCGAGGGTCTAGTGTTAGCGCAGATACTACGCCAGATCTCACCTTTGCGAAGAACATTAGGGATGCAAAAATGGCTCAACACGCTACAGGATCTTGGAAGCGATCACAACATCCTCGAAATGAATATAAAAGCAGGGCCACGCAAGCAACTAAAAACTGTAGACTGGGACAAACTCAGGGAAATCCGCAAAAAAAAAAGGATGATACTATTTCAGATATAGTAGACTAGACCACGCAGCTTACACAGGATGTTAACTTAGCGCAACAAGTCATCCCCCAGGAAGCCCAAATGGAACACGTCGACAGTGAACTCCGACATATGTGGGAAGCGAAAGAAGGTCTCCTGAGGAGATGGAAAACCCAGAGACACAACAGGACGCTCCGACGAAGGCTAGCAAGGCTTAACAGAGATTTAGAAACATACGCACAACAGCTCTGCAAACAGCTATGCGAGGAAACATGCACCTCTATGGATAAACAGTTAGGGCTATCCAGAACCTGGAACATTCTCAGATACCTTTTGAGTCCCGAGGACATCAGAGCAACGTACAGACAAAACATAAACAAAATATTACACGCATATGAAAACACCGAAGAAGCTTTAATTGATGAGGTAGCGGCACGGTATTTATCTCGGGATTAGCCGGCGACACACCCACATTACACAGGCACCGAAAACGCACAACTAGACGGAGAGATCAGCGAAGCGGTGTTGAGAGCAGCTTTACAAAAGATTAATACTAAATCGGCGCCAGGTCTAGATGGTATAACGAACAAGATGATCCGAAATCTTGATGATGCTTCACTAGAAGAACTTACCAAATACATGAACTACTGCTAGGAATCAGGCACAATACCGCAACAATGGAAAACAGCTCAGATTATTCTAATACCTAAACAAGGCAAGCGGCTACAATTGGAGAACTTGCGACCCATTTCGCTCACTTCCTGTGTGGGAAAACTCATGGAACACGTTGTCCTAACAAGAGTGACCAACTATCTCGAGGACAACGACGTCCTTCCGCCTATCATGTTGGGCTTCCGAAGAAACTTGTCGACACAGGACGCATTGCTTGAACTTAAACATGAAATCATAGAAAACACAAGTCGAAACACCAAGCCTATCCTAGGTTTAGATCTAAGGAAAGCTTGTGACAGTGTTTCGCACGAAACAATATTAAACAGAATAGCAGAGCTAGGCCTAGGCCCAGGGAGTATACACCTACATTCATGACTTCCTAACAGAAAAGCCCGTATTAAGGGAGGAGATATCGAGTCTGAGGAACTACAGCTAGGAAGCACAGGTGCGCCTCAAGGGTCAGTAATTTCTGCCATGCTGTTTAATCTCGCTCTGACTGGCTTAGCAGCAAAGCTACAGGAAATCGACGTCCTCCATCACACCATCTATGCTGCCGATATTACCCTATGGGTGAGCGATGGGAGTGATGGACAAGTTGAAAACACATTAAAATGTGCGATACAAACAGTCGAACAGTACTTATCAGGAACTGGGCTGGCGTGTTCGGCAGAGAAATCAGAGCTCCTCATTGATATTCCATCATGCCGTGGCCGAAAGCTACGCAACTATGAGGAAAACAACAACCCAGAAATTGAACTCGCTACGGCAAATGGTTAACTCATACCCAAGGCGGACAGAATCAGAGTATTGAGACTTATTATTGAAAGTAACGGCCACAATGGAGAGAGCATACGCAAACTAGACGATGTAACATCTCAAATCATGCGGCCACTTAGACTAGACGCATAGCCAACAAATATAGCGGAATGAAAGAAAGCAATCTGCTTAGACTAGTCCAAGCGTTCGTAATAAGCAGAAGAGTTTACGTAGCATCGTACAACGATGGCACTGTCAGAAAGACACCAAATTAGATTGTTTAATCCGGAAAATTGACAAGTAAGCAATCGGACTGTCCATCACCACTATCAACAATAGCCTACTGCAGCTAGGTCTTCACAATACACTGGGTGAGTTAATCGAGGCACAGTGCATTGCACAATACGAACGCCTGTCCAAAACTAAAACAGGCAAGGCAAATATTAGATCGTCTAGGTATTGCGTATCACACCCAGCATAGCGTTAAAGTAGATATCCCCAGACACATTACAGGCGTGATAGCCGTCCTTCCTATACCAAAGAATATGCATCCTGCCCACATCAGGGCCGACGGGAAAGCAGAGCCCACGATATACACAAAAAATTTGGTAACAGCATGGACACCGTATTCGTAGACGCAGCTAGATACACACGCAAGCGCGCCTACACAGCCGTGGTTATAAATTATGAGGGAAAATGTTTGACTAGCGCTACCGTCAGTACGGCACTTGTAGAAACCGGAGAGGAAATACCTTATCGCGTTAGCCATAGCACAAACACAAGCGGACGTAATAGTCAGTGAATCGAAGACGGCGATACGAAACTTAGCAAGCGGTAGAATCTCCCCAGAGGCACTACGGATTTTTAAACTTGGTAATAATCAAGAAAAAAGTCTCCATCTCATCTGCACACCCGATCACACACTATCAGACGGTAGCAATGGGGCGGCGAACCGCATGGATCGAGGGCTTACAGACCGAGCATCGGTTAGTCCCGCCTCAGGGAATACCAACGACTGGGAGTGGGAAGATAGAATGACCACATTTAACGAAATTACAGCACACCATAAAATGCAGAGGCGTACAGTCCCACCACCTCACCCAAGATTAAGCAAGAAACAGTCTTTCGAATGGCGGCAGTTACAAACCCGATCCTACCCGAGTCCACTTGTCATGCACATAATACACCCAGATTTATACACGATAGACAAGTGCAGACATTGCGACTCTACAGCCACTTTAGAACACATGCTATGGGGATGTCCAGGCATAATAAACAACAGCCGTGATGCAGCCTTAAACAGCGACAGCCTCTGCGCGCGCTAGGAGTCTGCGTTGCTCAGCTCGGACCTGGAGCACCAACTCTGCGCCGTCCAGCGAGCCGAGGAAGCCGCCAAGGGCCAAAAACCCTTGGCCGAAGCCTAGGCGGGATCCAGGCTCATCCATCCAATTCGCAGGGCGCTCAATAAAGTAATTTGGTCTGATCTGATGAGGCACACTGTATAGTGGGGTAACGTGGTGTTCTTTAACGTGCACGTAAATCTACGTACACCGGCCTCAGGCATGTCGCCGCCATCGAAATGTGGCCGGAATCGGACCCGCCACATACGGGTAAGCAGCCGAGCACCGTAACTTTGTACAGACGGAAATACACTTGTCTATAGCGGCGGAACGCGTGAGTGTGGACGCTGTGGTTGTCCGCAGCTGCTACGTAACATGGGCTACAAGTTTCCGTCCATGCTTGAATTATAGCACAAAGACCAAACATGCCGTATGACCACGTTAAGTTCCATTAAGGCGTCGGTCTTTGGATAGTTCTGCAGAAAACGGCAGGTGAAGCGGCCGGCTGGGCGCTGTAGACAAATGTGACTTCATCTGTACCACTGCGGCTCCAATATTTTACATTGATATGCTGCGTTTTTCTAAGCTTGGAGATCTCATGCTTAACACTTTTTTTGGCAGCAACTCGGCAGTATAAAAAAGGAGAGGATCGATCGTGGTCTTCCTAAAGATTACGTTTACCGAATGCACTACATCCTGTTCGCTGAGGTGAGTGAATTCCTGTGTCAATACGCTTTGCGCGATAGCGGGAAACGTAAAATTCAAGAAACGTGAAAGCAATGCCTAACGCAGTGCAATACATTTTTTTTCTACGTAGAAGGACCATTTGTAGGATCATCAGAATACGTCGGTGGATGAATAAAACAATAAAGAACATGCGCATGGATGGATTCTGAGAGCTGTATTTTCAATTCGGCTGATAATAATTGATGGCTCCGCCTCCGCAACGTTTTCTATATGTAGTTCGTTCAAGTGTGCAAGCTTTAGAGTTATATACTGACAAGTGCATTACTGGTTACCCATGCTGACGCGTTTGTACCTGCATACCTTATGAACTTTTCTGGGCAAACCTATGAAACACACTTATGTGTGCCCGAAAGTTTTTATGCGGGTTGTTCAGTTTTGGTAAGAAATTTAAAAAAGTCACTGAATTAAAAAAAATTACACCATCTCCCGCTAAAGGGAACCATGTGTAGATGCGAAGCAGCGGGCGCTAACGCTTACACTGGCGGCGGCGTTGACGCTGGCGCTCATCACAGCGTTGCGCAGGAGAGAAACCTGGGGCGGCGCAAAGCACGCAGTGATGGACCGGTGTTTCCTACTGGAACATGCCAATCGCTGCTAATGGGCAATGAAAGACAGAAGACTCCGACTGGGCACAGAGGCGCGCAGTCCGCTTTTAGTTAACGCGCACGCTGCGAATTTTTATTGTTCTACAACACACAGGAGAAATCTCCCACCGGCACTACCTTGCAGGTCAAGATCCAGTGCCATATATACGGGGTGGCCAGTGAACGGTTGTGCAGCGCGAGCAGCCGGATTTTTTCAACCAAGATATTCGCTAGCAGACGCTGCCTGCGTCGGCGTCGCGAGGCGAGAGAGGGGGGGAGCGTAGGAGAGAGAGGGGGGGACGCGCATGCGCACTGGGGGGTGTGGACGCCGCGGGGAGGGATGCCTAGAGGAGAGAGTGGGGGAGCGTAGGAGGGTAGAGAGGGTGGGGACGCGCATGCGCAGTGAGGGTGTTGTCGCCGCGGGGAGGGATGCCTAGAGGAGAGAGAGGGGGAGAGGAGGTTTTTTTTGAAAGGGTTTGCGCATGCGCAGTAAGGGTGGTCACGCCGCACACCACCACCACCACCACCGCCACCGGATTAAACCCCGCTCTAAGATGCTTCACATCTAAAAGTCTTTGAGACAACGTTATCTTTAGTGGTAGCGACTTTTATGCAGGATTTTTTTCCCGCTAATTCAGATGTTTTGTGCTGTACCAGTCGGGCACCTATCGTCGTGGCACACGATCTCGATATCCAGACGCAAGCACTGTGCGTCATCTGAACTCACATTGAAATGAATAATTAAGAAAAGTGGCGAGAGATCTCTGGTTTGGCGTAACTGTGGGGCCACTTTTTCTGCGCACCCGGTGGGCTAGGTTTCGATATCACGTATTAAATTTGATGGCGATCTTCTTAATTTACATGCATTTCTTTTATTGAAAACGCGCTTACTTCAGAAGGCTTTGCTGATCACCCATTTCAATCTAAATTTAGCTAGGACAAAATATATCACCCTCGGCTTAGAGATCGTGTGCGAAGGTTACAGGTACCTTGCTGTCTTGGCATTTCTATAACAAATGTGTATTATGCGTAGGAAAATGTATGCAGTTGCACTCAATCTGAAAGGTGTAGGAAGAGCTAAGCAGGGATTCGCCTGCCCTTCAGCGACGCTCGAGTTCACAGGCAAGCAAGCGCTCGCGTTCCGAACATGTAGCCTTCTCGGCGTCCATGGCGGGGAAGGAAACGTTCACTTGTGAAGTGGCACCCGTCTCCACCTTTCTCTCTCCTCACCCTCACGTCACTCCACCTCAGTCTGACTTCCCTTTCCCGCCTCTTTGACTTACTGCACTATATACGGCTATGCTATGCTCTCCCCTCCCCTTCCTCTCCTACCTCATCACCCTGACATCTCTCCCCCTTACTCTCACTGCCCTATTTAACACTATTGCTGTATTACACCATACAAGGGTATGCTATGCGTTAACCACCCTTCCTCCTTCCATACTCTTCACCATTACATCTTTCCTCACCCCCTTTCCTTTTTCAACCCATTGCTATATTATGCCATACAATGGCATGAAATGCTTTACCCTCCCCTACCTCTTCTCCTTCCTCCTCATCCCCACATCCTGTTCACCTTCACTTCCCTCGCTGTACTATAGTATACACAGCTATGCTTGACTCTACCCGCCCCTTCCTCCTTCCTCTCACCTTCACCCTCACATCTTTCCACGAATCCGCCGATATGGGAATCCCCACCGACGCAAGCAGCGTAGGACGCGGCGCTGTCCTTGTGCAAGGGACTGACAGGACTGGTAAAAGTTATCAGCCGGTCGCTATCCAAGGCGGAAGCCAATTATTCCAAGACATAAAAGAAGTGTCTTGCCAGCATGTCGGCTACATATAAGTATCGCCCCTACGTCAGCGGCAGGACCTTCAAAGTTGTGTGCGACCAGCACGCCTAGTGTTGGCCAGCGAAAGAGACCGTCGAGGTCGCCTCCCACAGTGGAGCACGAGACTTAAAGAATTTGGACATTACCGTCGTTTACAAGGCCAGAAAAAAAAAAAAGAAAAAACACTCAGACGCCGAGTGCCTGTCTCGTGCTCCCGTCGACTCACTGCCACACTCACTGCCGTCGACTCACTACCATACTTAATGAAGGAATTTGGTACCAGGCCACGACAAACTGTCAGTGAGCGTTGCGGATTTAGCACGCGCGAAAAATTAGTGGTAATGCCCTACATTCACTCAATTTCGCATCGTGTAAAGAAAATCGGAGAAAGATCTGATGTCAGAGTGGTCTTTTCCGCACCGGAAAAATTGGTGAGCGTGTGTGGGTTGGTCAGCCCGGGTGCTAAACGAAAACGAGGCTGTAACAAACAACACAAGAAAAGGTTTTGACTGTTTTGAAGGAGTGGTTTACTCCCTTCCACTATCGTGCGGCAGAAAGTATATAGGACAGACGGGACGCTGTCTAAATGACACGTTAAAGGAGCACGAATACAACGTAAGACGAGCAATCGCTGGACACCTTGGTATCCATCGTAGAGATTGAGGATGCCAAGCAATCTTTGAAAATTGCTGCATTATAAGAAAAAATGACCAAAAACTGACGCGCGAGATAACTGAAGCAGCCGAAATTGCTCGCCTGGGTGACTTGTGCGTTAGCATGGCGTCAGTCGACCTATGCAAAAAAGAAATAGATTTCCTCACACCATAAAAAAATAGTGTGCATCATTCTTCTTTCTTGTACCCAAGTAAAGTGTTTGTGACTAGGCGGTTTCGCGATGGTAGAAGATCACCTTGTACAATCTTGGTTGTTTTTTTTTCTTCGTTGTCTTCTTTCCATGCCTCTTTCCTCGCTCATGGTTCTGTATATATTCCGCCAGAAAAGGGAATAAAATTCATTGTTCAAAGTTAGCGCTTTGTTGTGTGTGTACCTTTCTTGTGTACCGTCGATCAGTTGCGCTATACAATCTACAGTCCTTCATCTCCTTTTCACACCCTCACTTCCATTTCCCGCACTTTACAATACTGTACTATACATCACTGTGCTATACATGGTCTTTGGTTGCTTGTCGCCCGGTGACGACTTGAGATGACACCATACAGCATACTCCGCCACAGGACAGCCCGGGCCTCTAAAATGTTCCGCACTTAAAAAAAAAAAAACCCTACATAAACGGTTATAATTGATGCGATAAGCCAGTAAATTGTCTTGGCAGAAGTAATTAAGGGCTTCGTCTTAGTTAGAGCCTCATTCAAAAAATTAATCTTAGGAAAATAAATGGGCGCCATTGTTAGTACTTGTAACCACATACAGAGGAGCCTAACGGAAAGCCGCATAGATGCAACAAGGCTACTTTGTCGTGAAATGCACGATCTGTAAATATTCAAATTCGGGCAATTCTGTGTATATGGTAGTCGCATCAGGCGCGTTATAGTTGAATGATAAACAGTGTGTAGAACTAAATGATGCATACAAAAGACCATTCCTCGAGGAAGTCATCATCACCGTACTGACGTAGCCATTTCTTTTTCTTAAAAAAAATGCCTTAATGTCCAGCCTCTCTGTATGGAAACCAATAAGATTACCAGCGCTCACATTTAGCTTAGAATGGCTTATTCTCTTAATCAGTAATAAATATATGTTTTTTTCCCATAAAGGCTGCTTGCCGACGCTACCAGGAAGAGCCTTTCTGGTGGACCAATATCTTCGATTACGGAATACCACCGGCTGCAGAGTAAGTACACGATGCCTGACTGCGTATTTCAATATGTACGCATTTCCGTATCCTCATAACTAAACCTGACGGACGTTCGGATTTGACAAAAGCAGCTTAATGTCTATTGTCCCTTAAAGGAGCACTGACACGAATTTTAAATATTTTCAGATATTAGCCCTAAAGAAAAACACTGGCGTCGAGATCCCTAAAAGGAGTATTGTGGTGCCTGGGAATGCATAGAATATATTTTTAATATCAATACCTTAAGAAATCACTCTCGGTTTCGATATCGAGGGCGCGGCTTTTCACTGAGGTGTCATCACAGTGTGACGTCACCAGGGAGACAGCAACTCGCGACGTACTAGCGGCGGATCCGTTGTCTGCTCGTGGTGTACGTAACAAACGATGAATGAACTGTCGTCCTCTGACCCCGACAGTAATTTCTGCGATGTAAGCTGCATTCAGGACGCAAAGTTCGCAAACTAAGTGCAACTGTATTGACTCGTCGGGATAATGTCCATTGCGGTGGGGCTGGCTTGCTGATGCTCAGTGACGAAAATATTAAAATCAAAGAAAAATATTTTGTACGTGTTGTCTGACTCTGGTGTGTGGAGAGCGTTGACACTGTATGCCAAGGAATAGAAAAACGTCTCTTTTACGATGTCTTCAAATCGTGCCAGGAATCCTTTAAAGGGACCGACAACTGATTTTTCTCGACCCGTTTTCTTTTACGGCACGACAGAAAGCTCACCCTTCGTAGTGTTTGTAGCAGCAATAGTTAATCCCAAAAGCACGTAGTTAATTTACAAGCAGTATTTCTCGATCTGAAAGGCTCTAACACAGACGTAACTATCCTCCAGCAACGCTGAGAATTGATAGCGATGCCGCCAGCCCTTCTCGCGTCTTGTGAAAGCTGTCGTCGTTCTGCTTTCGCAGGAGTTCCTGTAACTATACTTAACCACCTTTATTTTGAGCTCTTCAACTATTTTTGAAAACAATCTGTTACAATGAGATGATGTGGCATTTTACACCTTCCCTGTATTTGTACCGCGTTGTGTGCGCCTGCGCCCAAGGTTGCCCGAACCTGTGTCATGGGTGGATTGTCCCGGCGTCGTTACTCTCCGCTTAAGGAAGTCACTGACTATAAATATTTAGGTCTCACCATTTGCAATAACCTGTCCTGGAACCACCATGTGCAAAACATATCTTCCTCTGCCTTCCGAAAACTATGTTTTGTAAAATACAAACTTAAGCATCCTCCGGCCTCTGTTAAGCTTCTCGCGTATTATTACTTAATTCGGCCGTAGCTCAAGTACACCTGCATTGCATGGGACCCCTACACACAATGTAACGTAAAGAAACATGAACGAATCCAAAGACAGGCTATCCGGTTTGTTTACAATAGGTTTTCAACTTTCGACTCCCCAAGTGAACTGATGCAGTCGAATGATATTCCCACTCTTGAATCGCGTCGAACAAACTTACGGCTTGACTTTCTTTCACAGCTGCTTACTAACAAACTCGTACTCGATCCGGCAGCGTATTTAAGTCCACTGTTGACGAGGCCTACTCGCCAACATCACCCAAATGCTCTAACCCCCTATTTTGCCCGAACTAACCTATTCAAATATTTTTTTCCTCGCACCATTAATGACTGGAACAAACTTACCCATGTAGACAGTGCACCATTTTACTTTGCACACTTGCATTGTTTAAGTAGTCTACTTAAAAACGTGTTTGCTGGTGATTTTTTTTTTCAGTTTTATGCTCAGGACTGTATAGTTAAACTTACAAGATTGTTTTACTTTTGTTAACCTATTGTGTTCTACCTGCCCTGCATGGAGTTCTTGTTCGCAGTATGTATTAAATAAATAAATGAATACACGAGCCAAGCCAAGTCACCGAAAACGTCACTGCCGAGTAGCAGTGCACGTCATTTCTGAGACGAAGTGTAGGTAGCAAAACTATGTCGCTGCAAAATCTTAGCGACATCGAAACTGCGTGCACGGTTGCATGAAGACGCTAAAAAGTCGCTAAAGATGCGCTGACGAGCATGGTATCAGTGTACGTCACGCGACGGCAGCGCCACTTTAATGCATACTAATAACGCAGGCCTATATGCACATTTTTATGGAGTAATATTTTTTAATATAAAGAAACAAACAATATTTTAATACTAACACAAAAAAATCGTCGACCGCATACAGTAATCAATGGTCACGGGGCCGGGGACATCAGATCGTTCATGTTTTTGCCACCAGAGGCGCCACAGGTCATTTTTCGCGACTGTCCATGAAGAAATAAAAATATAAAGTCTACCTCTCACGAAAAAAACGGGGCTCGTTTGAGTCATTGCGACGGACAATCTTTCCATCAGAGGAGTCATCTCATTTCATGTTCTCGGGCAGTTGTCAGTCCCTTTAAAGAACATGGCTAAGTATTCGAATTTTCCCACGTGTTGAGTACTACTAATATTTCTTCGCTTTGAAACATTTGTATGCGGTCTGTTCTGTGTCTTTATGTTTCGTTCATAGTTTTGCCCACTTGAACCGACGCCTCACAGACCTGTTCTTCCGCTCAAGCTTTCCACATGAGTAAATTCCTCTTACTTGGAGAATCGAATATTGGTCTTAGCGGATGCTTGCGGAAAAATGTGATAGCGGAGGACATTTTCGGTCAGAGGTTTGCCTGGAATAAATAGTTTTCTGTTAAAACAGGCCCTGTAGCTGTTGGTTACAATATCATATATTTATAGCAAAGTCAGTTCACAGTTCGCAAATAATGTTCGAGGACATTAACGTTATGTTGTAGCGATTGATGTTGTCCTCATACTTGAGAGTTGAAACAGAGCAGTGTATGCATAATGAATACTGGTGTGCGTGCGGGTGCGCGTCTGTGTGTGTTGTGTGTGCGTACGTCACACGAATCAGTGAGAATTTCACCGAACTTTGCATGAACCAGCTATTAAACACCGTAATAGGGCCTTGGAATGCGTGGAATACAATGTAACACTAACTGTCTCTCGGTGATGTAATCTGTAACGTTGTCGAAATATTGTCGTAAAAATAAGGTAAATAACTTAATAAATAAATCCCTCGCAGTTGTTTGCAACTTGCTGTCCCTGGCTGTAAAAACAACGTCCTTTGTCACTGCTTCTTTCAGAGTCAACCTTGCCTTGTTGGGCTACTCACAGTATAACCAGAGCTTCCATTGCGGCATCGACTACTGATGGCAGCGTTCCTGCGTCTCCACGCATATTTACAGTGCAACTATGCAGTCATGGCCTGTCGCAAGATTGCGTCGAATGCAACGTCTTCAATATATATTAGCGTATATACATGTGCATTAAAATGTGGTCTTGCTTTCAAGAATCACAGTGCCTCAATATGAGTACATACGTCAGTTAACGTCGGTTATAGGTTATGGGAAATAGCGGTACCTTTCCGTCCCTCCTTCCCGCGTCCCACCCAACCACAGCGCATGCGCGTCTCCTCCCCCCCTCTCTCTCCTCTCCTACGCTCACCCCCCTTTCTCTCCTCTAGGAATACTCTACGGAGCGGCGCCCGCGTCCCGCGTCCTACACCCCCCACAGCGCATGCGCGTCCCCTCCCCCCTCTCTCTCCTCTCCTAAGCTCAGCCCCTTTCTCTCCTCTAGGAATCCTATACTCCACGGAGCAGCCCCCCGCGTCCATTACCCCGACAGTGGATGCGCGTCCCCCTCCCCCTATCTCTCCTCTCCTACGCTCACCCCCCTTTCTCTACCCTAGGAATCGTCTACTCTACGGAGCGGCGCCCGCGTCCCACAGCGCATGCGCGTCCTCTCCCCCTTATCTCCTACGCTCACCCCCCTTTCTCTGCTGTAGGAATGCTCTACTCTACGGAGCGGCTCCCGCGTCCCACACCCCCCACAGCGCATGCGCGTCCCCCCCTCTCTTTCTCCTATCCTACGGTTCCCCCCCCCGTTCTCTCCTCTAGGAATCCTCTACGGAGCGGCGCGCGACAGATGGTGCGACAGCTGCATACTCAGCTGGGGGCACCACGGTGTAAAAATGACGGAGCGCGCGTCATTCTCTCTCCTGTGCAGCTCCGCGATGAGTGCTCGGGCCGCTGCCGCGAAACGAGAGCGGCGACGTTTCTCCCGCTCAAGTTGGGGAAGCTTTTTTTTCAGCCAAAATTCTAAACGTCTGTTGCTCTGTGATTAGTTTTGCGACAGCGTAAGCAGCGCGCCTGCGGCGGAGTCCCGCTTCTTGTTGCAAAAGGCGCACGGCAAATGGATAGCGTACAGTGCAACACGACTGAACAAACAAACTTCGTAGGTGTTACACTTTTGTAACTCACGAAGGCGACAGCCTGGCTGCACCCAAGAAAGACTTAGATCTGCAACGCGCAAGTAGAGTACATACGTTTGGTACGTACGTTTGGCACGGGGTGCATACATGAACGCCTCGTGCGAGCACTTTTCCTTGCAGGTCGTTTTCGAAGGTGTGCAGACTTTAGTGAAGTACCCACTAGGCGTCTGCAAGTGCAATACTTGAGCAGTACTTTGGTTTGGGCTAGTTGGTTCATTATCGGAACCGCTAGGAAGTGGCAGCGCAAATACTCAAGGACGAAGAAACACAGTAGACGCGCCTGCAAGTCAACACGCGCACCTACGTAGCTGCGCTCTTTGTTGATGTTATGGGGGGATGATGATGATTATTAATAATGATGGCTGAACCCATTGTAATGGCTGGGAAGGTTTGGTGCCCTCACTCTTTACGTCATTCACATAGTGTGGCTATTGGTGCGCTTTTAATAGAGAGTTTTAATAGCTCTAATAGCGAGTTTTAGTACTGCGTACGTAGCGTCCGTAACGGCGTTGCGTACGCAAGAACGCTGCGTTTCGCATCGAGCACGTGCGCACAACAGCACATGCGCACTATGCGGAACGCAGCCTTCTTACGTACGCAACGCCGTCATGGACGCTACGTACGCAACTCGCTAATAGACAATTTTAGTTGAGCGTACGCAACAAGCCTACGTACGCAGCACGATACGATGCGTACGCTGCAAGCGAAGCGTTCAGCAACACTTTTAGTTTACCGTATCGACCGTACCGGGATGCGTTTCGTTCAACTAGGCGTATCATATGTGAAATGAAACAGCTTTCGAGTGCTTCTTAGCGCCATCCTGCGGTAAGCGGCCGTTATAACGGCCACTAGAATCCAAGTCAAGCTGAATCATTGGATCCACGTTTTTTACGTTCTGTGCCATCTTGCAATCTGGCTGCTCTTTCATTCCAGATCTCGCGAGAGTGTCACGTAGCTAGCGCTACGTCTCGTTACGTTTGCGTGCGCCGGATTTTTTTCTCGGGCGTACGCACGCATCCATGAAATAGATACGTTAACGTACTGCGCATACGCACTTCGCTCCCGTAGCCATGCTGCGTACGTAGGCTCGTTGCGTACGCTAAACTAAAAGTGTATATTAGGGAGTTTTCGAATAGTGAACGCACAGCTTGCGAGCGTTGCGGCGCATGCGTCGTACGCTCACCTCTTGCGGGCTCCCGTTAAGTGACGCCCGCAACGCTACGCCCGCAACGCCCGCAAGCTTTGCGTACGCTATTCAAAAACTCCCTAATCTCCTGCGACGCTTTTAGCATACGTTATTCTAAAACTCTCTAATATAGAGTGTTAGAATTGCGTACTCAAAGGTTCGCGTTTGCACTTTCCGCAACTGCGCATGCGTCGTACGCTAGCCTCTTGCGGGCTCCCGTTAAGCGACGGAAATAGCGGGCGACCGCAACGAACGGGAACTTAGCGTTACGCTATTCTAAAACTTCCTATTATGTCTGGGAACGTTGCTCACGTCCAGACATGACGCTGGCAAGAGATCTTTAACAGTGAAACTGTATACATCTACCCCGCAGTCGTTTCGTCTCCGTGGACGAAAAACAAAACGCCAGGCCCCTAAACCTCCAACAGATGCTCGCGTTCGTGTGCTCCTGTGCGAGCAGATGCGCGCGCTCCTTGCGTTTTCACCTCGTACGCTGAGGAAGGGCATTCGGAGAGGTGGACAGACGAGCTGACGAACGCGTTTGTTATTTGCACAACTGCAACGCCACAACTAAATTTTGACCTCTGGGTGGCTTTAACGATTGAAGGCAAACGACATGTCTTTCTTTGCAATCAGGAATACGGCACACAGTTCAGTATTCGTCTCAATAAAGAACACAACAAAACAATAATTAAAATCACTCGATGGATGACAAGGCGCCTGTGAACAATGCTGGAACATCCACGCGTCCCCGGTAAAGACAAGGTTGCAGCTGCTTTGCGCGTCACACGAGGGCTTCGAATGACGTCAAACGGCCCTTCCTTCTCCCCGCGTGTTTCCCGCTTTCACATATAAAAGGAAGACGCCTCCAGCAACTCGTTCAGCTGATTCTAAAACTGCCATGGAAATTGAAATTACCGTGGAAATTAAAAACAGCAGGTGAACAGCGTGAATACAATGCTCGACGAAAGGAAGAAATTCGTCCTGCTGAAAATGGTTGCCGGAACTAATCACGGTACACCACAGCGACCACAAAGCGATTATGACCACGCTTACTCTAAAGCAATAATGTAACATACACCCCCCCCCCCCCCCTCCCCCCGTGCCTTCATGGGCATGTGCGGTGTTTGATACAGCTTCGCTGGACATTCAGGTTCTCAGGGTGGGATGACGGCCAATTTTTTTTTCCGAAGCAGTTCCGAGCGCTATCATGGTTTCGTGGTCGAACGAACGTTTTACTCTCATGTAGAATGCCTGGATTCCATTGCACCGAAACCCTGCTCACGCTTGAGAGGTCAGCGTCTTATTAGGCACTTAACACTTTCGCCCTAAAAAGTAGAGTTCTAACAGTCTGAAGATGTTGGTCACAGTCAGCGCGTATAGAGACGTCAGACATACGTGCGTGTGTGACACACAAGGAGAAATCACATGACAATGCAAACTCGGGCTTCATACCTTCAATGGAACAGTAAATATACGACACTCCGATAGCTTTGTGAAAACGTGCCGTAGATGTGGATGCTCTGGCTGGTAAAAAAAAAAATAAAAAATTGGCAGATCACAAGTACCCTGGGAATCGATGTTATGCGAAGTATGCGGAGGCAAGGTGACTGGGTAGTAATTTTTTTTATTGAGCGAAACGTTACGGAATGACGTTAAAGATATGTACAAATGTGTTACGTAGATATATATGTTGAACAGTCGCATATGTTTCATATAAACAGTAGTTTACAGTTGCGTAACGATGCCAACAGAAACATTGGTATTACCTACACCAGAATCGGTAATCTGATATAGCACTTGTGCTTGTGTGTATGGTAGCCCTGGATAGTGCTTCGTGGACCAACTAGAGTGGGTGGCGCTTAAGTATACAATTGACGTTAACCCGACATGACGCCTGCTTGATAGGAGTATATACATAATGTTTATAAAATTAGATAGCCAGCACTGGAACCACAATTGACGTTTGACCAACATTGCGCCTGCATAGAGTCTTTTTCCGAAGCAGTTCCGAGACCTGGCGTGGCTCTGTGGCAGAATACTTGATTGCCACGCAGATTTCTTGGGTTCGATTCCTGCTGGGAGCCTGATATTTATTATTTGAATTCGTCGGGTCAACGCTGCCGACGTCAGTTTTTCTTAACGCTGCCGCATTTAAATTACTAATGTCTGTCCTCGCCGTTTCTGGGTAGATATAAGTTGTCAAACACCTGTGGCGCATACCCGCATACCGCGGCCCGTGGTATACGGGTACACGTGTCAGCAGGAAAAGGGTTTGACGACGTACGCGAGAGGATTTTCATGTTATTCATGTCATGACCAGTCACACATAATCGTCAATACCTCCCTCCCATACAAATTTTGGTCTACCCCAAGTTAAGGAGGCGATCACGAGAACACCCAGAAGTAGGCGGCTAGATAGATGGATAGATAGATAGATACGTAGATAGAAACGTAAAAGTGCTTACAGTACGCAAAGAAATGCTTCACATTTGAAAAAAAAGGACACTTTGTAGATTCCAAAGTGTGTTCGGCGAAAGCTTGTGGCCTATTAGAATGAATATGCCATGTCTTTTTTCTATTACACTCTCAACGGGATGGCACACAAACGTAATGTGTGCGTGTTTTCTTTTTTAATTTTTTACCGGACGGGCGGACCGACGGACGGACGTGAGCATGAGACATTAAAGGCTTTCGCCTTAAAAACGAAAATCTTCGCACGACTTTCAACATTGCGGTAAAACGTACCCGTGGTCGGAAGGCGCGTGTTAGCACCGTTCTTAAACGTGTTCTGTTCTTACCTGATGGCGTGTGCGCCAGCAGTTTAGTGGTTAGAGCATGGGGCTTTAGCATTAGAAAGAAGTTAAAATAAAAATTTTGCGATATATGTTAAGATATTTATATTTAACTCGTGTAGTATGTGCTGTGCATACTTCATTCACTGTGAAAACCACTGCAAGTGATGCTTTACAAGTATTAGTGATCCGCTAGGTCGGTCGGTCTGAATAAGAAGAATGTCATGCGCATTAAAAAATTGTCGGCACAACGCATGACTGCCATGTGATAGCGCAGGCGAAGGCATAACAGTGCAGACGTGCAAACATTCCTAATAGCGCAAAAGAGGACGTTGTAGTGATCATACAGCCGAGTTTCCGGGCAGCGAACCACTTTATTTGCGCGTCCTTTACACACAGCCAACACATGAACACTGTAGAGAGATAACACGGACAAGGTGTGATATCAGTATGGTTATAAACGCCCTCTACGTAAACGTCCTTTACACCACAGACGGGACAAGCAGATGCAAGCTAGCAGGACTAGCGCTGACCTGAAAAAAAAAAATCAGCAGTACTGCTTCACTGAATTATGTTATTTGTAGCGCAAAACTGGAACAGAAAGGCATGGAGGCAGACAGGAGCCGAAAAAAAAGCCGGCGCTACACAACTTCTTTATTTGCCCTTAAGCTTATTACGTGAAGCATGATAGATGCTACAAAATAATTACACACGAACAAAAGATGTGAGCGTGGCGTCGTCTTTCTTATTACTCTTATCAGCCTCCTAGCCTTTATTTCGAGTTTTTCGATAAGTGTTCATTCATTCAGTACAAACTCGCCCACGAAAAGGTTAATAGGTTGAAAAGAGCACGCGTGGTACAAGAAAGGAGATGATGCACAATCGTCGAGATACGCAATATACGTGCTCTACGTATAATGACGGCGTTACTTCATCGCCCCGTCTACGTCGCACATGCACGGAGCGCTTCGCTGGTTGAAGTTGTTCTGGCGCTGACATGTACGCGGTCATCATCCCCTGCCCTGACCCGATCATTTTCAAATAAACAGGAGAAGAGCAAGTTCGGCCAGTTGGTTGACGTTCATTCCGTAATGGTTTAACTGCGCTAAAACAGAGACAACAGAGGAAGTAAAAAAATGCGCCCCCACCTCCCCGAAGGGAATCGTGAGGAAATGCGAATGCATTTCGCGCGCGCTTCACTCCATTTATATATGGTGGTTGTGGTTCGAAGAAGGAAAAAGGCGCCTAATTTCTGCAGCCCGGTCGGGAGCACGGCGCAGCGCCTGTTTTTTTTTTTTTTTGCATTTGTTCTGTTTTTTCTTCTTTTTTTATTTATTTTTTATTCATTTTGTTCTTTTTTCCTTTTTTTCTTGTTTTAATTTTTTAAAAATTTTTTTTCATATATAGCTCCGCCGAGCTCCCGCGATGCGAGCGCCCTCACGCACTTGAAATGCATTCGCATTTAAAACTGGAGATGCGTAAAGCACGCAGCGATGGAGCGGTGTTTCCTACTGGAACATGCCAATCGCTGCTAATGGGCAATGAGAGACAGAAGACTCCGACTGGACACAGAGGCGCGCAGTCCGCTTTTAGTTAACGCGCACGCTGCGAATTTTTATTGTTCTACAACACACAGGAGAAATCTCCCACCCGCACTACCTTGCAGGTCAAGATCCATTGCCATATATACGGGGTGGCCAGTGAACGGTTGTACAGCGCGAGCAGCCGGTTTTTTCAACCAAGAAATTCGCTAGCAGACGCTATCTGCGTCGGCGTCACGAGGCGAGAGAGGGGGGGGAGCGTAGGAGAGAGAGGGGGGACGCGCATGCGCACTGGGGGGTGTGGACGCTGTGGGCAGGGATGCCTAGAGGAGGGAGGGGGGGAGCGTATTAGAGGAGAGAGAGGGGGATGCGCATGCGCAGTGGGAGCGCGGGGAGGGATGCCTAGAGGAGAGAGAGGGGGAAGCGTAGGAGGGGGAGAGAGGAGGGGAGGCGCATGCGCAGTGAGGGTGTGGTTCCCGCGGGGAGGGATGCCTAGAGGAGAGAGAGGGAGAGAGGAGGTTTTTTATTTATATTTTTAAAGGGCTTGCGCATGCGCAGTATGGGTGGTCACGCCGCCCACCACCACCACCGGATTAAGCTTCGCCATAAGATGCTTCACATCTAACACCTGCCGGCGCTTACCTCCTCAACCTATCCTCCTCCTCCTCCTCCGCGGACAACGCTGGACAACGCCGGACAACGCCGGATGCCTGACATAGCCCGACTATGAAATGCATTCGCATTTAAAAATCCACGCATCTCCACGAAGTGAATCATGACGAGTGGGTGAAGCTATGTCCCAAGGTCCATAATGTCTGCGTTGAAGTCGCCGACTAGTATAAAAGTGTAATGCACAGTGTGCTTGGCGTCCGCGTAAAAGACGAAGAGACAGAGAAGCTCGGACATCATGGCCGTGACATCAGCTAAGTCACCCGACGAATAAATGTTTCTTTGTTTTGAGCCTTCTGTTCCCCAAGTTGGTGATCTCGGACGCTTCCAGCATCGCAACTATTCGTCCCGCAGCTTCTCTTCGACGCCAAGGAACCGTACTCCCAAGAATACAAAAAAAAAAATGCAACACCTTCCGTCGCCACACCCAAGCTTCCCGAGTTCTGGCCCGCAGATTGTGACCTCTTGTTTATCCACATCGAAGCGCAGTTCCGCCGTCACCGCATCGCATCGCAGACGGCCAAGTACGACCATGTCGTGAGTACGCTCACCCCGACCACCACAGCTTTGATCCGCGACGTTTTGATAGCTCCACTACCCGATTACCCTTACGACAGCCTGAAACGGGAGCTACTATGACGCACGAGCGACTCCGAGTCTCGACGCATTCAACAGCTCCTATCATCGGAGAAACTTGGCGACAGAAAGCCGACCGAGCTGCTTCGCCGCATGACCCAGCTACTCGGAAGCAATCAATCTTCAACGGACTCGAAAATCGTCCGCGAGCTCTTCCTCCAGCGTGAACCGAATCAAGTACGGATGATTTTAAGCGCCTCACCTGCGGCAACGTCCATTGAAGACCTAGCAACAACGGCAGACCAGATCGTGGATACTTTCCATCCTTTCGTATCTGCCATCGACCGTTGTAATACGCCATTCTCGAGTCATTCGCAGTTACAGAGGCGCTTTGACACACTCAGCGCCTCAAACGAACAGCTTGCTACGCAAGTGGACCAACTAACTACAGAGCTATACTCGGCGACAACTTTTCTTGGCACTGGAGCGAAGGCTACGGAGGCGGGGCTTCTGCAAATGTACTACTACGCGAAGTAGTCCGGTATGTTATGCGTTCCGTACCGCTGTAGAAAGTGATGGCTGTGCGCGATGAGCGTTTCATATCGACGCAGGCGCCGCTTGGCGTTTGCGGTACACGTAAAAGGCGCGGCTTTCTCACGCGTTCGAAAACGCGAAGTGACAACTTATAAATTAAAACAAATACGGATATCTTACTGGTGTGAGCTGCGTCCTGCGTCAAAGAGCTACATGGAAAAAAATTAAGGCAGTATTTTTCATATCTCACGTAGAAAATTAGGACACAATAGTAGGACTACATTCATTAGCGGTAGGATACGCGCAATTTGGCTCTGTAGCCTTCGCTGCAGTGCCAAGAAGAGTTGTCGCCGAGTATAGGTTACCTTGCGTTTCTCTACGGGTAGAGACGAGTCACGTCTTCGCACGTCCAACCTCGATGTCCTCCTCGCCCGCCTCTCCGTAGGGAGTGGAGCCACCCTTTATCTGAGCTTCTGCCGCTAAAACCAGGTTTTGTAGAACTGTCCGCCATTTTCACGCCGAGCGTGCGCGTTGCGACGTTGCTGCAACGCAGTTACAGGGCGCCGGTAGTCGGCAGGAAATTCATGCGGGTGTAACTACGGCGTTTTTTGAACGCTGTCACGCGAAATGCCCGTCTGCTGTGTGCCACTGTGCTCAAACCACTCGAGTAAAGGTTGGCGACTGTTCTCTTAAGAACAGAAGAGGATGTTCTCTTAAGAAGCGAAGGTTACAAGTGTTTCCTCACAAGCCGCTTGCTTCAGAACTGCCTTGAGAATCTGTTTTCTTTGGTACGTCTTCGGAAGCCGGTTCCAAGCGCCTATGTGCTTTGGAATTAGTTTCTGTGAGCCAGTTCCTGCACAGTCCTACAACGACCAGCTATGACGTTGACGACACACAGTACCTGGTCGACATGTTGTCAACAGGCATGAACGAACAAGCGGAAGCAGAGATTGAGGCTATTGACGACACGGAAATTCCGTTAATTGAAGAACTAATATCTGTCGAGTGTGGAATTTTATTCTATATTTGCGGATTTCTCATGAAAAAAAATATTTCAATCTATCAGCCAATGTGGCGAATGCAAGCGTGCATTGTTGTGTTCAAGCAGCAGAGAAGATGCAGACCTGACATCCCTTAGAGAATACGTCCTTGAAGGGAGCAACCTCCATTACCCAAGCGATGCAGTCATGCTTGTGCTCAAGTCTTGGGAGGAACACTTCAATGGCATTACCGGCTGGACCGAGGGCGTATTTTCGATGAAATCGCCGCTAAAGGTGGTGACAGCATACCTAAACAAGGTTCCGCGGACAAAGTTGGAAGATCGATGCTGTCAGCGACACGAAGAAGCTGTGGAAAAACTGCTAATTTCAAACTACGCGAGGCTGAGGCTGCACGTGCACCTGCGTCAAGCCGCGGCGAAGGGGGGCTAACTGGTATGCAAGCAAGACGTGTGCAGGAGTGAGCCTGCAGTGAACATTGAAATCGTGTGTTGGTGTATTATGCACAACGGAGACATTTTGGTTTATATGTGTGATGTATATTCTGTTTTCGTGTTTTTTTTTCACTTGTGAAGTAGAGCCGCAGAAAGATATTGCTATTCTATATGTTGAAATTTATTACATTGTCATTTTGCTAGATTATTACCTTTTGCCTCGGGAGTTTTGCCAAATACGTGTGACAATTAAATGACGGTAGATAACAAAAATTGCAATTGGATCAAAGTCTACTGACAACCATCACGTACGTATTCACTGGCCATTTATTATTTGGTTGCCATTACTGTCGGCGGGCCTTCAAGCCATTTTATCATCATTGCTGCATAATGACTGTATTGAAACCGCACAGCTTCTCCGCGCAAATCTTCCTGAAGAACGGAAATACCAAGTGTTATGGTGATTCGACCTCTGATTACTCATGGCTGTACACTGAGGCCTAAGCAATGCGTCATTTTGCACCCACAGAGCAAGATCAACCGGGTTCAAACGACGCCGTTTTAGTTTTATAGTAACTAAACTTTCAATGCCATTAAGCGATCGCAGAGTGGTTAAAAACTGCACAGGATCGCGTGAAGCGGCGTATTTTTCATTGTGCTCTAAGACTATAAACTTCCAAAAATATTATTCATCAAACAATGATCACGCATTAATGAATTTCCGCAGCATTACAGTCTACGCAAAGCCTCCGTACCACCTGCGAACAGCTCACATGCGCGCGGGCAATGCGCCCCTTCATCGGAGCTGGTGTGATAATGGCGGACGCCGTAGCAGACGACGCAGTTGTCTCCACTCCCTACGGAGAGGCGGGCGAGGAGGACATTGGGGCATTCTACGTCCAACCAAAGCAACTCCCGCTATTCATCTGCCTATGTTTGTTGGTACCACGCCAGATACCGCACTCGTGCACGTCAGTGCCGTCCACCGTGCAACATTTCGGGAAACGGTCGGTCCAGTCACTGATGACGGCCAGTGCTACCGGCCCTTCGTCAAGCCGTCTTTTCTATGTCACCGATTGCGTAACGAAAGTTCGCTACCTTGTAGACACTGTCGCAGAAATTTGTGTGCTTTCTCCTACCTTTGACGACTGAAGACGACATCGCCATGACAAGTCCTTTCTGACTGCAGTGAACGGTTCTATTATTAGAACGTATGGCCAGAAATCGGTGACTCATTTCAGACTGCGGCGTCCCTTTCGATGGCTATTCACCGTCGCTGACATCCTCGGGCCGATCACCGGGTGCCGATTTTTTGTGGAAGTTTAACTTGGTTGTCGACCTACGCCAATGCCGCCTTCTGGACTCCACGACCAACCTGTCGGTACAAGGCATCACCACAACTGCACCGCCCTTGCGTCTCGTACAAGCACACACCCAGGTATCGGCACCTTGGTCCACCATCCTACAAGGATTGCCAGAGCTATTTTAACCCCCCATCAACAGATCGCCCAATCCTACACAATGCCGCGCACCACATTGTAACGAAAGGAACCATCAGTATATGCCCGACCTCGCCGCTTAGCACCTGACCGCCTGAAAATTGCAAAACAAGAATTCGATCACATGCTCGAGTTGAGTTTCGTTCGTCCTTCTGCTAGCCCTTGGGCATCCGCTTTACACATGATTCCAATGAAGACAGGTGATTGGAGGCCATGCGGAGATTATCGCGCAAGTGACGATTCCCGAGAGGTATCCTATTCATCACATTCACGACTTCACCGCTTCGCTTCACGGTTGCTGCATATTCAGCAAAGTGGATCTAGTAAAAAGCTTACCACTGGATTCCTGTGGAGCCTTCCGACATTCCTATAACCGCAATGATCACACCATTCCAGCATGTTTGAATACGCCCGCATGCCCTTCGGTCTCCGAAATGCTCGTCAAACATTCCAGAGGTTTTTAGACCAAGTGCGACGTGGGCTGACCTGTTTCGTCTACTTAGACGACATCCTTGTTTTCAGCCGATCTGCTGCGGAACATGAATCGGACCTACGTAAAGGTCTTCGAACGTATCCGTCAATACGGCCTCGTTATCAAGCTCTAGAAGAGCGAGTTTGGCGTCGATTCCCTCGATTTCCTCGGGCATCGAGTTGATCAACGGGGCATCCAGCCCGTCTCACTCCGCGTTCAAATCATTAAAGATTACCCAACAACCATCGACCACAAAGAAATTGCAGGAATTCCTGGGCTTCATGAATTACTACCGCCGTTTCATTCCTCGTTGTGCTTCCATCTTGCAGCCGCTGCACAGTCTGCTCTCTGGAAAACCCCAACCAAACACGTCTATACTATGGACGAATGCTGCCGAATGTGCTTTTACCACTGCCCAAAATGCTCTCGCTTCCGCCACTCTTCTTGCGCACCCGAAACCAGACGCGCAAATTTCCGTTATGGTGGACGCATCCGACATAGCTGTTGGCGTGGTTCTTAAACAGCTGGTTGACAATGCTTGGCAGTCCATATCTTTCTTTTCAAAAGCTGACAATGCAGGAAACCCGGTTCAACACTTTCGGCCGTGAACTCCTAGCAATCTACCTCGCAGTCCACCACTTCTGCACAACCTCGAAGGTCACCAGTTCTTTATTCTCGCCGACCACAAGTCACTGATTAATGTTATTACTTTCAATAGTTCATCACACACGCCACGCGAAATTCGCCAGCTTGCATATATTTCCGAGTTCACTACTGACATTAGACATACGAGTGGTACCAACAACCCTGTTGCCGACACTCTGTCACGGATTCACATCAACGCAAGCCAAGTAGCTCGTTCCGGCATCGGACTTCATGCGCCTAGGTACTGCTCAGCGCACATATCCCGAACTTCCGAGATTCCGAACTGCGAACAACTCCCTGCGCTTCGAAAAGGTCTTACTACCTGGTTGCGACTATACCGTCCTTTGTGACGTGTATACAGGTCGGCCTCGACCGCATGTCCCACAACAATTTCGACGGCAAGTTTTCGACGCTCTACACTCCTTATCGCACCCAGGAGTGCGAGCAACACGACGTCTTGTCACCTCCCGCTGCCTTTGGCCCCGTATGAATGCTGATGTCCGTTGCTGGGCGCGATCGTGTATCCAGTGCCAGCGCGCCAAGGCCAACAGACACACCATGAGTGCGCCTGGTCAATTTTCCACCACCAAACGTTCGTATTGGCCACGTTCACGTCGACATTGTGTGTCCACTTCCACCGTCCGCGAACCAACGTTACATACTCACTTGTATCAATCGATTTACCCGCTGGCCAGAAGCAACGCCGCTAAGCAACATCTGCTGCAGAATCTGTAGCACAGGCTCTCGTGCACACCTGGATCGCTCGTTATGGCGTGTCACACAGAATAACGATAGACCGAGGGAGACAATTCGAATCTTCCCTCTTTCGGGCTCCCTCCCGCCTTCTAGGCGTAACACACATACGAACTACAGCATACCACCCCAGTTCGAACGGCATGGTAGAACGATTCCACCGTCAACTGAAGGCATCACTGCGTGCGAAAGACTCATCAATTCCATGGACAGAGCGCCTGCTTTTGGTTCTACTAGATCTTCGCACCGTGGTGAAAGTAGACACACTGTGCTCATCTGCAAAGCTGGTTTTCGGCCTCAGTACCGACATTTGCTGAGGTACACTCTTACGCCGACCGCCTGTAAACTACTATGGCTACTGTTGTACCACCGCCGCTTCGTCATGATTATTACATCATACCAGCCATGTCATAATCCGTCACAATGCTACTCTTACTTCATTATAAGCGCCTTACCGACGGTCCTTTTGAAGTCCCCAAGCGCGATCTTAAGTACTTTACACGCCTTGTTAACGGACGCGAAGAGACGATTTCTATAGACCGCTTGAAGCCAGCTCACGTGGACGCTGGGAACGCCATCTCGAGCAGATAAACCGCTCGACGGCAATGCCTTCATCGCTAGGGGGGGAGACATGTAGTTTATAGTGTGCTTGGCGTCCGCGTAAAAGACGAAGAGGCCGAGGAGCCCGGACATCATGGCCGTGAAATGTAATGTTTGTTTGTTTTGAGCCTTCTGTTCCCACAAAGGGTTCGTGCTTGTTAGGTGTTTTATATTGTTCTGTCACAATTATGATTGATATTAGGGTATTGTTAAACCTTCTTTTGTGCCTCACATACGTTACCCGAGCGTTGTCCCATATAATGTAAATGGAGTGACATGAAGTGACAAAGTGACATAAAGAGTCGACGACAAAGCTAGGTCCTAAGGTCCACAATGCCTACGTTGAAATCGCCGACTAGTATAAAGGTTTTCTCCTTGTAGATGTTTTATATTGTTCAGTCACAATTATGATTGTTATTAGTGTATTGTCAAAGCTTTTTTTGTGTCTCACATATGTTACCAGAGCATTGTTACGAACGCATGCGAAACGGAGGCAGATTAGTTCCCTCTCCCTCTTTCTTTGTCTGTGGCGGCTCCGGCGCAAAAATAAACAAAAATAAAAAAAGAAGAAAAGAAAACAAAGCGTTCGGCGCACGTTGCGTAAAAAAACAAGGCGCGCGGCGCAGAAACAGTTCGCGTTGATAAACGACAGTAAAATTCACAGAAAACCATGGTTGTACATATATAAAAATAGGGACGCACTTGAGATTAGTTAGGGCTGCTCACAGAACATGGATAGTCGTCCTCAGAAACGTAAACAGGATGATGAAGACCATAAGCAGCTTGGCAAGGATGCGGAATGCAAAGTCAATGTAGCGGCAGCAAGACGAGCTCGACAACAGGATCCTGCGGTTAAAGCACGATGAGCGGAGCTACAACGGCTACGCCGACGGGATCCTGCCGTACGTGCTAGAGCGGCCAAATCTAAGTGCCGACGCCACCAGCAGTTTCAAAACGTACGTAATTATTTGCGTCCCATTTCTAAGGAGCTTCGCTCATCGGTTGTATTCATACACGGAACAACTGCTAGTTTTTTTTATTGTCCCTCACGGTAGATGTATATCGGTTTTTCTTTGTTTCCTAAAAGTATAGCTTAAGTTTATTTTGTTACGCGTTGCTGTTACGTATTGTTGTTACGTATTGCTACAAAAAATAGCCTGAAATGTGATGTCAAATGGAAGAAATTTTGTCAGTGAGCGTGATTATTTGCAGTGCCCCCAGGGCGACATTCAAGAAAAGATGTAAAGTGTGGCCTCCGAGATTATCGCGACTACGAGACTGGAAACGAGACTTCAAATTTGGCGTTACTTTTTGTAGCAATACTTAGCAGCTGAAGCTAGTGTTAAGAAACAAGGGAAATCCAACAGAGCTATAAGAAGTGACAATGAAATGAAAAACCCACCTTTTGCTGTTGCGATTCGAACCCGGGCCTTTTGAATGGGAAGCGGGCATTCTACCGCTGCACCACATTGGCGGAACCGCACGCAGCTCTTAAAGGGAGGTTTAGATTGATGAACCGTACTCAGAGAACTCTAATGTCGCAAGTTTAAGCATCATAAGTTCATTATTAGAGGAGAAAACAAAGGTATAAGTTTCATTTTTATATTTCGCGCCAAAATCTCCGCACGTGACGTCACTGATTTCCAAATGTACTTTTCGCATATTCGCGACATTGGCTCGATGAAATTTTCTGAAACTTCGTATTCTACGTCTATGGCTCCCACAGATGACAATGTACTTCATTTTTACCGATTAGGCACAACGTAGGGCTTAGTAGACACCGTCAGAATTTTTGACGTCACGGCGTTTGGTGCGGGAATACCGAGGTAGCGCCTCCACCCAGATTTTCTTTTCGCGCGTGTGCTCGCTTACCAAGCGTCGTCTGGCAGTAAGAGTGGCGCTCTCGGAATTGTGGAATTGTACTTTGACTAATACGCGAATAATCGTTGTTCTCTTTAGTGCCTCTTGGTCCAGCACGTGCTTAGCATCCTGGAACGCCAGCGGCCGAAAGCGGCGGCCCCACGGGTTTGACGCGAGTAGGTTGCTGCTCCGGGACGTCCGAGCACGCTAGTGTCTCGCTTTAATTCCGCTACCCCTTCCCCCCTTTATGCCGGATCATCAATAAAGTTGTTTCACTCACTCACTCTTTAGTGCCTCTTTTAACGACGACACATTGCAGACTACTGATCACAGCACCACAGGCGGCTTGACCGTGTTTGGGCTTCACTTTTTCTACACTGGTGTTGCAGCCGTTCCAGGCACTCCCCTGTTGTATTACACTCTACTTTCGTGGTGTCCGAAATGGCGCCTTTCCATTTACAATGCCTCACCAATTAGCCTTGCTTCGTGTTAAACCATATGTATTCGTCTCCGTTTCTTGCGTGAGTTGTCTTTTGTCGGACCGATTGGCGTTGTCAGCACTGTTTCGCATAGGTCGGCAAAACTTGTGGAGCTCACTCAGACTCACTCATGAAATATATTTTGTGCGTAGAGCTCACTGGGACTCAGGCTCACCAAAATTTTCCTGATCCGATCTCACTCGGACTCACACTCACGAAAATTCTCTTCGACCGAATTCACTGGGACTCAAACTCACCAAAGCATTACTCAACCGGGCTCACTCAGACTCAGACTCACGCCTCGATCTCAGTCTGAGTGAGTCCGACTGAGTCGACTCATGAGTCTGTTAGCCTAGAATTAGCTCTTTCAACCATGGTGTGAGCGCTATGTAACACCAATATCTCACGTAATTGGTGCTATTCTTGGCGCCTTTTGATATAGTGCCTTCGAATATGAGTTATGAGTGCTCGCAAACCAGTAAGGTCAGTGTTCTTGAAAGTCATGACTACATAACATATATTTATCAAGAACTTCCCTGGAAGAGTTGGCGGGGGGGGGGGGGGGTCAAAGCACCCCCTACGTAATTGGGCCTCTGATCAATAAATATTGAAATGATGTATGAACGGCACTGCTTTGGAAGACATTGAAAATAAACGTGAATAGTAAGCCTGAAGATGAGAAGATTAGACCATAGGTCGGCAAAAAGAGTGGAACTCACTCAGACTCACTAAAAAAATATATCTTGCTCTTTGGACTCACTCGGACTCAGACTCACCAAAATTTTCCTGAGCCGAACTCACTTGGACTCACGCTCACGAAAATTTTCTTCAACCGGACTCACACGGACTCAAACTCACCATAAGATTATTCACCCGGACTCACTCAAACTCAGACTCACGGCTCGATCTGAGTCTCAGTGAGTCCGAGTGAGTCGACTCATGAGTGAGTTCGCCGACCTATGCTGTTTTGTGCGTTCTTTACATTTCTAATCGCTTGTAGGCTATATGAGTATGGTGAAACTAACATGAAATTGACGTTCTTTGTTTGTATTTGGTGACTGTGGTTCTTTCATGCACTTAACGGCTGGTGCCTCTTGTATATAATAGGGCACAGGAATACATAAATTGACGTACGAGAAATTCATAAACGACGAGGGTTGTCCGTAAAGTAAGGTCCCCAATTATTTTTCGCAAGAAAAAAACATGCTTATTGGCATTGAATAATACCTTTTGGAAAGCTTAGACCTTCTCCTATTTTCCGACACAATTGCTGTTGAGATCAATGCATTTTTTCATGTGCTGTACAATCTTCTTTACGGCTGAGTAGTCTAACTCTCCCGCCGCACGCCGCAGGGAGCATGAAGCCTCTTTTTGGATCTCTTCTCCGGTCCTGAAATGCGTCTCACACATGTGTTTCACGAATTCAGGTAAAAGATGTTAGTCAATTGGAGCTACACCTTGGCTGTAGGGAAAGGTGTATGACAGCATCTCATTCTTATTTGTTGATGAGATCGTTTGTTACACGGGCGATGTGCGGACGAGTGTTGCCCCGATGGAAATGCACTCCGTTTTGAAGCGCTCGGAGAAAGTTCTTCAATGGTCTCACACTAGTGTTTCTGATTCATTGTTGTACCAGCTAGCGTGAATTCGCACAACAAACCCCTCCTCTCCCAAAAGACAATCGTCATCCCTTTGCCGCCATCCCTTTGCCCGGCTTCGGCGAATCCGAATATTTCCACTGATGGTGGTGTTTCGTTTCCGGCGTCGTATAGAAGCAACACATGTATTTGGGCATGCGTTGTAAGCTCATACACTTTTCTTCGTAAACTCAATTCACACACTTGGAAATGGATGTTCACCAGCGAAGTGTTTTTTCGTCACAAAAAAATTACAGCATATCCACGGGGTGAATGATGATGAGTGGGGCGAAGCTCCGGAGGGCATCATCGGTAAACCGTGAATACGAGTAATTCGCCCCACTAAAGTAAACACGTCAGAAATGTTAAACATCAAACTTTTATTGTTGGTTTCCGTGGTCCCTTCTTTATCACCGCTTTGTGATCGGTGAAATGCAGGGAAAGCGGTTCTTGTACGGGTGTTACCTTGAAGTTGGCAAACACTACATCGATGCAAGTCCCCCCTGATGGTGGTTGGTTTCGGGTGGTCAAACGATATGCATCTGAGTCCATATCTGATTGCCGTGTGTTGCATCAACCAGTGCTTTTTTTGCGTCTGCAACGTCAACGTTGAAATCGCCGACGAGTAGAAACGGTCTGTTCCTGTCGTATTTACGCATTGCCTCGTCGATGAACGCTGCCTCTCTTTCACGTACGGCAGGATCTTGGCGCCGCTGCCGTGCCGCCTGGGCCTCTCGTTCTCGAATGGCAGGATCTTGGCGGCGTCGCCGAGCAGCCGCCGCCTTGCACGCTCGCCGCTCCGCAGCAGCCTTATCCATCCGACGACTCCGAGTGCGCACCAAGAGCGAGTGCCTTTTATGCTCGCAGGCGCCCAATGGCAGGTGCCATATATGACATCAAATTTTCATAACATCTCACATCTTTTCATCATATTTCATCATACTACAAGTATAGTTTTATAACATCTCGCATCTCGCATCGGCTGCTCAACAGTCACCTGTGAAGCGCCGGCGGTGGCCATTTCTCCTGATGTAGGGCTTGGCTGGAGAAGTTCCAGAGGGATGGCCGCGGGACTAAGGCCTCGCAGTCGGCGACTGTAGCGGTGGACAGGAGTATCCACTGCAGGAACGGGTTGCGGGATCGGACTGGCAGAACCGCTTCGTGAAGGGGTGGTGAGCATCAGGCGTTGAAGTCCGCAGAACCGAAGACCCGAGCGTCGTCTTCCTCAGAGAAATCGTTGTTGCTGCTCGAGCTTCCCACTTCGTCGTCCTCGGTTATCTAGCCGGCCTTGAGCCGTGTTTTCATCATGTACAAGTACCGCCATCTAGCGGACACTCCACGAACTAAACGAGAGGTGGCTTACATACATGCATCGGGGACGCACGACCCACGGCTTAAGGAGCTTCGCCCCTAAAACGAATCACGGCGCGTGATCAGCACCCGGCGGGAGAAGCGACTGGGAGCTCCATCGTCGGAGACTAGTCACCGGGACGGCGACTGGGAGAGCCTGAACAGGGCTACACGCCAGTGTCACCGGATTCCGCGTAACATCGTTCCTCGCGACTGCAGCGCCTTGGGAACCCTATTTTACGGACAACCCTCTTAGTACGAATTTGGGCGACTGCATCATGATACCCGGCGTTCCTTCGACGCCACGTCGAAGGAATGCCGGGTGCACGCCGGAACGGCGGCCCCGAAGCAGACGCAAGACGCTGCCGGGTCCACGAGCAAAGGACGAAGACCTTAGTTTAATGAATACATTACAATATATAAAAGAGAACGGCGCCCCCTGGGGGCAAGAGAACATGTTCCTAAACCGGAACCAAAACCACTATACCACATCATCCCCTCCCTTGAGAGAGGATGTCCGCACAGTCACTGTCACATTTAAGTCTGCGGCGCCGACGCCTGTACAGGTGCCATTTCCGCGAAAACTGTCGGAACTGCAGTAGTTCGCAGTAGTACAGTGGAGCAGGAGGAGGACAGCTGGACGGTGAACTCTCCCCCCTCTTCGGGAGGAGACCTCTTTCGTTGGCCTGCGGAGCGACCTTTCGAAACGCGTACATGAAGGTCAGGTACCGATGGAGAATGTCTCAGTGCCACAGACGCAGTACCACTGCAGAACCCCGGAGCGGGCACAGTCGGGGCTGGCACGACAGGTGGATGCACCTCCGAGACATGACGAACAGGAGCAGTGTCCGTAAAACCACCACTGGCATGCCTTTGTGCTAGTTTCCCAGATGACCGGATATCTTAGCTCTCGTGATGTACCACTTGCAAAAGAGTGAGCTTCCTTATTCAGTGCGGTGGCAGAACTGCAAAACTTGGTTGGAAAACACGACACATCTCACTGTGGGTGATATGTCACGCTCGACAGCCACTTGAGTATTGCTTAGTCACTTGTGCCTCCTGAAACATCACAGCGCGTTTGACGGCGCACGCCCTTGACCCATCGAGAGTCACTCATGTTGTCCAAAGCTTTGAAAAAATAAAGGCTGCACTGGCGCCATTATACGACCACGGATTCTTGTTCGTAAAAAAGTCGCGTGACCAAGAAAGCTCATTTGGGCTAGGAACTACCTCACTGTTGTCTGCGCAGTCGTACTCTATTGCCTAATTCTACTTACAGAAATGGAAAAAGTTGTACCGAATTGCCTTTCGGAAGATTAGAAAATACATACAACTTGTTTTAAGTTATTATGAGAATATTGACATTTCAGCTGGCTTTTATTATATACAGACAATTTCACGGAATTTATTATATACAGACAATTCCATGGCGTCACTACCATGTGTCTTCTCTTCAATCCTCTCCTTCAACCGCTTTATTTGCTCTTCTGAGAAATAGTTGCGCCAGTCACCGACAATGCCTTTGCGCACAAAGTCAATATCCATCTGCTGATAGCCGGCCGCGTTCCCTGAAGACATACTTAATAGTTCGAGCCATTACGGTACTTTTCCTGTAGTGAAGATCCCGTCATCAACAAACAGGTTCTGCATAGACTCGTTCATCCTTTCTTTCACACTTTCCACATCAGTATTAGTTAAAACATTTCCAAACAAATCTGCGTCAGTTCTGAGTTTCTGGCCGTGCTGTTTCCCGATGAAGTCGGCGATCCTGAGGACCCAAGTGGCTGTATTCTCCTTTAGCTGCTCAACTTCGCCTCTCACCAACATGTTGAAAAACTGATCGAAGGTGCCAGCTTGGAAACCGTACTGAGCCATGTCCTTCGTGTGGTAGAAGGAGGACACGCAGTAGTCGTACGGGTTCCCAGCCTCGTAGATGTACTTGGCGTCCTTGGAGTAGAGCGAGGACCTGAAGGCCATGTGTGTTTTGACTGGGCCCGGTTTTCTCATGTCCAACACTGATTAGGATCCTTGAACCTCGGAGAAATTGCATTTGTATCCAGCAAGCCAGCTGGTTCTTCGGAGGCGGGTGGTCATTTATGATGTCGTAAACAATGTGCTGTAGAAAGTTGCGCCACACTTTGGGTAGCTTAAGATGAACAGATGATTTGGCTGCGCCTTGTACCGCAGCGCCGAGCATACCATTTCTTCTGGAAGTGTTGTGCGCACAATATCCATTCACGTCCTTACATCGAGGATTTGACATAACGCTGTGGCCCTGGGCAGATGAGACGGCATTGTGGTTAGCTAAGCAATCGATTTCGAAGAATACTATCGTCTCATATGGAACGCCCCTCCTCACGTAGCTGCCGTACCTCTGTCCAGTTGAAAATATTGCCCCTATAAGTATCATTACTCCTCTGCATCCGCTAAACATAGCTTCATTTACAGCGAAATACAGTAACCTAGCCCTGTATTCACTTGCTAAGTAGTTTATAGCTGATTTATCTCAGTAACGAACCATAAATCATAGGTATACCACGTATTTTAGAGCACATAAGCCACATATTTCAAGTGGAAATAAGCAGCGACGCGTACATGTAGGTGATCGTTTTTCACTGCAGTTATGCAAACGCAGCCTTCCAAATAAGAAATAAATAAGAATAAGTAATTGAAAGCGTCACCAGAAAAGACACATGCCGGGAATGAGAAGTCGCCGAACAAGGGATGTTCTTGGACCCTACGCTTCGAACAAAGTGATGTTTGACAGCGACTATACTCTCCTACAGGGCAACACCTTCCTGAACAGAACCCTAAACAGAGCCTACAATTTAAATTAGAAAGGAAATCTACAATACTTCGAATAGGTCCCATAAGACAGATAAACTAGCCGCTAGCGTTCATAATAAAATACTTGAATGCGCTCGTCCCAAACTTATGTAAATGTTTGACAGGTATTGCCCTTGTAACACAACAAGGAGAAACATGTTGAGTGGTTCAGCACGAAACGATCGAAGATGGAGGTAAGGGGACAGCAACACCAGCGCTACCCCTTCTTTACCTCTGTCCTCGATGTTTTCGCGCCGGAGCACTCAAGATGTTTACCCACGTCCAACTCGCACAAATGTCAGTTTTTTTGAAGAAGGCGAAAGCCTTGTTGCACGCATGAAAGACAAAATGAGCCGCAGCGAGCCGTACATATGCCTGCTATTAAACTGGCCCTTTTGGAGGCCTCTGCGAATCCCTTTTCGTATTGGGCATGTATTGACGTTTTCCGCTTGTCGCGTACATCGATGTTCTGCTTATTGTTTCTGCAGTTCGGAATATCCTTATGTCAGACATCGTGCTCATGAGACCCAGAAGCCCGAGCAGTGACACGTGCTTCTTCTGCAGTAGAACACTTTTGCTGTTGTTTCCCGAGAGCCGCAAGCGTGTACACGATCCATTGCTCGCTAAGACGCCGCCGACCAGCGCCTCTGGAAACAGCCGACGCCCCAGTAACTGCACCTAGATTGACGCAAATCCGCAATGCGCGCACGCCCATTATACTGGGCAGATTGAAGCCGAGAAGAGGTGTCGAGTGCGCGTTTCCTTCAGACAACGAAAACAGACAATTCCTTCAGACAACGAAAACAGCCTCTCGCGAGACACATTAGTGCTGATGTGTTAATCTTGTCGTCATAGTTTATTCTTCTAAGCATGATTTTGCATTAGGGAGGAGCAATGATGCCTTATCGGTACGCTGTTCACTGCAAGTGCTTCACCTTAGGATGACCCAGAACAATGCTTGATTTCCTGATTTTTAGATATTTCTTCTTATTTTAGACATTTCTTCTCCTTTTTTTCTCCGGTGCGTTCGTTCCCTATGATTTCGGCTCTATATTGCAATAACGTGTGCGGCGCAACATTTGTGAAAGTGCATTGGATGGAGGGGCCTGTGCAATGTGGCAAATGAAACTAATTTGTCTATTTCTGCAGCAAATTTTGTGAAATTTAGCACAAGTATGTAATTATTTCAGCTGATTTTAGAACTTGTTATGAAGTTCCGTGGAGTTCGAATATATTGAATGAAAGTGGCTATTGAAATATTCGAAGTTTGCAATACCCGCACACGCCTGCATATTTTGTTTCTTTTGATTACGTTATTTTTTAATTGCTTTCCCTTATTTACTGAATTATTTGTTTTATTTCTAGTTATTAGTTTCTCATGTACATTTTCACCCTACCAAAGCTTCGCTATTGCAATTAGCTGAGTTTATCATGTTATGGGCGTAAGCATGAGCTATTTTTTTTCTTGCGATATAATCCTACCTCTCCCACTCGGACTCTCCCTGAGAAAGAAAATTCAAGCCACGTAAGGCACAGTTCCATCTTTTTTATAGCACCGTCCATCATAACACATTGGCAGAACTTGCTTACAGGTGGTTCCTCTCATTGACAGCTTCTGTCCACTCTTTAAAACAACCGACCAACGTTGTACCATTCTATAACACCTCCACTATACAATTGCACACCTCTCTTTGTTGCTTCCACTGTTACGTCTTCTTTCGCACGGGCCTATTCTTTCACATTTCTTCTGTGCTTCACGCAAACCTTACGATGCCCCTACAGCACAATTAAGGCTGGGCGAGAGTGCATGAGGCGTACATAAAAGCACAGCAAGAAACACATTTGTTGGCCTAGGAAGGGATGTTTCCTTGTCAAAAATTCAGCTTCTGTCACTTTCCTTGTTCGACCACTTCTCATTACCTCAGGGATACATTTTCGCCTGAATTTTCAGTCTCAATTTTATGAATAAAGGACTATGTAGAAATAAAGGAGACAAACGTTTATGTTTGATGTGCATGTCTTCTTGTAGTTGTGCTTCGTCATGATTTCACACTGAGGAAGAGACAGGAAAATCTTCATTGAGACAGCTGACGGCAAAAAGCAAAGAGCATGAAGTTAAACAAGGAGTTCCGCTGGGTAGTGTACTCAGCCCCATTTTATTTAATTGCGTTATGGCAGAATTGTCCCATATCTTGCCTGGCACTTTGAATTATTCACTTTATGCAGACGACCTGTGCATATGGGCATCAGACACGAGTACCCAAGCAGTTCAGCAAAAGCTCCAAGATGGTCTAACCATAATTAATGAGTTTTTTAAGAGCAGAGGTATGATTCTCTCCCATGAGAAAACAGCTGTACTTCCATTCACAAGAAAATGCCTTAAGAAATTCAAGCTCGAGATAGGCTCTCAACGATTGCAACTAGTGCGACAGCACAAGTTTTTAGGGGTTATTTTAGACAGAGGTCTGTCTTGGGCTCCTCAGATAAAATCATTAGAGGAAAAAGTCAATTCTCTAATCAATATTCTTCGTCGATTTGCCGGAGTGAGATGGGGCAGTTCATGTTCTTCTTTATTGCGAGTACACTCAGCAATCATTCGACAAAGAATAGCTTACTCTGCCCCGGTTCTACATGGGATATCCCGTAACTTGGAGGAGAGGATCCAAAGATTGTTGGCCAGAAGCTTTCGTATGTGTCTTGGAGTACCACGAGCGTCTGCCAGTGCTTTGGTAATTGCTGAGTCTCGTCAACCGACTTTCCATGCCCTGAGATTCACAGAAACTTGTCGACATTATTTTCGGTTGGCAACTCAACACGCTAATCATCCCCTACACCGAGCTATTCAGGAGAGGTCTGGCGCACGAATACATGAAAATATCGTACGATGCCAAAACTTACTGCCTACGCACGAGTACTGGTCTCCATGCGCATCCCATCCCCCCATGGCGGCTCTCTATTCCAAAAAAAAAAAAAAAGATATTGTAACTTCGATTCCGGGATTAACTCGTAAGAATGATCTGCCAGTAATCGGAGTAAAGCAATTAACTTTGACACATCTTTATACCACCTATGAAGACCATATTCACGTCTACACCGATGGATCATGTTTGAATCAAAGTTCTACATCGGCATTCTTTATACCTGCATACCAAGAGAAAAAAAGCCTTTAAGCTCAGCCATTTCACAACATCCACAACGGCAGAGCTCTATGCAATACTCTGTGCTTTACGCTTCATATGTCTACAGTCAGGTCCTCTTCACTGGGTAGTTCTTAGTGACTCACAATCATCATTAGTTTAAGAGGAATCAGCTTAGGTAACAAAGGTAGCGTGCTGACATATGAAATACAGAAGACTTACGCCATAGCGAGAAGTTTAAACCACAGCATAATGTTCCAGTGGGTACCAAGCCACTGTGAAATCATAGGAAACGACACAGCTGATCGCATGGCACATGCAGCGCATCAGGAGAATAATATATCACTGCTACCTCTACCGATGAGTGATGCGCGATGTCTACTAAATAAGCTGTGCTGTCAATTGTCCAAGGAAACTTGGTTCGAAAATGGTGCACAGAACTCTCAGTTATGTAGCATTGATCCCGGCATAGAATTTAATATTCCGTTAAAGGTTAACCGATCTGTAGAAACAGTCATTCATAGACTTCGGCTTGGCACGGCTTACACAATGACCTTCCTGCATAGAATAAGAAAAGCTGACAGTCCTACCTGCTCATGTGGAGAAGCTGAAGAAGACGTAGAGCACCTTCTTCTACACTGTAAGAAATATGATGGCCCTCGAAGGAAACTTTTACAAAAACTAAATGGTTTGAATAAGCGGCCCCCATCAGTAGCAAAAATCTTGGGGCCATGGCCAAGAGGAAACTTCCAAAGCATTGCTGCGCGTGCAATAGTTGAATTTTTGGAGGAATCAGAAATATCACAAAAGTACTAAATCACACACAAAAAAATGTGTTCGCGTTATTGTTCACCGGTATGTTTCGCTACAATATTCTTGTGTTTTATTTTGGCAAATAATTTTTTGTGAAAGCCTAATTGTTTCTGTTACAGTGTAACATTTAAGAGACCGCTTCCAAGAACCATGATCGGATTTGACATTTTAGTGAACTTTCATGTTTTGTGTGGACATTTCAATTCCGTGATTACTTGTGTTCTGTCAACTTTTGTGTAGCGTGGACACATTTTGTATTGAGGAACTTGGACTCAGTGTGTGAGAGTTGTACTATGTGTCTTTGTATAACCTAGTTTGTGCTTGTTTTTTACTATGCGACGACAACTGTTGTGCAAGAGCAGAGGAGTAGCCGGCGCCACGCATTGGCACCAACCTCTCCTTATATACATTTAATAAAAAAAAAGTACAGCAGCAATGTCCTAGAATTATGTTTCGTGATTGCTTCCCTTCAGGTTGCTGTTCTTGCTCATATCGAACATGTGCTAGGCTGTAAAAGCCCATCGGTCTATCACGGTACGAACAGGAATTAAGGGGCCCTTACAGGTTGGCAGCTGTTTTGATGAGTGGGCGTATTTTTGCCAAATGCGCCTCATCATCTTTGGCGTGTTTGTAAAGGGTTAGTGACATTCAGATCTAACGTGCCAAAGCTGATGAGGCGCCTTCGACGAAGATACTTCCACCCACCGAAACGTCTACAAACCCGTCCGATGGCCTTTATTTGTGCTCATACCTGTATAGTTTCTGTGGCTTGTTTGCTTAACCCATGGTCGGTTAGGGTAAGAACAACCTGAACGGAAGCAGTCATACATTTTATGACGCGAGGACATTCCTAACCCGTACTTAGTGTGGTTAGCGAATAACCCTTTCAGAACTAACACGTGGAGGATGACAAGTCGCCGTTGACAGAAACAGGTCCACCTATAAGACCATTGGCGAGCCAGTCTAGGACCCTCATTCCTGGTCATATATACTTCTATAGCACACTATACTTATATCCATAGGTTCCCACCTGCACATTTGATTTCCACGGAAAACAAGGTATTTGAATGCTGCTGAGAAAACTGATGGCACACAGTTAAAGAATAATCACTGGTTGAAAGTTCAGTGCTTACCGATGAATCAATGGAAGTACCAGGCAATGTTTATAAAACTTTGGTATATGCTACACTATATATTTGTAGCACCTCAAACCAGCAATTTTGCCAACTCCGTAAAGAAACCGCTTGTAGGGAGATACTGAGGTACCTCTTCATTAGGTTTCTTTGTAGCGTACATACACGACAGGACAAAAATAGAGGCACATATAGACACACAGGGTGCTAACTTCCAACATAGTTTATTCTTAGAAACTAGGGTACATTTATGCACTCGCCTCACGAGTCGCAGCCACGTGATCATAGTGAACGAAGCGAAAGATCCACTGAAATGTCAAGGAATGCGCAAATAAGATAATTCTTTTTCTGACAGTGTTAACGACGGCTTGCTGTTGCACATATCTCCGAGCGCAGCAATCTGCTCGGCTTCTATTATAAGTCGTGTTGTTTCACATTTGCTTCAAGCTGTTATTTTGTTGTCGTCAAAGAGAGGGGAACATTGATGCAGATTACAATGTAGCGTGAGGAAACCATGACTTGCGACTTTCCCGACTTTATTTTTTTTGTCACGCAGCCTATCATTAATGCATTTTCCTGATTGCCCTACGTAACACTTCCCGCATGTTAAGGGAATGCTGTAGATGGCTGAGGTCTTACATTCAACAAACTTATTCCTGTTTTTTACTTGGCATCTCGGAGCACTTTTCTTCCCTGGTTTTACTCTTCTGCACAGGCTGATTGGTTTGTTAGGCGCCGAGAATGCAACATAGGTTTTACCGCTCCGTGCGATTTTCTTTAAATTGTGCGACAACCGCTGGATGTAAGGAATTACTGTCGGTCGTAATTTTTTTCCGTTCATATCATAAGTTTAGATGCGCTACGAAATAAATCTACTGAATATGTGCTACCAACAAGCCCACATTGCATCCCTCGTGAACTGAGGCACCAATTGATTTAAATTGAACTATGCGCAACGCGACTTTCCTACAGGTCGACTCTACCTGCCCCTAAACTAGCATACGTCTTTGTTATCAGTGCACGCATGTCATATGTTCACCCAGGGAGGTAATCTGTTTCCTGCCATACTCAGCAGGAACAGTTGGAGTTGCGTTGATCCCTATTTTCTATTCATTATTCGTCATTGCTGTATTGCATTGGGTGGCCCGCTGCTACGTATCGCAACAATCGAGGCCTCGCTTGTCATGTCCTATATCCTGCGCTTTTATTTTTACTTGGTCGTGACGCGTTTCGAGCTAGCCATTTTTAAATTGCACGATGCGGTCGACCTTGCTCATGAGCTCTTTGTTCCACGCGCTAAAAAACCTGCGAGAATGTCACGGCAGGTTAATGTTCCGTATGAATGGTACGTAAAGGAAGGAAAGAAGATGAGGGAAAGGAAAGGCAGGGATGTTAACCAGTCTAGTAGGAACCGGTATGCTACCCTATAAAAGTGCAGCTGCTAGGCTCTTAGGTGGTTATTAGATAGAGCGTAATAAGCAAGAGCCTGTGATTCTTTGCGAAACTTAATGGCACAGCGCCGCTTAAATACCGAGCCTTACTCTGAAAAGCAAACGCTTGCTCAGATTACAGCCCCAAATAACGGAAAGGGCTAACAAGATCCCTTGCAGCGACCGGCCTTTAGCATCCACCCTGTGAAGTGTGAGGTTGAGCATGGTACACTGAACGAAAGCAGAGCATATTCGAAATTGAAATTTCTTGTACGCATGCAACTGTAACCACATTTCATATGAGTGTGGGGCTAAAAGCTTAGTCTGCTCTTCGCTTTTCAGTTTGTATACTGACAAGAGCCGCCGTAGACACATATTTGTGCACTACAGCACTAGAATATTTATATTTAACGCACGTAATCATGATCCCAGCACCAAGGTAATAATGTATTTTTTTTTCAGAAATCAGCCAGATACACAGCGTTTTAGATATAAAAGTGCTTCTGGAGCACTTCCACTCGAAGTAAACTGCACCTTCATGTGTTCCTATCTTGTCCATCGCTATGATCGGTTAGCTTAACGTGAACATGAGATTTACCTTTGAAGATGATGTCTGCATTTCGGCTACATTGTCTGCCTTGATCATTTTTCGGTCAATTTCCTTGGCAATCTCTATCGCCATTTTGATTTTCCCCCGTCTGCGCCTGAAGCATTACGGGTATAAACGGCAGCTAAAAGGGTGCGAGTCCACAAAATTAAAGCCACAAGTTATTTGTCTCACTTTCCAATCATTTCCACGTGGCAGCCGGTCGGATGTTCCAGACTATCAATGCTGAAGAAAAAGTCAGTTTCACCGCAAGGGTGAAGAAGTGAATTCGATCGCAACAAATTGTGATGTTATACGAAGTGAAGGCTGGCAGCTAACTCTTTTGGCTGCGATGTGACACACAACTCTATAAAACGCTGGTGTAAGAGAATACGGCCGCTCCAGGCACACTTTTCGCACCATCTCTTCGCGTTGAGAGCGCAGCACGTAGAAGGGTATGTGAGACGCCCGCTGACGGCTGCCGAGATAGCCAGATAACGCGCGCGCCACCGACGACCGCACTCGTAAAATCAAAGGTCGCAGTTGCTGCTCGATTGACACCCCCCCCCCTCCCCTTGCGTCTTTCCACGCTCGTTAGACTGGCGGGGCGTTTGCTCTCTGCTTGAGCATTCGACGGTTGGTCTAACAGGCGGAGCGGATCTTAATTCATGCACTTTGGAGCGACGGAGATGGGACCGGCTTGTTTGATCTCTGCTTCAGCCGCGTTCGTCGCCCCCCGCTCGCGCGCTATTACTCGCGGGTAGAACGTACGATGTGCTAGGGGATCTTAACAATTTGGACTTTGATACGCGACATGACGCAGACGGCGCCGGCAACGGCGACGGCAAAAAGCCCGTCGAGACTGTCCATATAATTGCTATAGCAATAAAATATGTTGCGTTTTCGCCCAAACGAGAGCCTGTAAGATTTCATCGGACGAATGCCAAGAATTACAAGTTATGGAAACGTACGTGCTCTATTGCGCGTTTTTTAAGCGTAAAGGGGTTAGAATAAATTTTGTATTGTTTATATTGTTTGTATTGCTGTTTGTAGTTTGTACTGTGCATTTTTCAAAATGTGATGTAAGCTTATTAGAATGTTCTTTTTTTATGCTTGTAAAGGTTTATCTCTTTTGTCGCCACACTGCCATGGGGCGCAATGAAGTTTTCTCAAGCCGCTGTAGGCGGCTTTGGCCCTTGCGTCCGTTCTGTCCTTATGTATTTTGAAGAGAGAAATAAAGATTTTATTTCATTTCATTTCAATTGTGCACATAGGGGGGATATCAAATATTGTTTAGCTTTTGTAATTCATCGCCTGGTCAACCCAACATTTTGGCGTGAGGCTGGAACTGCGTGTGTATGTCAAGAGAAGGTAGCAATAAACGTATCCCCCTTTTTCCATTTTACGGTGCCGCACTGTTCTTGGCACCGGCTTTCTCAGCATACATCAAAATACTTACGTATTACCAGAATAGTCGAAGTGAGATATCCGTGATTCTGGTGTTCTTTGTGTTTTGCAACACTGTTGTGAAGTCGGTTGCAATAGTTCACAACTTCATTAATTGGCGCCCCGACCTACTGCCAGCATATCCCTTACTGCTTGCCATACTGCACCCATGTGGCTTCGGTCTGTCCAGTTGCTTTTTCGTCAGCAATTTCCAGACAGTGCGCTTTGATAAGGTCCCACTTGTCAGACGCAGTCTGTCTTGCTTCCGAGATGCCACTACACAGTAAAAATTTTTACACCCAAAGGGGTGTAAACGGGCTTGTCCCATGGGCGACACCCTATGGGTGTTAACTGAGCACCTCCCAAAATGGGTGTTTTCCCAAGCACCCTAAGAAGAGGGTGTACATGTAAAAAAACTGCAGGGTGTTGCAGAAACACCCTAAAAAAAGGGTGCCTTCAACGCCGCTCACTTTTTTAACACCCACTGAGGAGGGTGCCAGAAGGGTGTACAGGGGTGTTGAGTGCCCATGGCAGGGGTGGCAGTATTCTTTTAGAATGCACTAATATACATCAGCAGGCACTGATTAGATTGTACTGGAAGGAAGTGGTCATGATTGGCGATGGTGTGCCGGCGGTCGAGCTCGATTCAATCTGTGTGCGCTGAAATATATTTAAAACGCGTGCAATAATGCATGGTGAACTCCTGCCGAATATATTGTCACATATATTGTGACAATATATATATATATATACTACACACTATCATAATGCGTCTTACACAAAACTAAACCTGCTGCACTTGCGTTCGTATCGTCTTCATTTATTCTGCTAATAACACCCATTTGTTAGTCGGTGCATGCTATTCTTACTTTTTCCTGCCAGACATCTTCGTCACGTTTAACGTATTCACATACGTAAACCTGAAACACGACACCTAAAATGTGCAATTTCAGCTTCTCAGTTTCACTTTATTGAGCGTTCTTTACAATATATACAATCACAGTGGTTTCAGTTTATAAGTGTTCCTGCAGGTACACAATCGGTCACGAGAAATGATATACACGCAAAGATATAGATTGTCCCACATAACTTGAACGAAGACTTTGAAAATTAAAGGCACTTCAGAGGCGATTTGAACCAAACGTCTACTATTCGCACAAGCCTATAGATACTCAGACTATTTTTATTTACCCCTGATCAAATTGATTATGCTTAATTACCTCACGTTTTAATTATTGGCTGAAAATCCAAATTATGAACACCGAGCTGTTAATACTTTCAGAAACCACATCCGAATTGTTTCCTGTACGGTATACATGTCTTACGCTGTTATTTTTTCCGCGTTGTAAAGAAGGCCCGCAAAATTCGAAAAGAAGCTACGCGACCGACAGCTAGCGCAGTGCTCTAGGTTTTCTTTACAACGCGGGACAAATAACAGCACTGGACATATCGCACAGGAAACAATTCATACGGTGGTTTCTCAAAATTCTCTACAGCTCAGTGTTCATATTTTGGGTTTTAAGCCAAAAAATAAAAAAGTTAGGTAAATAAACAATATTCATTAGTTTAGGCAAAGTAAAAAAGAGTGTCTATGGGATCGTGCGAATAGTATACGTTTGGGTCAATTCGCCTCTGAAGTGCCTGCCATTTTCAAAGTCTTGACTCAAGTTATGTGGGACAACCTATATACCATGGTCAGAGTGTGCACCTGGCACCTTGATTAATTGTTACACAAAAATGCGGAATACAGAAACCAGAAACAGAATAAGCTAAAAATGAACACAAAACTGAGTTGGGACACACACAAAAATCAAAAAGAGGTAACACTTATTTATAGGTAATTACACAGCTACAAATAAGAAAAACATTATACAAATAACATTAATGCATCACCTAGCACAACCAAACTGAAGAAAGTTGTTCAGGCAATGCGACGCTAAAATGTTCAGCGTCGAACTGCCTGAACAACTTTGTTGACAAACTTTATGGCAACAGCTCTTGGTGAAGTCTTACTCATGCCAAGAAAAAGCCGCTCTAGCACGGTGCTAGTGTTAAAGGCCTTGCGTCCGTAAACAATGTTAAATATGAAAAATGCACTCATCAGTGCTGTCACGCCTTCTTCGGCATTACTGACGCGGAAGATGTTTTGGTTGTCAACGTGGAGGTGTAGGAACTCTGCTTGCTCCAAGCTGGGGCCGGAGTAGACCACGCATGGCGTCAGCGGCATCCTCTCGTCCTGTGATGACAGCAAAAATAATTTGTCATGAGATGATGTTCGTATTGTTCTGGCAGTACCACATTTAATGTTTGCTGTGCTTATCCTACAAAGTGTCCTGTAATTGACATTAGACTGAACTCGAAGCATACAACCCATACTTATCCAATAATTTCGCATAATCCAGGTAAGGTAGTTTCCCAGCTTATATTTGCTTCTCGAATTGAGGTGAAGTACAAGACTACAGCTTAAGAAGAAATTCTGGTGCTTAGGAAAGCCTAAACTCGCTTAAAACATATAAATTATTTGGAAAGTAATGAGCCCGTGTAAAGAAAAGTTGAAAAATGACAACAAAGTTCAGAACTTATAACATTTACCAAAACACGCAAGAAACTTACATCTTCATGTACAAACAGGGAAGACATAGCTGTCTTCTCCTTCACATGAGAAGAAATAATCTTGAGCACAGCAACAGCAAGGAGATCTGCAAAAAATAAAATATTTTTAAGTGGCTTTAACCTCGCGTCCAACAATACAAGGAATTGTGACAATTCAGGAATCAGTACAATTCTGACTGCCTCCTTAGAGGCAGCAAGAAATGGACAATTTCCTTGTTCGTTCTACCCTCACAAGCTCCGTGACAAACTATTCCACATTTGACGTTGTACTTTATATTTGCCTGCTTTCTAAACCCCGCGCTGTAAATGTGTATTTTATGCACTTAATCTGCCACACAAATTTGTCATCCATAATTTAATCACTTTAATCCATTGTATTTACTCATAGATATGATAGATCGCCCACTTTTTGGAGAGTTTTTGAAATCTTACGTCTGGTTCGAAGTACGTGGCCTTCCTGTTCCAGCCGCGTTGCAGTCACAATTTCTTCAAAGACGTCATCGTGACCCACAATACGTTTGCGCGCCAAAGAAACAAGCATATTGATTCCGAGCTTGATTTTTTCTTTTGCATCCACTCCGGTCAACCTTTTGAAGTCTGAAACAAACTGTACAAAACCAAGAAAATGGTACATCAGGAATTTTTACGCAAGCACACAAACCTAATTGCGCCATAACCTCACACAAGACACATCTGAGTACAGTGTCACACGTCCCACGCTTGTGGTCACATTTGCACTTCTTTTATCACCTTCACCTCTTTGCTAACATAAGCAACGGCACTAACAATGACCATACAGCCAAGCATCGGCTAAATGTAACAACGCAAGACTTAAACAATGATAATTTTTGGCACAGACACGGTAAGTGATGGGAAATCATTGAACAGACAATGGCGCTGGAGCAAACGTTTCACAGAAAGAACACTTCATCCAGGTAACCAGTTGCTGGCTTGACGATGACAAGGCAGCCAGTGAATTTGTTTTGGATTGAGGTATGTGATCTTCAGTAGGGGCACCACATGGTGCGAATTACGTTTTAGTGTGAATGTAAGTGAACGTGTTCTTAACTTTGTAATCTTTTTCGTAAGATTTAAAAAATCATAAGCCGTAAATATATTTTACACAAAATATATTTTCCTAAAGGTAACGTGTTACCTTGATATTCCTACATAGAGAAACATTACATGAGTGAGAATGCATGCATAGCATATTTTGTAAAAATTTACCGAAGCATGTATATATAAACTTTCCCATAATTTTAGTGATATTTGTAAATTTCTAAACGTCGTCCTTGCTTAGTACAGAACGTCCTTGCTAAGCCTAGAAAAAAAAATTGAAGTGATGCGATTAACGATACTTTCAGAAGAAATGTTCTAAGGCCGTTACTAACACGACAATGAAGACTTCCAATGACCAAACTTTTTCCTGTACAAAATATTCTAACAATCTATTGTTTCCAATTCAGTAATTAAGCATGACTTTTGTCAGTACATTTGAGGTGGCCGCGAAAATGGCTAAGGTATTTCGCGTGACATGACCCTTTATGAGAGGTGTAAACAAATCAATATTACCAGGAGCTGGCTAAGACTATAAATAGTGCTTGCCCCCTTCATTAGATAGCGCTATGGGTTAAGGGCGTAATAAAGGAATGCGGCATACACTATATACGTGAGTACCACGCAAGGTTACAAGTAAGTGCAGAAGAATGTCCGTCATTTTACTAGAAAAAGATGAAGCAGAGAAGTCGTTCCCTTCAACACTGCCTATCCTATAAAAATAACAATAAAGCACAGCTTACTCGTTCAAAGTCCATCAGATATGGATATTTGCGTCTGACACTCGCAACGCTCATTTCTGCCACCTCCAGGAGCCTTCTTTTGGCGGTCAAATCCATCCTGTTGTGAATCATTTCCTCTTCCGGTGCTGCATTGAACGCTTCAGCCCGCAGCCATTCCTCATGCTTTGCGAGGCTATTCTCGTCCTCCCCAGCTAGACAGAAGATGTCAATGTCCTGTGGGAAGTGAGACGAATGGAGACATGAAACGCACGTTAACTTCATTCTATCAAGAACGATGCTTGGTGACCCGCCCCCCAAAAATATGCGCTGTCATATTATACCTTCATTGGGAAAAAAATTGAGGGGACCCTTAAGCTTCGCTTTTAAGAGTTGAACGCGATAGCGATATCCCGTCCCTAGTGCGTACTTCAATCACTTAGTGCATACTATGTAATGGGTAGTATGCTTTAAACCAGGAGCAATTATGCGCGGCAAATGTGGGAAATGTTTTTGAACTTGCTATGCACCCACTACGTAGTGTTAAGGGAATACGCGCAGTAAGGTGTGTGCCGTTTGTACTGGGTGGCTGGCTTTAAACTATGAAATCGTTGTGATAGTCACATATTCTGACACTCGATGGCAATGTACAGGGGGGGGGGGGGGGGGTCAAAAGTTCCCAGGCCATGTTTCCATAGGAATACATGGGATAGTGGCCTGGGAACTTTTGACCAGCCCTGTACGCTTGTACCACGCAATATTCCTGGGATATTACACGTTATATTGCGACGCCTATATAAAGGACGGTTGCGTTTGCGAAGCATCGAAGTTATTTTCACTGCATTTCCAAGCAGAGGAAGTTATTTTCTCAGTATTTCCAAGCAGAGGCATGGCTGTGTGGTAGAACACCTGCTTGCCACGTAGACGACCCGGGTTCGATCCTCACTCGGACCCGAAAATTTTTATTATTTATTTTATTTCCATCTTTCTCGATTTTTCGGTCACGGACAAGATGATGATTTTTCGCTCACAACCAACGACGCCGACGCCGGAATTTCTGCGAAACGAGCTCTTTAACGCTATCGCGTTAATAAAGGAACAGCGAACAAGTGAAAACTGAACTTGCTCTAGAGTTTCGATTTTCCGAATTTCGTCCCATTAATGTGAAAAATGTTAATTTTGTTCGAGCGGCTACAGAATATACACATAATTTAAACATAACGATTCCGCAAGCCATCCAATGTGTTAATTATTTCAATTTCACTCACCATCTTGCGCTTCTTGTGCCGCTTCAATTCATCCGCTGCAGAGTTTTCATCTGGTTTGCGAGATGTAGCAAACTTTCTGCGATTCTCAGCAACGCGAGTGTCGTTAGATAGCGTCCGCCGTTGGTTTTTAAATTTCATCCGGAGGGAGCATCTCCATGAGTCCTGTAAACATAAGAGTATGTTACTTGATCTACAGGGAAAAATTACACACGTAAGTTAACTAATAATAACTGCGAGGCACTTATGATTATGGGGCACGTTGCAGTGGGAGTCTCTGGATGAATTTTGACTACCTGGGATTTTTTAACGGGCGACTAAAAAAGCCCGCAGGTGTGCTTTCCCCAATTGAAAAGTGGATGCCGTGGCAGGCAATCGAACTCCGATCCGCTAGCTTCGCAGCGCAAAGCATTACGTGCCAAGCTACCACGGCGAACCAACTGCTAATGTAATATTTAACTAAATGCACACCAAGCCCGTAGCCAGGATTTTTTTCAGAAGGGGGGGGGGGGGGGTACTTGCTGAAGGCTTTGAAAAACACCATTTTTTATTAGTTATTTTCGGTAAAAGACATAACATCGTCAGAACTTCGGGGGGGGCGGGGGGGGCTGGGCCTTCTCCCCTGTCTACTGGCCTGATGTACACTATTGTTTGATCTTAAAAGATCATACCAGCTATATAGACAGCAGTGAGGAAATCAGGGCAGAAAAAACAAATATCTCCTGTATTTTATTTAAATGCAATGGCGGAAAATGAAGCTAAGCATATAAATGAGTTCTTTTTGAGACAGCACACTATATCATTCGTCCGCATTTTCAAGTTCCTATAGACAGACTGCATACACCTCAGTAGTTTTCAGCACAATTCCTAAGCAAGAACCAGTAATATATAGCTTAGAAAGTAACTGATTCCAGTCTCTGCATGTTTCAAACTTTTCTTACCATGCCACTCCCCATGGCATCTTGCAACTGAGGGTACTTTTCTTGTAGTTGAATCATTACCTTGTTATAAAAGTGTCGCGTTGGGACCCTGCAAGAACGAAATAGGCAGGCTTGGTCAGGAGGGTCAATTTAGCCACATCATGCTCCTCAGTGACTATGAGTACAATTGGACTTCACAAAAGACTTCACAAAAACTTTGCTCTCAGAGGTTGTCAATTACAGAGGAGATTTCTCATTGTTCCCAACTAGATTTAAAGAATATGCAGACATCAACAGATTTATCACCGGAGGTTTTAGGTTACATGGATGTAGACGAGCGTGTGAAGACCATAGGTCGGCAAACTCACTCATGAGTCGACTCACTCAGACTCAGATCGAGCCGTGAGTCTGAGTAAGTCCGGGTGAGTAATACTCTGGTGAGTCCGAGCCCGAGTGAGTACGGTTGAGGAAAATTTTAGTCAGCGTGAGTCCGAGTGAGTCCGATTGAGGAACATATTGGTGAGTCTGAGTGTGAGTGATCCCTAAGCGGCAAATATATTTCTTGAGTGAGTCCGAGTGAGCGCTTCACCTTTTATTGCCGACCTATGATCCTATCTGTTCACCTATGAGCATTACTATTAGCCTTATATCGGCTTACGTTCACACTCAAATATATTCACAAATATCCCAAGGCACTATCGTTCATGCGCCACCTCAATGTTTATTAATCAGAGGGGGGTGCCGTGACTCCCCCCCCTAAACCCTTTCACGGGAATTTCTTGATAAACACATCTCGTGTGAGTCGCATGTTTCACAACAACGTCCTTACAGGATCGCAAGCACTGAAAACTCGTATTTAAGGTACAAGATCAAAATATGTGTCGTAGAGCACCAGTTATATGAGATTGCCGTTAAAGAGTATTTACAGCATGATTAGAAAAGCTAATTTTACGCCAGTGGACTCACGAGTCGACTCACTCAGGCTCACTTACTCGTTTCAAGCCGTGAGTCCGAGTGAGTCTGGCTGAGCATATGTCGGTGCGTTTGAGTCCGAGTGAGTCCGGTTGAGAAAAAGTTTAGCGAGTCTGAGTGAGTCCGGTTGAGGAAAATTTCGGTGAGCCTGACTCTGAGTGAGCTCCAATATTTTTGCCGACCTATGGTCAAGACTTCTTTTTTATATAAAGAAGGCTGCGTGCCCTATCGTATAAATAAGTTCATGAGAACAGCGCTGGAGGCTAGGTTATTGAGCCCTAATAAGCCTGACATGAATATCTAGAACAGGGGAAGCAACTTTTCTACTTACACTGTTATCTTCACCATCTCTTGAAACAAGATATCCACAATTTGCCGAAACAGTGCAGAAGTCACTGGTCCATCGCTCACTATGGTGTCATGAAGGGATCCGAAACTTGGAAATACAAATGTCTTTCCGTCGTCATCTGAACGTGAAGGACTGGAACATACAATTAGATACTTCAAGGTGCCAGTATGTCACTCATCGTGAAAAATGGTTGTCTCTGAATGGTATTAAGCTTCAGCTTCTGTTTGGTTAAACAAGAAGACACGAAAGTGCGCATTTTCATTCCGCATTGATGCCTCTTCATCTCATATAAGCCTGTCATTACAAAAAAAAAAAAAACCAAACAAAAGACCGCTCACCAAAAAAAAGTGCAAGTTGCGTGTTATGGTGTGCAGATAATATTTCAAGTAGCAAGATTAATGTACGTTCAAGATGATAATTTATCTTAACTAGGACGCAACTACTTGCCCACAATGCACTCACTGCAGTGCACCTACATATTGACACATGATATGAAGCTATCAGAGGGAGAGAAGGAAGGAAAGGCAGGCTGTCAGCAGTGTCATACTGCAAGGCACGTGATCACAGAAGCTAATGAGTACAGAGCTTACTGTCAATTTGGCCATTCAGAAACCTGCCGCAGATTAGTTGAACCCTCCAACTCAACCCTTCTTTTAACCCACCTGCCACAGCTGACAAGATAGTTCAACGCTACTTCAACCCTCCAACTCAAGTAAAACAGTTATTGAATGCATAATAGGCAATCTCTCGCAACCCTGCCTTATAGGCAACCAACACAGCAAGAAGTTCTCGCCACTTACAGATCAAAACATTCCAGGCCTGAGGAGCTGCCACCATCCACCGTCACAGCCGCGGAAGGCTCACTTTCATTTTCCCCTTGTGAACCCTAAATACAGATGAGTCATACACATTAATCATTACCATATCATGGCACGTTGTATGGATATGCACTGGTTTAAACAAATCCATAACAATTCAGTCAAAACCCGCCGCGGTGGTCTTGTGGTTAAGTTGCTCCACTGCTGACACGCAGGTCGCGGGATCGAATCCCGGCCGCGGCGGCCGCATTTTTGATGGAGGCGGAAGTGCTTGAGGCCCGTGTACTTAAATTTAGGGGCACGTTAAAGAACCCCAGGTGGTCGAAATTTCCGGAGCCCTCCACTACGGCGTCTCTCATAATCATATCGTGGTTTTGGGACGTTAAACCCCAGAAATTATTAACAATTCAGTCAAATAGAAACAAACGGGAACTGCGCACTTAGGTGTGGATCCACAGCAGAGCAACATCATTCAACAGAAATTATATGACCTAACATAATTATTGAAGGAAGTATTATGTTTATGAATTAGCTTTGATGGCATAACTGTATTCAATACAGGTTCAAACAGTTCAGTGTGCACACTGAACTGTCATTTACTGAACATGTCATGACATAAAGGTAAGCGCAAGTTCCCATTGTAGGAGAGGTAATTCTGAAATAATCAGGCCAGCTAATCGATACGTAACACTTGTAAGCCTTGAAAGTTAACTTCTAATGTTTTGCTCACCAAAAACACAATATGACTATGAGCACGCCGTAGTGGAGGCCTTATGAAAAATCTCGGCCACTTCCGAGATCTTCATCATGGAGTCCAGTCAATGTACACGGGTGTTCTCATACGTGCTGCCGCCCTGAAGAATCTTGTCACACGGACAGCCTTAACAGTGGTTAAGCTGACTACGGCTAACCGCTGTTAGGAGTATCTACACGGCAGACTTAACAACAGTTAGTCTCTTAACCGTGCTTATCGGAAACCAAGCTAGGCAAGCACCACTGACTCTCCCAAACCTAGAAGCTGACAAGATGGCCGACAAGCTTCAGACCAGTCTCGCGTTGTTTGAGGATTTGCACAGATTGCGATCGCCTCCAGTCGGTGAACAATAGTTAAGCAAAACTCGTGGAAAACTAAGTTAGCCCTAGAACGGCTAGAAACAATGATTATTTCGTTCTCGGTGAGATTAGCGAGAGAGCGTCGCTACACGTTTTTCGAGAGAAATTACTTTTCGCATGGTTCGTGTACGGCGCAAACACTGAATACGTAGTCGAAGGTGGAACACATCAACACACTGTCGCGGAGGTGTAGAAAAGCTGTCACGTACCACGAAACTTGCCGATGATATTCCCAAACTTCTTGCTCTCCACATGATCAGCACGTGATTTCATCTGGTTTGTCAACTGAGCTAACTAAGCACGTGTAGCAACGGCAACGCACGTTGTTAACTGCGGTTAATACTATAATCCCCTGTTAAGCATAACCGCAGTAAAAGCTGTCCGTGTGACACATTTACAACCCACGCCCTCGAGCGTAGCAGCGCCATAGCGTACCTCATCAGCTACCACGGCGAGTTTGTAAGCAAAGATGAGGTACGAGTATGTTCAGCTGTTTTCCATCTAATGAATGGGCCGTGTACTGTGCGTTGTCAGTACACGTAAATGATTCCCAAATGTTCAAAATTATACACCGCCCACCCTTAAGCCGCCTCTCATATAGTCTCACTGCCTGGGCAGCTATGGGACGTTAAACACCCTGAAGCAGTACCACACACACACACACACACACACACACACACACACACACACACACACACACACACACACACACACACACACACACACACACACACACACACACACACACACACACACACACACACACGTCTACGCGCGCACACACAAACACGCGCACGCGCACACACATGCACAGGCGAACATTATAAATACAGGGTGTCGCAGCTAACACGCAGCGCGATTTAAAGAAAGAGGAACGGCGTTACGCGAAGCAGACCTAGTGCATATTGTTCCCAATATACTGTAGTAGCCGCTACTAATTTTTTCGTTAATGAGAATTAATTAATTAGTCATAATTAAAATTGTAACTCCAAAAATACTCACCTAATTATCAAAGTGTCAATGAGGCAAATGTGGGCATGTTGAAATGACATCTATCTGTGCTACTTTCAACAACGTACTAATTGCGTGCTAATTTTTTTTCTTTCGGATTCGATTGTTGCTTCGTGCATGGCCTCCGAGGTCGCGCGCCGGTGCACAATCTCGGAGGCCATGCATAAAGCAACAATCGAATCCGAAAGGAAAAAAATTAGCACGCAATTAGTACGTTGTTGAAAGTAGCACAGATAGATGTCATTTCAACATGCCCACATTTGCCTCATTGACACTTTGATAATTAGGTGAGTATTTTTGGAGTTACAATTTTAATTATGACTAATTAAGTAATTCTCATTAACGAAAAGATTAGTAGCGGCTACTACAGTATAATGGGAACAATATGCACTAGGTCTGCTTCGCGTAACGCCGTTCCTCTTTTTTAAATCGCGCTGCGTGATAGCTGGGACACCCTGTATATATATCCATAGCAAACATATAGCACATAACCAACGCTAACGAAGCTTCCCTTACATGGATTGTAGTTAATTACCTCTTGAGATGAAACTAGATTAGCTTCAGCTGGCATTCTTCTGTCTTCGGAGAGCACCATCACTCGTGCTAAGTCGAATATGCCGTCATTTGGTGCAAGATCCACATATTCGTCAAAGTTGGGTTCAAAAATCTGTAAATGACACACGCAACGCCTAAATATTGAGTCAGAAATTATATTATTACAACTTTCTTTGTACGCACTTGATTAAACATTGATAAATGTTCGAATTAACAGTTGCTCTCACCTGCGCAAAAGAGCAATGCTATGCAACTCACTCAGGCGCTAGCCAAAAAGTCAGTCTGCTGATTGACGTTCTCAACGTGATTATCACATAAATGTTGTTTACACTGGGTTATTTCAGCGTTTTTGTAAAACAACAAGTTCGCTGAATGTGAAAACACTGTTTCTGTGTTTATAGCAGAGTACGGTTCTCAGTGAACAAAGAACGATACTGACGATACTCGGAGCGCGCGGCTGGCGGCGTTTTCACGGAAATATAGAGCGTTGCAGACAGCGAGCTGATACATTCACCTGCGATGAAAGCGCGAGCCTTCCTGACGCCTCATGACTGAAATTTGCCGGTTAGCAATTGACCGGCCGCCACGCGATCTGAGTATTCAACCACTGAGCGGAGTACATGAAGGAAAAAAAAGATGGAGTAATAAACGTCGCTACCGACGGTGTGCTGTCACTGTTAAGCAAAAAAAGAAAAGAAAAAGGAAACAAAGAAACGTGCGCGTCTATTTGCCATTATAATGCCAAGTTACGTGTCATTGCGATATTTTGCTTGCATGAAAAGCAAACAAGAGGGCAACAATAAGAGGGACTTGCCTTGAATGTGCTGTTGGAAAGGTCCACCTTGTCGCCCAAAATGGGACACGAGGATATGGCGTCTTTCAATGCATCCAGGCTGCCTTCTTCTAAAGTGTACGTACGCTTCGCATGTATTGCTGGCACGCTCACAAGGCACCGCGCCGACATCACTGCGATACAGCGGAGCACGCAATCCGTCGACGAATGTAGCAGACACGTAATCCGGCGACGGTTTGGAAGAAACAGTCGTTCGCACAACAAAACGCCTTCAAGCAGGGCCGCAACTGTGATGGCTTCCCGTTTTCCCGCCTTTTTCACTTAAGTGGCGAGAGTTGTAGAGACTAAAGCCCGTAAAGGAGGAGGAACGGAGAGAAGAGCGCAACGTTGCGCGGGCACGCCGCTTACTTACATTAAAAAAAAGTAAAAGCGCATAGATCACGTGACTGTCTACAACAACAAACAAATTTTGAAGCGCGCCTAGATCACGTGATTACCTCCAACCAATAGCAGCGCAGTGTGCGTCACAGAAACAAAAAAAATACAAATGCGCGCGTAGATCACGTGACCGCATTGAGCCAATAGCGGCGCAGCATCCGTCGCAGCAAGCGGTGGCAGCGGCGGCACCGGCGGTAGCGTTGGTACTGGTGGTACTTCGCATCGGCGTAATCTCCGACCGTACCCGTGTAGCACGACAGCCCGCTCGGCTTCTGCAAGGACGCGTTCTTCAAGAGCTGGACTAAATCGCTGAGAAGTCTGGAAGCACCGGAAGGAGAAGATTTCGAAGCAGCTGAGAGTCGGCGTGCCCCAAGGTACGTACTACTTCACTTAGTACAGCCGTACGAATCTGCCGCCTCCTCTGCTTCCGCTTTAGTGGCTTCGACTCGAGTATCTCCCGAAAGAACGGTTCGAAAAGAAAACTATTTCTTATCGGTGTTTTCGTTGCATAACTTAATTCGGTACGAAATTAAATTTTTAGGAAACGAACAAAATGGAATGAATTCTCGAAGTGGCATGCAGGAGGGGCAGAAAAAATGTGAACGTTTTCGACGCTAGTGAACGTGGTTTTCGGAGGCTTTGGCGTTTTCGCTTTCTCTTTGCTTCTCAGGTGTGAGTTCGCCATTAACGTTGGCTACGGGGAGTCGGTTGCCTTTCTCATGTCCGCGGGGGGCATCATTTGTACGCGCGTAAACTAAAGATAGGCATGCATGGTTTCAGAAGAAGGTAATAAATTGTGTGCGCATGGTACGGGAAGTCGACAACAATCAGCTGCATGATTTATTTTACTGCTTAGGTACACGTGATGTCAGTCCTGCTTTCTTTAATCAACATCCATATGAATTTGGGAAGGTTTCCTGTGGTCCTTTTACCCGCCTTAAGTTGAGAGATGGCTTTCTTTTTGTTTACATGAGTAAGTTTTTGCCCAACAGGTACGCTCCCATCTCGACTCGGAATGTAGCTCTGTCCTGAATCCTGTCGTCCCCAGTATGTCCTTTTAGAAAGGTAAGAGTACGCTAAGCATACTGAGTGCTACATATTTGCTGTTCTTGTTATGGCGTGAGCCTTGTCATAGAATAGTTTCCTCTATTGAATGATAATTTCATCGCAGCACACTCTTTCTGATAGGAGACAAACACAAATAATTTTGCTTCCTTCCTTGAACGACATGAAACAGTAACATTTCGTGTAAATCATGTCTTGTCCTTTTTACAGATGCCAGGGATTCGTTACTATCGTTGCCCACGGTGCGGAAGCCATAGCTTTTCACTCAAGTCGCTCTTCAGGCATTTGAACCTAGCCCATGGCCACGAGACAAATTGGATCTGTGGAGTTGAAGGGTGTATGCAGACATTCAGAGTCTTCGCTTCATACAGAAAGCATGTGTATCGCAATCATGATGAGGCATTAGGAGTGAACCGGCGTCTTCAACAAAATCTTGTGGCGGAAAGAACGCCCAGCAGCACAGAAACACAACGTGGTGCTGGCTGTAGCCAGGAGGAACAAGAAGATATTCCCATAGAAGATTCCCGATCGGAGTGCTCTGACGTTCCAAGTGACTACGTAAGACATCTGTCCGTCATGTTTTTAAAATGGAAGGAGGTAAGACGCCTTCCAGAGTCAACGGTGAATGAAATAGCAAATGACATCATCCCATTCGTTGCTTCCATCTTAGAGGATGACAAACTTTTGTCAAATGAAGAAAATTCTGCAGAACTAAAAAGAGCGTACAAAACGCAGATGAGCAAGCTCTTGACAGAAAGCGGCCGAAAGGCGCACTGGAAGAATAACTTCACACTTGTTGAGCCCAAAACCATATTGCTTGGAGAGGTGAATGGAAAGTGTGAAACTATGGAATACGTACCACTGCGTGATGTTCTCAAGTGTATTTTAGAACATCCTGCCCTCTCAGGGGACTTTAACAGTTTTCTCGAGATGCATGATCATATGTGCTCAGTGTTTGATGGTAGTGCTTTTAAGAATCATCCTTTTTTTGCTGGGGACAAGAGCAAAATTTGCTTGCAGTTGTACACAGATGAATTCGAGGTGTGCAACCCTTTGGGGAGCAAAAGGGGAAAGCACAAGTTGACTGCGGTCTACTTTTCTGTGCTGAACTTCAACACTAAGTATCGCTCGGCGCTTTCAGGCATCAACTTGGTCCTTCTAGTGAAAGACAAACATGTCTGCACATACGGTTTTCCAAAGATTCTTGCACCATTGCTTGAAGACGTGGCCATATTAGAAAACGATGGCATAGTTGCAAATGGAAAAGTTATGAAGGGGTCTGTTTTCATACTTACTGGGGACAACCTTTCCAGCCACAGAATTGGGGGGTTTTAAGGCTTCATTCAATCAAGGAAGAATATGCAGATTCTGTATGGCACTGCGCCACGAGGTGAACTATAAGCATTTAGAGAGTGACTATGTGCAGCGAACGCCGGAAGGGCATCAACATCATTTAAACATGCTGAAGGCAGGGCTGCCAACTGCATCACTGTATGGCGTCAAGGAGGTTTGCCCACTTCTTGCACTTCAAGGATTTGATCCAACCCAACACTTGCCCCCCAGATTTAATGCACGACCTGCACGAAGGCATCATACCATTCACACTGAAGCACATTATTTCATCTTTAATTTCACAAGGTTTTTTCTCTCTCGAACATCTCAACAAATCGATTGTTGAATGGAAGTATGACCCATGCGATGCAAAGAACAAGCCAGAGACGATTTCTAAGCTCTTTCTTTGTGGGAAGGCTAGCATTAAGGGTTCCGCAACACAAGTTTTTGCACTGTTTCGACACCTTTCTCTTTTTGTAGGTAATTGTGTTCCAGTTGGTAACCAAGTCTGGCAGCTCTACTTACTTCTTAGAGAAATCATGGATATAATCATGAGCCACAAAATTCCAGTCTCGCACATAGCGTACTTGCAGAGAAAGATACACCTTTTTTGTCTAGAATTTAAGGCGTTATTTCCATCAAGTTCATTTCCTTGCAAGATGCATTACCTCATGCATTACCCATCTTGTATTCAGAAATTTGGACCTTTGGTTGATATCTGGGCAATCCGTTTTGAGGCAAAGCATCAATACTTTAAAGACATTTCGCGTAAAGTTCATAATTGGAAGCGAATTTCGCACACTCTTGCCATGAGGCACCAGTTCTGTCAGTGTTTTTATTTTATTTCTGGTGAGGACAAGAGCATGCCGGTTACAAGTGGCTGTCAGTCTGTGCTATATGAGCATCTTCCTTGCTGTGTTAAAGAGTTCATTTCCAAACATGACCTTGAATGCAACAATTGTTTCAACGTGAATTGTGTCACCGTGGACGGAAGGTCATACCGAGTAGGATGCAGCCTCGTCCTTAACGTTCCAGATGACAGCTTGCCTGAGTTTGTGCATGTTTGCGGACTATTTTATGTGGACAAAGTTCTGTTGATCATGTTGGAGCTACTTGAAACTGTTTGCTTCGATGAACACTATCATGTGTTCGTTGTTAGCACGACTGACAAGTACAGAATCCTAACATCCTTTTCAGAGTTTGTGATGGAGCCACTGTATGTACGTAAACACATGGGACGCAGAATTATAAGCACTCGACATGCCTTGTTTTAAATATTTATTCGAGTGTTTACAAATTTCGATTGCATCATTGCCAATTGGCGTGTATGTTTATGTTCTGACTCAGTGTCCTTTTCAGTCACACGCTTCTAGTGCAGCACTTGTGTTCCCCCTAACCCCAGCAACTTTGCACTTTACTACAGAAGCTCTCATATTTTCAGAGCATGTGCTCCGAACCTGCCAACGTATGTTAACATTTTTTAAAGTACATCTACGTGAATACAACTATGTATGTTTTTGTGTATATTTATGCATTGCGACTATAAGTCTATTTTATCTTGACATAATTTGTCAATGTGACTGGTTTTCTTGCATTGCTATATTTCACACAGTTGTTAAGATTTATCGCTTATTGCTGAGAGGAAGCAAAATATTTGAGTGTATTTATTTTGAAGAAGGCGTTTCTGTAGGTTGTAGATATTTGTACAAACTGATACAAGATGTTTGTTATCTTGTTTCACTTTTGTTGTATTACAATGTCTACACGCAATAAACGCAGGTGTGCAGATGGTCTCACGTTAAATCACAGCATCGAGGTCATGAACCCATCTCTTTATATTACAAGTTTATATATATATATATATATATATATATATATATATATATATATATATATATATATATATATATATATATATATATATATATATATATATATATATATATATGCGTGCGTTCGACGCTATATGATGGAGACGGCTCACACGCCATAATTTGCTTCATTTTGCATCTGATCCATCGTCACCTGCACCCTTCTCAAGCACAAAAGCACCCTTAGCGCCCAATTTAGGGTGCGAACGATGCAAGCACCCAGAAAAAAGGGTGTATTTTTCAAGATCAGTCGTTCATGGGTGTTATAGGGTGTTGAAAAGGGTGTTAAAACGGAAAAGCACCCTTTTTACACCCTTTTGGGTGTAAAAATTTTTACTGTGTACCCATTTTTCCCGTGTCAGAAACTAATGTAGCAATCAGTGACGGCGCTTAGTACCCCGAATTGCTGGAACGTGTTTCTCTCTCTCTGTATATATATATATATATATATATATATAGTCCTCCCTTTCAGAACCGCCAACATCACATGCGCGTTGTATATATATATATATATACATAATAGGAAAAATATATATACGCCTCTAAAAAAACTGTTTATTGGTGACGTTTCGATCGGAGACCGATCTTCATCAAGACAAAATTTACCAGGCGCCGATGCGCTTTTATATCATCGCCGTGCCGAGAGAAAGAAAGGGGAGAAAAAAAAAAGAGAGAGAAGAAGCGTACATACTGATAAGTGGTCACACGACCACGTGCGCGTACTGCTACGTGGTCGTGTGACCACTTATCAGTATGTACGCTTCTTCTCTCTCTCTCTCTCTTTTTTTTTTTTCTCCCCTTTCTTTCTCTCGGCACGGCGATGATATAAAAGCGCATCGGCGCCTGGTAAATTTTGTCTTGATGAAGATCGGTCTCCGATCGAAACGTCACCAATAAACAGTTTTTTAGAGGCGTATATATATTTTTCCTATTTTGTTCTACGGCAACCGAAGCCAGACTCTTCATAATCTACGTATATATATATATACATATATATAACGCGCATGTGATGTTGGCGGTTCTGAAAGGGAGGACCACCATGTGAAAGGCGTTACCATGACAGCTTCATGCAGAATTGGCCCTGATATACAGTGAAATATAACACTGCGCACCCGCCGTGGTTGCTTAGCAACCAAGTTGTCACGCTGCTAAAGTTAGGCGCATTGGTTCGATTTCCGGCGACGCTGGCCACAGTATGATGGAGGCGAAATTCAAGAAAACCCGTGTACATAGATTTAAGTGCACGGTAAGAAAATGCCAAGAGGTCAAAATTAAGGCCCCGCAGTCTGGTATGCTCCTGACTTGTGCGCATGGGCAACGGAATGAAGTTTTCAAGTTGTTCAGCTTGTGGTATACAAGCAGGCTGAGCAACAATTAAGTAGTTTTTGAAAAGCAGAGGTGTCATTCACTCACAGAAAAAAAAAAACTGCTGTACTTCCTTTTACGAGGAAATTCCTGAATGGATAAGCTGACTATTGACTCCCAGCGTTTACAACTTCTGCGTCAGTGTAAGTTTTTGGGTTTCATTTTAGACAGGCGGCTGTCATGGGCTCGGCAAATAAAAGCATTAGAAAAGAAAGTCAGTTACTTAGTCAACATTCTTCGTCGACTTGCCGGAGTGAGATCTTCAAGTTCTTTTATACGCATTCACTCGGCAATCATTGGACAAAGAATAGGATGCTCTGCTCTATTACTATATGGGATATCTCGTAATTTAGAAGAAACCATTCAGATAATAATGGCCAGGAGCCTTCGTATTTCGGAGGGAACACAGCGCAAAAGAAGACGGGGACAAGGAAGGGCGACGCACACACAGCGCTGACTTACAACACTTTTATTCATAGGACGGAAAGGATGAACATTTATACATATTCCACTGACATGCGCAACAACCGCGAAAAATGACGAATACTTTCTTTTTTCTCTCTTTTGTGTTTGAACATGATACATAGTGCAAGCACCACTGCACACAAAGGTGTGTCATTCATGGTCTGTTCAGATATGATATTTCATGAGATGAAAGTGCTATCGAGGGAGTACTGATGCACCTGCTATCGAAGTTTCTGATGAAATCTGCCTCAATGATTTCGCGTGTCAACTGTAAATTATGCTTAGCCAAGACCTCGCTTTTTTCAAAGACGGGTGCACAACCACAATCGCGACGATGGATGCCCAAGTGGCCTTGAACCGTGTTGTTCCGGAGCGGAAACAAACTTTTACGGAGCGGAAAACAAGCTCTGCAAGTTTGCGTCGAGTGCCAGCCGTAACTCCTGCTCCCGTGAAACACAAGAAGCAGTTTGTACCCTGTACCACTGGCGTGGTATACGAGATCCCTCTGTCTTGTGGGAAGAAATACGTGGGACAGACTGGTAGGTGCTTAAATGACCGTCTAAGAGAGCACCATAACAATGTGTACAACACGGTTCAAGGCCACTTGGGCATCCATCGTCGCGATTGTGGTTGTGCACCCGTTTTTGAAAAAAGCGAGGTCTTGGCTAAGCATAATTTACAGTTGACACGCGAAATCATTGAGGCAGATTTCATCAGAAACTTCGATAGCAGGTGCATCAGTACTCCCTCGATAGCACTTTCATCTCATGAAATATCATATCTGAACAGACCATGAATGACACACCTTTGTGCGCAGTGGTGCTTGCACTATGTATCATGTTCAAACACAAAAGAGAGAAAAAAGAAAGTATTCGTCATTTTTCGCGGTTGTTGCGCATGTCAGTGGAATATGTATAAATGTTCATCCTTTCCGTCCTATGAATAAAAGTGTTGTAAGTCAGCGCTGTGTGTGCGTCGCCCTTCCTTGTCCCCGTCTTCTTTTGCGCTGTGTTCCCTCCGATGTATAACCAACACGCCCAAGCTTCCATACTAAGTCCCTTCGTATTTGTCTTGGCTTATCGCAGGCATCTTCTGGCGCTTTGTTGACTGCGGAGTCCCGTCAGCCAACCTTCAAAGCACTGAGATTTACAAAACCCTGTAGGGACTATTGTCGGTTGGCGATACAACACGCTAATAATCTTCTTTACCGAGCTGTTCAGGATAGAACCACCGCACGTAACCACGCAGATATAATTCATGCAAAAAAATCACGCCATATCCACGAAGTGAATGATGATGAGTGGGCGAAGCTCCGGAGGTAATCTGGTATAAACCGTCAATCCCCGTGGGGTAGATGATGATTTTGTTCAAGAGCTCTACGGACCACAAGGAGGGGGATCCCCTGATTTTGTTTTCCTCATATATGACGTTAAGCTCAGGGGAACGTTTGTTGTCGGCGTTGCCGTTTTGCCTTTCGAGGGCGAGAGCGCGTTCATGATCGTTTTCATCCATGGCAGAAAGAGAATGTGTGGCCTGGAACGCGCTTATACTTCATGGTCATCAGCGTCATCGTCATCGTTATCACGTGGAATGGGTACATTCCACTATACTGGAACGCGCTTATTCTTCATGGTCATCAGGCGTCATCGTCATGTTTATCACGTGGTGTGGATACATACCACTATACGTGGCTACGTACTATCGCGCTCAGTATGAGCTACACCACGCGAGCGCGTGGCCCAGTGCACTGCAAGGTTGTACAGTGGCGCCAATCGTGGCATATTTTAGAGTTATCAGAGAGTTTGGCTGTTCCTTTGAGCGCGCATCACTCCCAATAGCTTTCTTTCATCCTCGACTTCCTTTATTTGAAGGAACGTTTTGCCATTTATTTAGCTTTACTGCAGAAAAATTTGAAGTTTGTGTATCAAGCCACGGGGCAGTTATCATTTTCGAAGCTGATATCACGACATGGCAAAACGAGGGCGAGCGTGAAAGCAAGGGAAGGCGATGCGCACTCAAAGGAACAGCTAAACCCTCCCCGATAACTCGAAAATATGTCAGATCAGCGCCACTGTACAACATAACAGTGCGCTTGGCCACGCGCTCCCGCGGTGTAGCTCATACTGAGCGCGATAGTACTACTACTACTACTGCTACTACTACATACTACAGAGGGGGGGGACAGACCCACACCCCAAGGAGCTTCGCCCCTAAACTTTAATACCTCCTCTTGAATACTGGCCGCCATGCGCAATCATCGTCCATGGCGATTCGCTATTCCGGAAGTTGACACTTCGATTACGGGCTTAACTCAAAAGTATGCATGCTCGTCATTGGAATAAAACAGTTAACGTTAGCCATCTTTACACGAAATATCCTGATCGCATTAGCGTTTACACTGATGAGTTATGTCGGAAACAAAATTGTACGTCAGCTTTCTATACACCTGCATACCAAGAGAGAAAAGCTTTCCGGCTCAGTCACTTAGATATGAACCTGGGAAAAAACAGATAACAAATTTACATATGAAATTGTGAAGACATGTGCCATATCGAAAGATTTATGTCGCGATATAGTTTTTTAGTGGATCCCATGTCACTGTGAAATTGCAGGAAATGTCACAGCCGATCGTATGGCACATGCAGCGCATCATGAGAACGATTTATCTCTACTACCTCTCGCGGCGAGCGATGCACAATGTTTTTACAGCGAAAGCTGTATATGACTGGGCGAAACGAAAAATCATTCGCCACAAGTTCGATAACGGTCTCCATTGGCTGCGCCGTCAGTTAAGTCGTTTTCTACGTCGCACCCAAGCGCGCGCGCCATTGGCAGCGCCGTTAGTGACGCCGTTCTTTTCATCATACCCAAGCACGCGTGCCATTGGCTGCGCCGTCAGTGACGTCATTCATCCCTTCGCAGCCGTGCCGCCCAGCCCGCGCGCAGCATTTTGAACTTGCAACTTCCGCATGGGAAGGGCAAGGATCGTACAAACGCCCGAACAGCAGACAACTTTCTAAGAACAGCGCCGACAGCTGATCCGTGAGAGAATTTAAGTTCGCCGGGCCGATGCAGCAGTCCGGGCACAAGAACAGGTTTTCACTGGATAAGGCACGGGTGGCGAAGTGCAAGCATCAACTGCGCACCGAGGATCCGGCAGCGTTCCGAGCCGAATGCAAGCAACAACGGGTGAGCCGAGGAAACGGCCGTGGCGGGCAGAGCAGCGTCAACGTGGCAATGGCGGGAACGCGTTCGCCGGGGCCAACGCCCGCTTTCGGCACTTTGGCTTCGACTGCGACATCCGCACGTTTCCGCTTCGCTGGTTAACCATCCGTACGGACTGCTTGGGCGGTGATTTTTTGAACGAACTATGCGGTCTATTCTCGAAAGACGGATACCTGCGATACAATAGTGGTGCAGGTCGGGACTCTTCCTCACGTCCCTTTCACATTCTGTCCAAAGAGGCTTGGTTCGCAAACAGGTGCGCAAAACGCTCAATTATTAAAATCGATCCTGGAATGGAATTTCACATAACGATCAAAATCACCCGTTCTGTCTAACGGATAATTCATAGACTTCGTCTGGGCACCGCCTACACTAAGAACTTCCTGTATAGGATAAGAAAGCTATGAAATTGTGGTTTGCGACGTAAAACACTAACAACTATTATTATATTACGATAAGAAAAACTGTGCTACATACACATGTGAAGAGGCAGAAGAAGGCATAGAACACCTTCTTCTACATGATAAAGATTAGGCTCTTCACCGTAAGAAATTTTTAGGAACACTATATAGTTTGGTTGGAAAGCCGCTATCACTACGAAACGTTTCGGGCACATGGCCAACAGAAAATTTTCAAACATCGCTGCACGCGCACTAGTACAGTTTTTAAAAGAGTCAGGAATATTGGAAGGATACTAATTCGCAAAAACAGTTATTCCTCGGATTGTTAATTATTTTGCCAAGTGCTTGTGGCCGAATGTTTCTCGTTGTTTCTCGTGTTTCATGACAGCAGTGTTTAAAGTGTGGGTAAGTGCCAGTGGCAGTGGTGGGATCAGCTTTCGTAAAGAACTGTCAGGCGAACTCTTATATGCAAAGCGCGAACGTTCTTTGTGTATCTTTTCTGTGAACATTGTTGTTGATGCATGAACATTGTTTATGCCGTGTAGACACTGCTCTTTGTGAGTGAACATTTTTGTGCGAGGATCTTGCATTACTTAAATGTTATAGATAACTTCATGACGCAAAATATTATGCAAGAAAAGAGGAGTAGCAGGAGCCACACCAATAGGCACCAAGCTCGCCTTAAATCCATTTAATTAAAAAAGAAAACGCTGTACTCCATAACCAGATCGTGGTTTTGGCACGTGCAGGAATTATTATTAGTTGGCCCCACACAGACAAGCACAAAGAGAGCAAAAATTGGGGACGATTGGGTCACACAGGTAGTGCAGTCGCCCAGTACACATCTTTGCGTGTGTAGGGAGGCTGATTTTAGGTTCTCTAGGCACAAAGAACGCCAGCTGGTTTCATGTGAATGTTTCGAGTGAGAATATCAAACCGTTATGTATGCCCGATGGCCTGTAAGCGAAACTATGTGCTGAAAAAAGGAGACTGTTTAGAGTACTATGCAGTATACCCTCTACTAGCGAGAGGGCGAACGTTCACGTCTGGCAGCCGCACCCTACAATCTGTACCAGAATATGTATATCTAGCTTGATGACAAACATGGGAATATATTTATGTGAAGAATGTTCACCGAAGAACGAAGACGCGCTCGTGCGCGTTTTCGTAAATAAATAAGTAAATAAATAAATAAATAAATAAATAAATAAATAAATAAATAAATAAATCATTTATTTGCAACCTTCCTGTGGCTTGAAGACCAAGAAAGAGGGGAAATTTGTGCTCTATTTTTATGTTTTTATTGAGTCAAAGGAAATGATTTATTGTTTAATAATCCAAATTACTGTAGTAATACCGCTTCTTTTCTATTTGGCAACAAACTTAAATTTGGCACTTAAGTGAAGTGGCATGTCTACCTATGGCTAATTTTGGCTGCTTTTAGCGTGAGTCCTGGCTCTTTTTCAAATATACCCTGCGGCAACCGTGGCAGGACAGCACAGTTGTGGCAGTAAGGAACCATATCATGTATTCAGTGCAACAAGTAACATCGGCACACCAACCTCGGGTTTCAACAATTGTATTAACGAAAAAGACGCACGCGAGAGTGTCATCTCATCACTTGTGTGTCGCTCGTTTTTGTGACGTGCGTTTGCGCACCCATGCCAGGCAGCTATTAGAACTAGACTATTTCGGCGATGAAAACTGCCTCTTTTAGACTTTTCAAACACATTACGCAGGACTGTGAGGGCGACGATTCGGCCGGTCCCATTCCCTTCGGAGCTCGGAGATCAATCGCTGTTCCTCCACAGTTGCATAACACGGCAGTTGCTACCGGCCACTGCACTGACGCGGTGCTGCAGTTTATTCTGCATGTCGAGCGTAAATATGGCACCGATTCTGCGTTGCGGCTTGCCTTTTTTCATGTCCTCGAGAAACAGCTGCCTCGCGATGGCAATGTTATCTGATTTCTGCAGCCGCTCATCCCGCTGTGGTGTAGCACAGCCGTCCGGGACCGTAGTGTCTTCCAGCACAGTGACTCTCGGGAAGAATGCCTGGTCAACGTGGCACCGGGCTTCGGCGCATATCTTCCCCAGCAGCTTCCGGTTCCGTCTCAACCTCTGCCCGTGCGAACCTTCTTCGTCCAAGAAGTCAGGCGATCCTCAGAGCGGTCGTCTTGAGTTCCTCAACCAGTTCCTCGTATGTGAGAAACAGGACGTTGTCGTCGAACCTCCTTTCGTACCACGAGAGAAGGTCGCCCAAATAATCGCCGCACGGAGCGCCACCATTTACGAACTTTTCGAAAAATGCCGGAAACTCTTCGAGCGCATCATCGGGGCTTTTTTCTTTGTCATGCAACATCTGTTCGTAGAACAAAACGCTACAGTGATACGGATTACGCGCGACGTAGATGTATTTCGCGCTGTCCGAGCGATAAATGAGCCGGAACGGTAAGTGGGTGAGGACGCTCGCCGGTCTTGGCATCTCCTGGCTTGGCTCGGGTACCTGAAATGGTAAAGAGCAAAGGTTAAATTAATTTAAATTTGTGCTGTTTGTTTACGTGGATATCTAAGGCAGGCTTCACGAAAGTGTTCAAATAAGTACAAATAAACCATTTTGTATATAGCGGTGAAGGTTACGCTCCAAATTCCAGAAGCGCAGTAGGCCTCGCTTCGTGGATAGCTCCGTAACGACCTCCAGTTTTCAGCAACCTGAAGTGGCGCAGCGTTTGCATCGCTTGCGAACTGCTGTGGCACACACACAGTGTTAGCATCGGTGTCTAAGGGTTGCGCGGCTGACCACTGCCTTCTGTATGGAGGTACGGTGCCTCGTTCGTATGTGGGCGTAATAAAAAAAAATGTACACCGTGCGTTAAGTGCATGTTACAGAAGTAGTAGCCAAAGTTTACCCAGATTACCCCAGTGCGCTGTACCTCATAATAACGCTTTTATTTTGCGGTATATACCCAATAATCAGTTTCTGAGCCATTTTACCAGATGGCACCAATCACCAGGGCCACTATAATGTCAGCTGCATGGCGGAAATACAACGCATAATTAGTTCTTAGTCATTTTAGTTAAATTTAATTGCGCCTGCTGGTGCTGGAACCACAAAAAATTAGTTTGAAGGCAGCGCACATATATTTTAAGGTGGCCGTTAGGCTCGGCGTCTTCGTTCAATTAAACAGGGTCTGCACTGATTCTATTAAGCGGGTCCTAATACCATGGGCACTGAACGTCACATGGCTCACGTGCACAGTATTTTCGCAGCAGTACTACTGTAATGCATTTGAGAAGATCACGAGCGAGCTGTAGAGTGGCTTTTTTGAGCATGCAAAATAAGGCAATATTGTCTGCTTTATTACTACTTGATTGTTTCTGAAAAATTGCCGATATCCGACATTGTTTTTTTGGAGGTTAACGTGAAATGAAACGCAAAACACTTCACTAAAACATTTTTTTAAATTGATGATTGTGCGTGATATTATGCGCACACCCGCTTACGCCTCAATAGACACCATTTTAAGTGTACACTGAACGATCGGACGGTATATTTGTTCTTTGTCTCAAAGTGCACATTTTTTTCATAGCCCGAAACACATACCTCCTTCGTGCAGCGTTATGTTCTCGACCACTAGCAGCTTTTTTAACTATTGGGCCTTGAACCTCAGGTACCGTGACATAAACTTGCCTACAATTTCGAACTCACCCAACAGTACATTCTTCTAAGGTGCCTTAGTCGCATGTCGATAATTATCTATTAAAGCCACTTTTGTTTTTTAAGTAAGGGAAAATTTTGTTGAGGAAGATGAGCCTACGCTTGCTTATCGGATTGCGTGCTGCTACATAATTTTTTCTATCACATTCGCAAATGACTTCTTCATTCTTTGTGTTTCCACGCATCCGTTGACGAGTACGGATATCCCATACTCAGGCATAGCACCTCCGAACTTGGAAGGTAAAAAACATCGGCGTTTTGTAACATAGAATCGTCGGGCAACTTTGGGTCTAACACTGTTGATGGTTTCTGTTTGAAAGATATAATAAAATAAGAGCCCCTTTTGATCGCCACAACACGCTGAAACATTTGAAAGTCGCCATCTAAGTTATCCTTGTGTTCAGTAATGTGGCGAGAATGCTTATGGAGGCTGATCAGCTTATTTGCTTGGTGCTACCGCCTATTGCACAAGATGGACTAGTTGCGCTTTGCTTTTGGCCTCAATTGTACAACTTTGGGTTACACGTTCATTTTGCTCTCATCAAATTTACGCCTCATGGACTGCACGCACTAAAAGTCGGTCTTCACATTTTTTTTACAACTTTCTCATCTGCCCATAGTTTAGAGGCTAAGCCTTTGAAGCCAAATTTTAAAACCCTCACAATCACATTTCTTGCTTCCTAGTTCGAAAGCCCTTAGCTACAACGTCTCATTTTACTTCTATGAGTTTCTTAATATACAAGAAGAAACTTTCCATGCGGTCCCCATTGGTCTCGGGTAGCATGGGGGGGAGTCAGTGGCACTTAAGAGCACAGTAAGGAAAAATAGCAGATATGCCTTTTCCACATGAATTGTTACCGAACAAAGTGTTTTACTGCGGCTTAGTGCCTGTATTTATTGTATTTAAATAGACAGCCATACTTGTACAACGAATAAATAAGCATATATGTAGGGTTGAATCAATTGCTGTGTTTTGGCAAATAGTGAGGCTTGATAAAAACTACGCTTTTCTTGTTTGTTGCGTTAGCGGACGATGAATATCGTATGGGGTCCCATGTGAACTCGCGCGGAAATATAGCAAACATCAGTGCGAAGCAAAAGGCTAGCTGCATTTTTAAAAATGGTTGATCCACTGCACGTACCTTAGGTGCCGAGGTAGGTTGTGTCCCCTGGAGGATGTTGTGGATGATAGTTTGTGCCCAATCTCCTCCACTGCGAGAAAAAGTATGTGACGACGAACACATCTTCCGGAGAAGGCTTGGAAGTGATGCCCGTGGAGACGTCGACTTCATGGTAGAACTTTCCTGCAGTGATGCCCTCACCAACCTTAGTGCAGAGATTCTCCGGCATAGTGTCCTGGAAACCGGGGAATAGTGTTAGTTGCGATGACTCAAGAAAAGCTGATGCGAAAATTTCACGGACACTTTTAGGAATATTCGGCGCCTTCGTTGTTTATGCAGCTTTCCCGTCTGTATGTTTTCTACAGCTGTCTATATCTTAAAATAAAAAGGATAAAAAATCAGTCGTACACATTCATGGACATTTCATATGCAAAATTTCAGAAGAAATTTTTGCAGGAACAATAAAATTGTCTGGTATTAAATTATTCATTAATAAGTCAGCACACACGCAATTCGTAAGCTATGAAGATCTTATCTTCCGCAATAGTAAATATTCCCAGTCAACACATCTTCACCAGCAGAACAAAATACGCATGTTGCTTCTTTAATTCAGTGCTTTGCGTCGGGTGCGTGTGGTTCACTTTCTCAGTAGTCTCTATGCTGCGTTACCTTAAGGTGTTCTCTGAAGCTACAGTAGCGCCTAAAGATCATGACGACACCTTTAGAATTTGGCATGGATAAACGCTACATTCGAGGCATCGAAGGCGTTCCGGTTCCGCAGTCGGAAAAGAAGCCCCGCAGCTTCGTCGCTGTGATGTCCATTTTCAGATCTTGCCACCATAGAACGACATGACTCTTACAACCTTTTTTCACAAAAATGGTGCCACCTCAACTGCGCGCCTCCCAAGCCGCAACCTTTGTTTTCACCACATGTCCTCTCCCACTTCGATGTTGGAGAACTAACAAAAGTGTATATAGACGCTAGTAGCCACCATTTCGTAAAGAACCTGAGCCTTAACCATTCAGCGACACATCCTTCGCTACTAAAAACAGCGTTTCCTACGTTTTACCTCAATGGTGCAATTTTAGGGGCGAAGCTCCTTATCCCGTGGGTCGTGCGTCCCTTGTATGTAGTAGCCACCTGCTGATGACGATGACGCTGCCATCACGGCACACCACATGGAATGTGGTGTGCCGTGATGACGATGACGATCGCGATGCCATACAACACATGGCATCGCGATATGGTCTCACATGCACATCGTTTGACCACATGCAACCAACCACCATCACGTCTTTGCCGTGGGTCGTGCGTCCCTTGTAGTTTGTAGTACGTAGTAGCCACCTGCGTAACCAGCAGTATCTCCCTGTGTGATGACGATGACGCTGCCATCACGGCACACCACATGGAATGTACCCACTATGCGTCATAACGATGACGCTGATGACGATGACGATCGCGATGCCACACAACACATGGCATCGCGATACGGTCTCACATGCATATCGTTTGACCACATGCAACCAACCACCATCACGTCTTTGATGATGTACCTCCGGAGCTTCGCCCACTCATCATCATTCACTCCGCGGATATGCTGTGATTTTTAGGAGCGAAGCTCCTTATTCCGTGGGTCGTGCGTCCCTTGTACGTAGTAGCCACCTGCGTGATGACGATGACGATCGCGATGCCATACAACACATGGCATCGCGAGGGGCGAAGCTCCTTATGCTTCGGCCGGCAGAAAACAGAACTGGCACGAACCTATGCTTCGGCCGGCAGAAACTCAGAACTGGCACGGACCGGGGGAATCCGACTGTCTAATTAAAACAAAGCATTGCGAGGGCCGTTGATCGGTGCTGACGCAATGTGATTTCTGCCCAGTGCTTTGAATGTCAAAGTGAAGAAATTCGAGAAAGCGCGGGTGAACGGCGGAGTAACTATGACTCTCGGCACGTCACATCACGGCACACCACATGGAATGTGGTGTGCCGTGATGACGATGATGATCGCGATGCCATACAACACATGGCATCGCGAGGGGCGAAGCTCCTTATGCCGTGCGTCGTGCGTCCCTTGTAGTTTGTAGTACGCAACAGCCACCTGCGTGATGACGATGACGCTGCCATCACGGCACACCACATTCCATGTGGTGTGCCGTGATGACGATGACGATCGCGATGCCATACAACACATGGCATCGCGATATGGTCTCACATGCACATCGTTTGACCACATGCAACCAACCACCATCACGTCTTTGATGATGTACCCCAGGAGCTTCGCCCACTCATCATCATTCACTCCGCGGATATGCTGTGATTTTTTCTCTTTCTTGTCCTTCTGCTCCTTCACTCTTTTGTTTCTCTTTGAACTTCATGACTAACCAGCTGCATGATAGCCTTTTCTCGCTCTTATCCCCAACTGAGTCCCCCCGAAGGTTCTTATTGCCCTGTACCACTGGTTCCGTGTACCTTCCTGGTTACTATTGTGGTCAACCTCAGACTAAAAAACAGCAATGCTCCCTGCCGGGTACCACCATCCCTTCTATATATCCAAGCCGCGCAATTATTCCGTGTAGGTATGAATTTTCTTTCTCCTTTCCGAGAGTCAGCTACACGGACAAGTGGATCGCTATGACTGCGGATTACGCGACGCGCCATACGCCCCAACCCCAACGCATCCAACCAGCTTTGGGACTGACGTCTCCATTCGGACAGCGCTGGCTATGTTCTCCTCAAGGGTCATCGCCGGCATTGTGCACTCTTGGTCTTCCAAGCAAAATCGAACTAGTACCATCCACACACCAATGATTTCACATTCCATCGTGCCGTCTATGTATGTTTTTCCCAGCTCACGTGACCAGCAGTTGACCCTACCTCCCACCACATAAATTCACGTTTCACAAAGGTACAAAACTTCAGGTTAGCCCCGCTTTACTCGATGTTCGTTCGTGACCTCACATTATAGCCTTTCACGCTAGGAATTAGTGACTGTGGTAGTGAGCACTCCCGCGATGCGGTCGACCATGCTGACCACGCGTGGCAACCCTGCGGGGCTTGTGAGCCTACATCGCAAAAAAATCAGTAGTGCGTTTACTATCGCCGCCATCATGAGAAATACGTCTCAAGAGACTCTCGTGCTACTTTCGTCCCCTTCGCGATTGGGCCCTAACTCTCAGAAGAGTTGCTTCTGTGCTACAACGTCCGCTAACACGTCATACCTTAAGTGAACTGTCACTTATATGTTCGCACCTGTCAGCTAGCCATCGTCAGCTTTACGATGCCACGCGGCAGTATGCCACTCGATGTCAAACACATCTCACGGCTTACACTCTACCACGCTCTTCCTGATGACATCCTTTGGCGAACCAGAACAATGCGTTTTTTGCTGCGGTTAGTGTAACGGTGAAGTGTTGAAGTAAATGTCATGGATGCCGTAGACGGCGTAACACTAACAGAGCATCTGTTGACTCGCATAACGAAAACCCGACTGGTAGCAATCTAATCGATCTAAATCATCATGGTAGACGGTTAAATGCTTGAAATGAACTCCATTTAGCAATGTGCCACATATGCTAATTAGTGACATATGTCTGAAGTTAAAAATGTCGGAGTTATTCCCAGTCCTATCAGAAGGAAACCAACCAGCACAAATTGAGGACTGTGCGATATTTAGCTGCCCACTCAGCATCTGTATGCGAAAACGTCGTCAGGCATGTCTTTGGGTCTTATGTTATTTCGAGAGAGAATTTTCAGTAAGTTTTAAGATGCCATCTTCACTTATCTGAGGATTTTTCACAGGTAAATGAGTGGTAGCTATATCAAAATCTCGTGTAAAAGGCAGTATAAAATCTTTTTATGGTACTGAGCTGTTTTCGCGGTATTGTAAACTGCATTACGATTGCGTGGTGAGAGATTTACATATATAATTTACTCTGAGCACGTTTCAAAAAGGATGCCAAGTGTTGAAAAAAATCTTATAATTGTTTGATTAGTAGCGTTAGTCCTGGATAGGAAGTTTCGAAATACATGGAGAACTATCTAAATAGCATCACCTCAACTGAAAATAATAAAAAGTAACTTTAGTCCATGAAAAGAAAGGTGAAGAAAAGCAGACGTAGAGTGACAAGTAACAATAATGCACCAAGTTTGCTCACATCATTTAACGTTGGTTAATCGACTTGTAGAGGAATCGTAAGTTATAGACACCGGTGGAATTGATCGCGCTTGGAGCGTCGCTTGCGAGATGCAATATACTACGCAGGACGCAAAAAATTCAGAATTAGTCTAGAAACCACCATTGGACGTTTGTCGTAGCCCTTATGGAAACACAAGAGCTGTAGAAGAAACGTTAGCTATTGGCTAGTGTAATTGGATGTTTTACTTCACCCCGATGTAATTGATGTCGAAGAGGTTAATAATACTCGATCACTACCTAGGGTGCAGACTGTAGGTAGCCAAAACATACTGCTACACTCGAGAATGTACACTTCATTAAACCCAGTCATCTTGTGTAATCATCTAGAAATCTGTATTGAAAAACGGAAAATACCATATAGCATATTCAAACATGTGTAACAAAAGTAAATAGCAATATAGCTGTAGACTGGCGTACGCTATTATTTGGTAATGTCAGAATTCGGTATATACACTGATATATTCACAGCTTGCTCACAACCCACAAAGCAGCTACGAACTTCACCTAAAACTGACATCCCACACAGGCAGAAAAAGTTCTTTTTATTAGTCAACATGGGATTGCCACGGAGTTATGCTGTATTTCTGAATCCTACCATTGCTTTCAGGGACGCCTTGAGGACTTGAGCGTTTATAAATAAAGGATCAGGTCCGTAGCTAAATGTACACGGAAAGGGAGTAGTCGCAATTTCGTAATTGATATCCCATGTATTCCTATGGTAGCGTGGCCTGCGAAGTTCTGACCACCCCTGTACATTTGTCTCGCTAAACGAATGTGCAGGGCTCCGAGAGTTACCGAATACTCATTCAGTACTTATTGTTTTCCCATATTATTCTGCGCTATGGGCGAAAGAAGGCTAGCGCGAGAGCGAAAAGACATAGAGTTTACCGATTACTCTTACCTGTTCAGTAATGCAGTCCAATACAATGCTACGAGCGTCGCACGCACGCTTGGTATTCGATAGCGATAGCTAGCAGTGCCGTTTTCCTTATGCGCTCGCTTGCTATAGACACGCACTTTAAGGACTCAAGAACGGAAAGAAATGGAGACTAATACGTAGAAAACTCACTCGTTACAACTCGCACGTGTGCCAGGGACAGGAAAATGAAAAATATGGAAAAATTGTACCTTATATATTGTCATTGACACTATTTAACAACTGCTGCGATCAGCTGCGAAAGGCGCGAGGTGAACGGACAGCTGCTCGCAAACACGCAGTTTTCCTCTACTGTTTTAGGACAAGAGCCGCTTATTTTCGGCTGTGACGCTGGAGTGCAATGCCAGTCAATGGCCGAAGTGAGTTGTAAGAGCCACGTGCCCATGCATACGCCGCTCGCTAAGCGCATAGATCTGTGAGAAGGGCGAAGGGAGGAGGGGAGGACAACCACTACGGATATCCTGCGTACTGGGAAGGTTGAAACCAAAGCAGCAAGTCAGCTAGCTCCAACGTTATTGAATATGAAAAAAGCATTGCCAGTACTAAAGAAATAATTCCGAAGTCCGTCCCGTTTGTTTAATTTCGCGTCGTAACCACGGTGCCCGCGCTTGCTTTGATGTGACGCTATAGATATCACTGTCATTGCTCTAATATTCACACCTATTCCACACGTATAGCTGCGTCAGTAGCAGTGTTTTCAGTTTCATTTTCTCGTTGTTCGCATGTCATCTTCACAATGCACTGTCGGCACATGCTCATCACGCTTAATGCAGCTTGTTTGTTGCTCATAAATCAGCGGGGAAACAATGAAGCGAATGACAACACCATAACCACAACTAAGTGTGGCGCTTTTCATAAGATTTTTCTCTAAGCCTACCAAATACTACAAAGCGCGCATGCTTTTCTGTTATGTTTGACGGGAAGAATAACTCACTCGACGCCATATATTGGGCATTCATGCGACAGACAGCAGTGCGGACAAGTATTTCACCACCTGTCTGGTCGTGAAGAGCGTGCATCTGACAGTTGAGGACAGTGAAAATGAAGATGGTAGCGCAGAAAAAGAAAAAAGCACGACAGTGCAGCCAGAAGCGTATGCCTTCCGCCTAAGATGTCTGAGGTCGTCGTCTTGCGATGTGTGGCACGGAAGGTCCCAACTAAGGCTTGCATTTGCTTCAGATTTTTGTCGGGGACAGATCGACAGCATTGTAAGTATGACTATTTTCCACCGCTTCCAAGAGCCACCCTCGCACTACCAGGGTTTAAACTGAGCAGGTGTCAAAACTTTGAGTGCAAATAAACGACACACGACAGAGAAGGTAAGCACGCCCCACAGGCGCTTGTGGAGCGTGTTTAGCTTCTTTGTCCTGCGTCGTTTATTTGCACTCAAAGCTTTACCTCACAATGCGATACCAACTAGCCCACGAAGCTATCCTGGTAGCAGGAGTGTCTGAAGAGGCAGTTGATCTCAATAATAACGACAAAACATACCTGATGCTAGGCGTTTAGCGTGATGTTGTACAATGCGATGCTTGTGTAGGGTATTTCTTTTTTACATTCATCAGTGTGAAGAGGTAGCGTTGTAATGTGGGCATATTGGTAGAATTGTTGCAGCTGAAATAAACGGGAACACACACGCACTCTGCGCTGTACTTTCAACAAATATTTCCTCAAAACGTACTTGCGGGCTAGCCGGTAAGTCATTACGGCATACGGCAGCGCACAGCAGGTAAACAAGGAACACGCACACAAAGGGACGACACAAGCGCTTGTGGTGCGTGTTCAGCGCTTGTGTTGTCCCTTTGTGTGCGTGTTCGTTGTTTACCTGGTGTGCGCTGCCAGATGCCGCAAATATTTCCTTTACGGGTACTTCATTTTTTTTCACTACCCTCCGCCATACCAGGCGTGTACATTGATGTAATCAATTCGACATCAGACAGAATTAAACCGGTAAACATACATTAAAAGCACCCTCCCCCCGAAAAAAAACTAAGAATGCCACGCTCATATACTCTCAGATAAAGCACAAGAATTCTACTAATTCACTCGACAGATCGAAGACGGATTGCTGAATCATGCATTACTCGGCATAGCTTTCCATTCTGCTTCAATAATCAGAGGAGATAAGTCGCGCCTATTTCTGCCACATACTCTTGTGGGAAAGTATAGCCCGAAACGCGAGCGCATTGCTGGTCATTTTGGCGCTGAAGAAGATTTCTAGGCAGTGTTTTACTCTTCATTAAAAAAAAAAAAAGAAACGTTCCTAGCGTACATTTTTTTGCACAACCTTTGCACTCTCGCTTTAACATTACTCAACGAAAACCCTCCATGTTCCTTAAGTACTGTCCGAGAGTATATTTAGCTTTCTCATCAATTGACTCGTGAGAAAAGCACCACAAATGCTCCTCGCTTATCGGCGGGTAAATACACAGGGAATGTTAATCTAAACATGGCTTGACACGCTTCCACGTCGATTTCGGTTGAATGGGCTTATGACGTATCAAGG